>CANUEZ040000105.1:4925000-4935000 GCA_948099385.1 Fasciola hepatica | reverse complement strand
CACACACAAACACATACACAATCACGAACATACAAACAAAATCACAAAGATCAACAACACATACACAGCATAGAATAGCATACACCAATTATCACCAAACTCAATCATATCATCCCAATCACTCAATCGAGCCCCAACACCAAGCCACAGTCCAAAAATCATTTCGTCACTCCCTCAAACACTAATTCCATCAGAGAATCAATCATTCAATCAATCAACCAATCGGCTGACTGACCATCAAAAATGTCACACAGACACAGACACAGACACAGGCACACACACACACACACACACGCACACAAAAAAAGAAAATAGACATATACACACGTAAACTAAATCATCCAATCACTCACACGGTCAGTCAGCCAGCCAGTCAGTCAACCAGTCAGTCAGTCAGTCAGTCAGTCAGTCAGTCAGTCAGTCAGTCAGTCAGTCAGTCAGTCAGTCAGTCAGTCAGTCAGTCAGTCAGTCAGTCAGTCAGTTAGTCAGTCAGTCAATCAGTCAGTCAGTCAGTCAGTCAGTCAGTCAGATGTCATTAAATCAGTCACTCATTCACTCAGTCACTCAGTCACTCAGTCACTCAGTCATTCACGGAATAACCGATTGTCTCATTCACACTATAAGTACACGCATACATTTTCCCATACTGACACATGTGTGCGTGAGCAATTTTTCTACTAACGACAAAACACTAATAGGCAATATGAATGACTGATAGTTCTTTTATCTCCTCAAGGATTTCGGTGATATCCGCACATGAATTGTTCTCATCGACTTGATCACCGATTGGTTTTCTTACACGTGTGGTGTGATCTACGTGCACATGTATGTGCACTTTCATGTACAGTTCTTTATTGCTCTCCTATCCATTCAGTTTCACTCGATTCCTTGCGATTTGAATCCGTTCGATTTGACTTGATTCTATTCGATTTGAGTGTATTGGGTTTTATTGAAGAGGATTGGGTTCGATTTGATGGGATAGGATTGGTTTAGATTGGATTTTCTAGCAACGGATTCGCTGGTATTGGATTCGCTGGTAATGGATTCACTTCGATCAGACTGGAATGGATTGGATTGAATTGGTTGGATTGGTTGTATTGGGTTCGATTGCATTTGAACATTGGACAGACAAACCATATGACTGGTCCAGTTCACTGTTTGTGAGTCATTCTGTGTCCCAAACTCACTTTCTATACAACTTCCAACCTGTCTGACTACACGTCTTTCTATGTCCTATAAATTAACCCTCATGCTTGACATCGATCTCAATAGCTGATTGACTGAATCGCACACCCGCATTCACACTCATTTGCACTCTGGCAATGTTCAGCGCTGTGTCTATTTCATTCTCGATTATTGTAGTAGTCTTTCACTCTGTCACTCTCGCCATCCGTGTATTCGCGTTCGCTGCTTCTCTCACCTTTTGTGTCTGTTTGTTACTCGCGGTCTCACCCTCTGTCCGACTGTATGTTTCTGGTTAATTCATTCGAATTTCGTCGATTGTTTTTGGTTGTTTTTGATTAGGATGTGTGTTGGGGATTGTTTTATTGAATAGATAATATTTGTCGCGTCGGTGGTTCAGTGGTAGAATGCTCGCCTGCCACGCGGGCGGCCCGGGTTCGATTCCCGGCCGACGCAGACACCAATTTTCGAACCAAACTCTCCATACAATATTCGAAAAGGGAAAACATCAAACTATATTATCAAATCGTACCACATCGTACCACATTAGAACAATGCACAAGTAATCAACAACACACTTCGCAAATTATACAAACCTCAAAACAACAAATCTACAACCGTCACAAATTATTATCACATCAACGACAAAATCAAACACCACCAAACGAAAAATTCAAACAACCACACACACACACACACACACACACACACACAAACACATACACAATCACGAACATACAAACAAAATCACAAAGATCAACAACACATACACAGCATAGAATAGCATACACCAATTATCACCAAACTCAATCATATCATCCCAATCACTCAATCGAGCCCCAACACCAAGCCACAGTCCAAAAATCATTTCGTCACTCCCTCAAACAATAATTCCATCAGAGAATCAATCATTCAATCAATCAACCAATCGGCTGACTGACCATCAAAAATGTCACACAGACACAGACACAGACACAGGCACACACACACACGCGCACACAAAAAAAAGAAAATAGACATATACACACGTAAACTAAATCATCCAATCACTCACACGGTCAGTCAGCCAGCCAGTCAGTCAACCAGTCAGTCAGTCAGTCAGTCAGTCAGTCAGTCAGTCAGTCAGTCAGTCAGTCAGTCAGTCAGTCAGTCAGTCAGTCAGTCAGTCAGTCAGTCAGTCAGTCAGTCAGTCAGTTAGTCAGTCAGTCAGTTAGTCAGTCAGTCAATCAGTCAGTCAGTCAGTCAGTCAGTCAGTCAGTCAGATGTCATTAAATCAGTCACTCATTCACTCAGTCACTCAGTCACTCAGTCATTCACGGAATAACCGATTGTCTCATTCACACTATAAGTGCACGCATACATTTTCCCATACTGACACATGTGTGCGTGAGCAATTTTTCTACTAACGACAAAACACTAATAGGCAATATGAATGACTGATAGTTCTTTTATCTCCTCAAGGATTTCGGTGATATCCGCACATGAATTGTTCTCATCGACTTGATCACCGATTGGTTTTCTTACACGTGGAGTTGTGATCTACGTGTACATCTATGTGGAATTTCATGTACAGTTCTTTATTGCTCTCCTATCCATTCAGTTTCACTCGATTCCTTGCGATTTGAATCCGTTCGATTTGACTTGATTCTATTCGATTTGAGTGTATTGGGTTTTATTGAATAGGATTGGGTTCGATTTGATGGGATAGGATTGGTTTAGATTGGATTTTCTAGCAACGGATTCGCTGGTATTGGATTCGCTGGTAATGGATTCACTTCGATCAGACTGGAATGGATTGGATTGAATTGGTTGGATTGGTTGTATTGGGTTCGATTGCATTTGAACATTGGACAGACAAACCATATGACTGGTCCAGTTCACTGTTTGTGAGTCATTCTGTGTCCCAAACTCACTTTCTATACAACTTCCAACCTGTCTGACTACACGTCTTTCTATGTCCTATAAATTAACCCTCATGCTTGACATCGATCTCAATAGCTGATTGACTGAATCGCACACCCGCATTCACACTCATTTGCACTCTGGCAATGTTCAGCGCTGTGTCTATTTCATTCTCGATTATTGTAGTAGTCTTTCACTCTGTCACTCTCGCCATCCGTGTATTCGCGTCCGCTGCTTCTCTCACCTTTTGTGTCTGTTTGTTACTCGCGGTCTCACCCTCTGTCCGACTGTATGTTTCTGGTTAATTCATTCGAATTTCGTCGATTGTTTTTGGTTGTTTTTGATTAGGATGTGTGTTGGGGATTGTTTTATTGAATAGATAATATTTGTCGCGTCGGTGGTTCAGTGGTAGAATGCTCGCCTGCCACGCGGGCGGCCCGGGTTCGATTCCCGGCCGACGCAGACACCAATTTTCGAACCAAACTCTCCATACAATATTCGAAAAGGGAAAACATCAAACTATATTATCAAATCGTACCACATACGATGTGGTACGTACCACATTAGAACAATGCACAAGTAATCAACAACACACTTCGCAAATTATACAAACCTCAAAACAACAAATCTACAACCGTCACAAATTATTATCACATCAACGACAAAATCAAACACCACCAAACGAAAAATTCAAACAACCACACACACACACACACACACACACACAAACACATACACAATCACGAACACACAAACAAAATCACAAAGATCAACAACACATACACAGCATAGAATAGCATACACCAATTATCACCAAACTCAATCATATCATCCCAATCACTCAATCGAGCCCCAACACCAAGCCACAGTCCAAAAATCATTTCGTCACTCCCTCAAACAATAATTCCATCAGAGAATCAATCATTCAATCAATCAACCAATCGGCTGACTGACCATCAAAAATGTCACACAGACACAGACACAGACACAGGCACACACACACACACGCGCACACAAAAAAAAGAAAATAGACATATACACACGTAAACTAAATCATCCAATCACTCACACGGTCAGTCAGCCAGCCAGTCAGTCAACCAGTCAGTCAGTCAGTCAGTCAGTCAGTCAGTCAGTCAGTCAGTCAGTCAGTCAGTCAGTCAGTCAGTCAGTCAGTCAGTCAGTCAGTCAGTCAGTTAGTCAGTCAGTCAGTTAGTCAGTCAGTCAATCAGTCAGTCAGTCAGTCAGTCAGTCAGTCAGTCAGATGTCATTAAATCAGTCACTCATTCACTCAGTCACTCAGTCACTCAGTCATTCACGGAATAACCGATTGTCTCATTCACACTATAAGTGCACGCATACATTTTCCCATACTGACACATGTGTGCGTGAGCAATTTTTCTACTAACGACAAAACACTAATAGGCAATATGAATGACTGATAGTTCTTTTATCTCCTCAAGGATTTCGGTGATATCCGCACATGAATTGTTCTCATCGACTTGATCACCGATTGGTTTTCTTACACGTGGAGTTGTGATCTACGTGTACATCTATGTGGAATTTCATGTACAGTTCTTTATTGCTCTCCTATCCATTCAGTTTCACTCGATTCCTTGCGATTTGAATCCGTTCGATTTGACTTGATTCTATTCGATTTGAGTGTATTGGGTTTTATTGAATAGGATTGGGTTCGATTTGATGGGATAGGATTGGTTTAGATTGGATTTTCTAGCAACGGATTCGCTGGTATTGGATTCGCTGGTAATGGATTCACTTCGATCAGACTGGAATGGATTGGATTGAATTGGTTGGATTGGTTGTATTGGGTTCGATTGCATTTGAACATTGGACAGACAAACCATATGACTGGTCCAGTTCACTGTTTGTGAGTCATTCTGTGTCCCAAACTCACTTTCTATACAACTTCCAACCTGTCTGACTACACGTCTTTCTATGTCCTATAAATTAACCCTCATGCTTGACATCGATCTCAATAGCTGATTGACTGAATCGCACACCCGCATTCACACTCATTTGCACTCTGGCAATGTTCAGCGCTGTGTCTATTTCATTCTCGATTATTGTAGTAGTCTTTCACTCTGTCACTCTCGCCATCCGTGTATTCGCGTCCGCTGCTTCTCTCACCTTTTGTGTCTGTTTGTTACTCGCGGTCTCACCCTCTGTCCGACTGTATGTTTCTGGTTAATTCATTCGAATTTCGTCGATTGTTTTTGGTTGTTTTTGATTAGGATGTGTGTTGGGGATTGTTTTATTGAATAGATAATATTTGTCGCGTCGGTGGTTCAGTGGTAGAATGCTCGCCTGCCACGCGGGCGGCCCGGGTTCAAGTTCCCGGCCGACGCAGACACCAATTTTCGAACCAAACTCTCCATACAATATTCGAAAAGGGAAAACATCAAACTATATTATCAAATCGTACCACATACGATGTGGTACGTACCACATTAGAACAATGCACAAGTAATCAACAACACACTTCGCAAATTATACAAACCTCAAAACAACAAATCTACAACCGTCACAAATTATTATCACATCAACGACAAAATCAAACACCACCAAACGAAAAATTCAAACAACCACACACACACACACACACACACAAACACATACACAATCACGAACACACAAACAAAATCACAAAGATCAACAACACATACACAGCATAGAATAGCATACACCAATTATCACCAAACTCAATCATATCATCCCAATCACTCAATCGAGCCCCAACACCAAGCCACAGTCCAAAAATCATTTCGTCACTCCCTCAAACAATAATTCCATCAGAGAATCAATCATTCAATCAATCAACCAATCGGCTGACTGACCATCAAAAATGTCACACAGACACAGACACAGACACAGGCACACACACACACACGCGCACACAAAAAAAAGAAAATAGACATATACACACGTAAACTAAATCATCCAATCACTCACACGGTCAGTCAGCCAGCCAGTCAGTCAACCAGTCAGTCAGTCAGTCAGTCAGTCAGTCAGTCAGTCAGTCAGTCAGTCAGTCAGTCAGTCAGTCAGTCAGTCAGTCAGTCAGTCAGTCAGTCAGTCAGTCAGTCAGTCAGTCAGTCAGTTAGTCAGTCAGTCAATCAGTCAGTCAGTCAGTCAGTCAGTCAGTCAGATGTCATTAAATCAGTCACTCATTCACTCAGTCACTCAGTCACTCAGTCACTCAGTCATTCACGGAATAACCGATTGTCTCATTCACACTATAAGTGCACGCATACATTTTCCCATACTGACACATGTGTGCGTGAGCAATTTTTCTACTAACGACAAAACACTAATAGGCAATATGAATGACTGATAGTTCTTTTATCTCCTCAAGGATTTCGGTGATATCCGCACATGAATTGTTCTCATCGACTTGATCACCGATTGGTTTTCTTACACGTGTGGTGTGATCTACGTGCACATGTATGTGCACTTTCATGTACAGTTCTTTATTGCTCTCCTATCCATTCAGTTTCACTCGATTCCTTGCGATTTGAATCCGTTCGATTTGACTTGATTCTATTCGATTTGAGTGTATTGGGTTTTATTGAATAGGATTGGGTTCGATTTGATGGGATAGGATTGGTTTAGATTGGATTTTCTAGCAACGGATTCGCTGGTATTGGATTCGCTGGTAATGGATTCACTTCGATCAGACTGGAATGGATTGGATTGAATTGGTTGGATTGGTTGTATTGGGTTCGATTGCATTTGAACATTGGACAGACAAACCATATGACTGGTCCAGTTCACTGTTTGTGAGTCATTCTGTGTCCCAAACTCACTTTCTATACAACTTCCAACCTGTCTGACTACACGTCTTTCTATGTCCTATAAATTAACCCTCATGCTTGACATCGATCTCAATAGCTGATTGACTGAATCGCACACCCGCATTCACACTCATTTGCACTCTGGCAATGTTCAGCGCTGTGTCTATTTCATTCTCGATTATTGTAGTAGTCTTTCACTCTGTCACTCTCGCCATCCGTGTATTCGCGTTCGCTGCTTCTCTCACCTTTTGTGTCTGTTTGTTACTCGCGGTCTCACCCTCTGTCCGACTGTATGTTTCTGGTTAATTCATTCGAATTTCGTCGATTGTTTTTGGTTGTTTTTGATTAGGATGTGTGTTGGGGATTGTTTTATTGAATAGATAATATTTGTCGCGTCGGTGGTTCAGTGGTAGAATGCTCGCCTGCCACGCGGGCGGCCCGGGTTCGATTCCCGGCCGACGCAGACACCAATTTTCGAACCAAACTCTCCATACAATATTCGAAAAGGGAAAACATCAAACTATATTATCAAATCGTACCACATCGTACCACATTAGAACAATGCACAAGTAATCAACAACACACTTCGCAAATTATACAAACCTCAAAACAACAAATCTACAACCGTCACAAATTATTATCACATCAACGACAAAATCAAACACCACCAAACGAACAATTCAAACAACCACACACACACACACACACACATACACACACACACAAACACATACACAATCACGAACATACAAACAAAATCACAAAGATCAACAACACATACACAGCATAGAATAGCATACACCAATTATCACCAAACTCAATCATATCATCCCAATCACTCAATCGAGCCCCAACACCAAGCCACAGTCCAAAAATCATTTCGTCACTCCCTCAAACAATAATTCCATCAGAGAATCAATCATTCAATCAATCAACCAATCGGCTGACTGACCATCAAAAATGTCACACAGACACAGACACAGACACAGGCACACACACACACACGCGCACACAAAAAAAAGAAAATAGACATATACACACGTAAACTAAATCATCCAATCACTCACACGGTCAGTCAGCCAGCCAGTCAGTCAACCAGTCAGTCAGTCAGTCAGTCAGTCAGTCAGTCAGTCAGTCAGTCAGTCAGTCAGTCAGTCAGTCAGTCAGTCAGTCAGTCAGTCAGTCAGTCAGTTAGTCAGTCAGTCAGTTAGTCAGTCAGTCAATCAGTCAGTCAGTCAGTCAGTCAGTCAGTCAGTCAGATGTCATTAAATCAGTCACTCATTCACTCAGTCACTCAGTCACTCAGTCATTCACGGAATAACCGATTGTCTCATTCACACTATAAGTGCACGCATACATTTTCCCATACTGACACATGTGTGCGTGAGCAATTTTTCTACTAACGACAAAACACTAATAGGCAATATGAATGACTGATAGTTCTTTTATCTCCTCAAGGATTTCGGTGATATCCGCACATGAATTGTTCTCATCGACTTGATCACCGATTGGTTTTCTTACACGTGGAGTTGTGATCTACGTGTACATCTATGTGGAATTTCATGTACAGTTCTTTATTGCTCTCCTATCCATTCAGTTTCACTCGATTCCTTGCGATTTGAATCCGTTCGATTTGACTTGATTCTATTCGATTTGAGTGTATTGGGTTTTATTGAATAGGATTGGGTTCGATTTGATGGGATAGGATTGGTTTAGATTGGATTTTCTAGCAACGGATTCGCTGGTATTGGATTCGCTGGTAATGGATTCACTTCGATCAGACTGGAATGGATTGGATTGAATTGGTTGGATTGGTTGTATTGGGTTCGATTGCATTTGAACATTGGACAGACAAACCATACGACTGGTCCAGTTCACTGTTTGTGAGTCATTCTGTGTCCCAAACTCACTTTCTATACAACTTCCAACGTGTCTGACTACACGTCTTTCTATGTCCTATAAATTAACCCTCATGCTTGACATCGATCTCAATAGCTGATTGACTGAATCGCACACCCGCATTCACACTCATTTGCACTCTGGCAATGTTCAGCGCTGTGTCTATTTCATTCTCGATTATTGTAGTAGTCTTTCACTCTGTCACTCTCGCCATCCGTGTATTCGCGTCCGCTGCTTCTCTCACCTTTTGTGTCTGTTTGTTACTCGCGGTCTCACCCTCTGTCCGACTGTATGTTTCTGGTTAATTCATTCGAATTTCGTCGATTGTTTTTGGTTGTTTTTGATTAGGATGTGTGTTGGGGATTGTTTTATTGAATAGATAATATTTGTCGCGTCGGTGGTTCAGTGGTAGAATGCTCGCCTGCCACGCGGGCGGCCCGGGTTCGATTCCCGGCCGACGCAGACACCAATTTTCGAACCAAACTCTCCATACAATATTCGAAAAGGGAAAACATCAAACTATATTATCAAATCGTACCACATACGATGTGGTACGTACCACATTAGAACAATGCACAAGTAATCAACAACACACTTCGCAAATTATACAAACCTCAAAACAACAAATCTACAACCGTCACAAATTATTATCACATCAACGACAAAATCAAACACCACCAAACGAAAAATTCAAACAACCACACACACACACACACACACACAAACACATACACAATCACGAACACACAAACAAAATCACAAAGATCAACAACACATACACAGCATAGAATAGCATACACCAATTATCACCAAACTCAATCATATCATCCCAATCACTCAATCGAGCCCCAACACCAAGCCACAGTCCAAAAATCATTTCGTCACTCCCTCAAACAATAATTCCATCAGAGAATCAATCATTCAATCAATCAACCAATCGGCTGACTGACCATCAAAAATGTCACACAGACACAGACACAAACACAGGCACACACACACACACACACGCACACAAAAAAAGAAAATAGACATATACACACGTAAACTAAATCATCCAATCACTCACACGGTCAGTCAGCCAGCCAGTCAGTGAACCAGTCAGTCAGTCAGTCAGTCAGTCAGTCAGTCAGTCAGTCAGTCAGTCAGTCAGTCAGTCAGTCAGTCAGTCAGTCAGTCAGTCAGTCAGTCAGTCAGTCAGTCAGTCAGTC
>CANUEZ040000105.1:2575000-3087500 GCA_948099385.1 Fasciola hepatica | reverse complement strand
CCGGAAAATCCAAATGAATAAAAGAATTAAAAGATCTTGCCTGCTTGAATTTACTGAATACCTTTTTCAGTGGACTGTACGGTGGGGAGAACGGATTTGGTTTTTGGTATGTAATTGTGTTTTTCCACAGCCCTCCGACGACTGGGTGCACCGTCGAATATAAAGACTACCGGAATACCTGGTCCGTTAGTAGCAATAGACGCTGAACGGTATGGAGGAAGTTCTTTAGAAATATGTTATTCAGTCTTTGTGACATTCGTACTTCAAGATGTCGACGATAGATGAATATTCTAATATGTTTAAGAGTGGCCCTTTACTTGACCGCAGACCTCGAACGGATTTGCTACCCACTTTTGAGCGTCCGCAGTCGCAAAAAACATCTTGTAACTAGTTTCATCGAAGTAAAACTTCAAAGTGGCATTGCCTGATCGTTGTAGCCAATCGAACCATTCTGTTCGTTTGGATTTGACTGTGCATGAGTTTCATTCCGCTAGTTGAATAGTCGGGTTCTTAACCGAATAGTTATTCCGTAAGAATGGTATCCAAGCGGCCACTCGTAAGTAATGAAGTAACTCGGACTTGGACTACGCTTACTGGAAGAACGACAGGACCAGACAAGAACAGCAAGAATGTATTCTGTTACGTTTGGTTGGTGCTCACTCGTTTACGTACAAAAAAAAGCATGCCTTCATTGGCAGATAAAGTGCCGACCAATCACAAGGCGACTTCGCTGTATCTACACGATCTAACAGTTACAGTCCGGCTTCACCTGATAGACTGGATACTGGAAATGAAGATATAACGCACTGGACCGCGTGTGGAGACAGTCGAATCACTACAACCTTCCCCCCTCAGAAGTTCCTCATCTATTTGTCTTGCATGACCCACAGATCTTCGAACTGGTGCGATAGGCTGTAGTCGCGTATCATTGACTGTTTTGTCTTCTTCATTCGGAGCAGCATTTTCATCATTCTCGGTCACGGTTTCTGCTGCGCACTCAGGAGCTTTTCTGAAGTGGAGTTGACTAAGATGGCGCCGGTGTACCGTTTCGCCTTTAAGGTCCGTGATCTCGACCATGGACTGATCAATTTGCTTGTAAAGATCCCATTTGCTGGTCGTACATCGTCGCCTCGAAATCATGTTACGTACTGGAATCCAAGCCTCTTAGTGACGATCTGAGACTTTTTTACTTGACCAACATCGATGGAGTTCCTTTCGTTGTCGAACACACTGCTTTCCGACATTGCAATAGAAAATTGTCCAAAAATGTCTCCAATTTCGGAGGTGTCTTCGGATTGGCTGAGGCGATAGCACTCTTTACAGCACGTACCAGATTTTCCGCAGCACCTTTAGTACATGGGTGGCGAGGTGCCGTTTGATGTTGTCGACAGCCAATGCTATCCAACCAATACTTCAACTCAGATGCACAGAACTGGAAACTATTATCGGTGACGAGCACTTCCCGGCTGAAACATTTTCTTAGAGCCTGGGTTACAAACGGTGTGGTTGGCATTGATGTTAAAAATACTTCAGGCAATTTCGAGTATGAGTCGACCAGTACGAGGGCATGGTATCTGTTCAGGCACGGACCGCAGAAATCGGTGTGTTTACGTTGACTTGGCATGTAGCTGTCTGGCTACGGGCTCCAGTGGTCTGGTTTAGACTTCGCTTTATGTAGACATGCATCACTTTTCTTGGATGTTGTACATATTTCCACATCCACCTCTGGCCACCAACACGTTTTCCGAGCCAGACACTACGTCTTCTCCACCCCCAAGTGACCTTTACGCAGATCTTCTAGAACCGTTTCGCGTATGGTAGGAGGTATGACCAACCGATCGCCGCAACACAGTACTCTGTCAGGTTTTATGTATAATTCCTCTCTATTCACGATAAATTGTGGATACATTCTTTTCGCCTCCAGTTGTCAGCCTTTCTTGATAGCAGAAATTACTGACGAACAATACCGTCTAGTGTATTTGCGTAATTCCTCCCTCGACACTCGTGCCGCAGGTGACATGAAATTATATTGTTCAGCTGCGGCGAATCGAGAGAATCTTGATGCAAAACCAGCTTGCGGAATTGTTTTATCAGGCCGAAGTAGGATATCGTAATTATATGCAGCAAGGGCAATACTCCATTTTTACATCATGAAGGCTGTGGACTTGGCAAAGGACTTTTTCGGGTCGAACAGGATCTGTAGAGCTTTGTGGTCCGTGACAACTGTGAACTTTCCCCAGATAGGTAGTTATGAAGACGTCGTACCACCTAGAATACTATCAGTGCTTCTTTCAGTGTCTGCAAGTATCCTCTCTCAGCAGCATTCAGAAGTAGAGAAATACAGATGATCAGGCACCCATCTTGTTCAAGCTCTGCACTGATTCCAACCTCAGATGCATCCGTGACTAGCACTGCGTGTTTGGCGGGTGCAAATGTGTCTAACGTTGGACTTTCAACTATGCTGTTAATGAGATCTATCACTACTCTCTCGCTTTGGTCCGTCCACTGCCACACATCAGATGACTGAGCGAGGAACAACGGTTGCGCCTTCGTTGCGAAATTCGATATGAACCTGAAACAGTATTGTAGACATTCAAGGATCGATCTCAAGTGTGCTTGATTCTTTGGTAACTCCTTTTCGGCAGCAGATTTGAAACGATCCGAGTCTGGCTGGTATCCACTGGCGTTTACCGTGAACCCAAGGAAGCACAACTACCGGACACCGAGCTTGCATTTTGAAGGCTTTATCAGAACATTCTTGGCTACGAATCGTTTCAAGGTCTGCTTCAACCGATGATCATGTTCCTCTTTTGACGCACCAAGGACGATTACATCATCCTGATATGCCATTTTTCCGGTCAAACTTTCAATCACTCGGTCCATAGCAGCCTGAAAAATGCCGGGTGAAACGTGCAGTTTAAAGAGTAGAAAGTTATATTGAAACATATCCAAAGGTGTTTATGGTGGTGAGCGGTCTTCATTCTGAGAGCAGCGGAATTTGTAGGTATGCTTCAGTGAGATCAGTCTTCGAAAAAATGTACTGCAGAGCATGGATTTCATAAAATCTCCGGGTTCCATAGTAGTCTTCGCACATCTTCGTAGTCGTTGAATAAAAGTAAGTTTGTAGTCCCTGCAAATACGTGGCGCTTCCCCATTGCTATTCATTGCCACAACTATCGGGGTCATCCAAGAGGACGAACTGACTGGAGTGGTCACAACCTTCTGCTCCCTTTGCCTCAGTGCTATCAGAACACCTCTTTGACCTCACGGCAGCACTCTTCGTTCGAGGAACACCGGATCTCCATCGACTTCCAACTTTACCGGCTCCACCGCCTTTCCGCCACAACTGCTACAGCATTGTATCACCAGTGGTTGAAGAATCACCGGATCAACGGGACCAGCTGTCTCTGTCCGAAATGAAGGTGAATGGCTCATGGCTCGTAATACTTTCAATCCCAGGATAGACGGACTATCAAATGAAATCAGGAAGCGGACTGGAATATACGCCCGCTGTTTGGATTGTACCGTCAGGGTCACTTCACCCAACAGCGTGCGGTGGTGATCGGTTACACTCTGAATGCGTATATCGGTAGGTTTTATGGTTGTCCGGGGAGAAATCATCTTCAGCACATTCTCAGGAATGATGGACTCACAAATTCCCGTATCTATAATGAGCTCATGTTGAAATCCGTATTCAAATGACACCGGTTGATACAGGAATTTGTCGTTCTGACCAGTGGTCTTCAATGTGTAGATGGGTTTGGTATCTTACGTTTTATTTGTTCCAGTCACCTATATTATATTGCTCTTGGATTCCCGGTATGCCTTTTGTATACTGCCATTTTTTGCCACATGCATGGCATGCTGCCTGACGAAATCGACAAGATGGATGCAAATGGAAATCTCCGCATGACATGCATCTGTTTACCGGTGTGTGAGACCCGGCAGCATCGGAATGGCGTGACTGGTTGACACGTGCTTCGTGGTTACGGCGCAGGTGCGTTGGCTTGGACGTCTTTTGTTGAAACTAAACTGTGGTCTCGGCGTGGTGGTTGATTGCACGTCATCGAACTGCTCACAAATTCAGCGACCCTCTGAAAAGTTCAAGCATGTCTTCATTGGCAGATAAAGTGCCGACCAATCACAAGGCGACTTCGCTGTATCTACACGATCTAACAGTTACAGTCCGGCTTCACCTGATAGACTGGATACTGGAAATGAAACTATAGTGCACTGGACCGCTTGTGTAGACAGTCGAATGGCTATCTATTCCCTTCAAGCAGTCCATCAACGGATGACCTGCTGGCTGCTATGCTTGGTAAATCCTTCTCCATCCTCTCCTTTAGCTGCCTCAATGCGCTTATTGCTTTTTCGTTCACCAAGTCGCACAAATGCCTGATGAACCCTTCATTGAACATCGTCTTGTAGAATGCAGGTGTAGAAGTTTTTTCCCGGTTCATAGCTACAATAGTACAGTTTGTTTTGATCTTTATCCGGAAGTGTTCAGCGAAGTCCTTCAAATTATCTCCTCTTCGTGCACATTCGATTATCCTCCGTTGATCTTCTGCATTGGTGAAATAATTCTGTTTTTCCTTTTCACCCATATTAACTCTCTGCATGTTACTAGTTGGTCATACATACAGGGGCGGGTAAAGTACGACGAATGTTACCGCAAACAGTTGCGATGTGTTTATCTCGCTCGATTGCCTCCGAATAAAATAACAAATCGTACGGAGGCAAAATGTCATAGACAAGCAGCTTCCATAGGTAAAATTATGTTGCGTAACAAGCGGTACATTGTTTCGTATTTACAACCGTTGACTAACATCAAGACTTGATACCATAAAAAACTAAAGGTTAGCTCATTATCATTTATCTGAATGCAGTGCCACTTAGATAAGCGAATACATTACCAGTTCCAAGATTACATAAAAAGGTAACTCAGGTACACTCCCACCGTTGTCATCTGTTTATTTGTGTTGCGACATTTGATACCACTACTGTCATCGAAAGTGCAACAGTAAAACGGGCTGTGCCAAGTGGATCATCTATAAGGGTGCATTGGCTTATCCTTCTCCGATCAATTTTGCGGCGAAGCATTTGTTACCATTACCACGGCCATCTGCGCAGCATAGGATCGTCACGCTTTCTCATTTAACGCTCAACCCACCATTGAAAACCATGGAAGCAGTGTACGGTTGCTTCGTTATTTTAAGAATCATCAGCGGTGCACATCCAACGGGCCTCCACTGGGGCTCGAACCCGGGACGAACTGAGTCGAACATGTAATCACCAGGCTATCCGGGATAGCTCTCAACGGCTGACGTCATCATAGTCCGAAATTGTTGGTCTGATTTGCCTGCACCGGCATGACTAAAGGTTATGTTTAAGCCGAAAGGATGTGAGTCGTGGTTAAAGAATTGTGGATCGTGGCTAAAGGATTGCTGGTCACGGCTTTAAAATTGCGGGTTTTAGCTAAAGGCTGTAGGGAAAAGGTGTAGTTCAGTCACACACTGTTTTGACCAGAGGGAAGTTCTGAGAAACATAAAGTAATCCCTCATAAACCGCTAATAATAGAAGATTTGGAAAAGGTTTAGGCCTTATTGAACTACAGAAACCGACCCCCAACAGATTCTCTTATACCACTGTCATAATGACTTTTATTACAGCGAGCGGCAGATCAACTGCATATATGTGACCTATTTAATCTGCGCACGTAGGATGAGGATTATTGGGCAATAATCGTTGGTTCTCAGGTCTTACTGTTCACAACTTAGTGGAATTTCACTCGATGTAGTAATGGCAACTTCGTTATCGGACAGTAGGCTACAGCCGGTAAGTCAAACAGCTGATAGTGAAACGACAGCTCAACAATACCGTCAATGAAAATGAACGAGTTGGCGAGGGATAAAATAGCTGGCATTGCTACTTTGATTGGAAAGAAAATGTTAAATTGCGCTAGAAAATCAGACAGAAGAACTATTGTCAAAAAGGAAAAGGTGGTAGATAAACTGTAAACATCAATAACATGAAGCTGGGGAGAAAGTCTGTTTCACAAAATCTCGAAACGCACTTAACGAAACTGAAGCATCGCACAAAGAGAAAGCTTTGGATATATTTGTTAGGAGATGAAACTCTGATAGTCGGAGATATGTTCCGCGTAATAAGTGAGTGCAAGGTGGGGTTATTTCCTGAGGGCTATCACCTTTCTAGGAGCAATTCGTGAGTATCGCCGCTTTGTGGAAACGATAAGGGCAAAACCAGAAGTAGATGAAAATTTTAAGGGGTATTACCAAGTACTTATTTCTGGAAGTACCATAAGACAGCAGAGTGGTCTGACAGAAATATTCGAGTTGTATTGTGCTATGGAGCAGAAGTCTCAAATCATGCATAAAAATGCAAGCTTCTATATGATGTTCTTGATGGTCTTCCTACTATCAATTTTAACAGCATGAAAATTCGTTTTTTTAATTTACTTCTATCTCGTTATATGGCAACAGTACAATATTTAAGGAAGGGGGTTGCGGCCAATTTAAGGCTGCCATTTAAGGACTGACCGCCGGCGGCGCGCAGATTCGAACCCGGGATTGAAGGGTCCGAAGTCCACTGTGATGACCAGCTGACCACCACCGACGCGATAGACCTGATGGATCATGGAATGAACAATTGTAATTTCTTGCTACAGCCCAAGGCTGGCTGACCACTCAGAACAAAGCCCAGCTCTCTTTACCGTTCACTTCTTACAAAACTCTAGTGAATACCTGGTCATAGTTATGCAGACTGTTTTACAAAATCCTGGTACTAAACGGTCCCAACAATCAAGTCAGATGCTTTTCTGGTGGACTCCTGAAGCAAACTCATTGCTAAAAATGAACTAATGCTACCAACGACCCATTCGATTTTGACATTAAACCAAACGTAAATAGTTTAACTTTTGTTCAAGAAGACATGTTTCAAATGATTGACAGGAAGTGAATGAGTCAATGCAAATTAGGATGGTTTGCCGGTCAAAGCCGTCATGCGGCTGATTAGCCGATTCCACTTGGATATCAAGAACTAGAATAACCCATTTTTATATTTGCTGATATGTAGACAAGGAATCGTGATAAACAGTTTCCCAGTCGACATTTCAGTTGGCTCCTGTCTTTGTCGTACCATCGTGAAGCAATGTCACTAAAGAATAATAACTTGAATTGCAGCCGTTAATCCGGAAAACAGAGAATCTGACTGATGCTGAGAAGAGATAAAAGAGCGGACAACCTATGCTTACGAGTTCTGTGATCTATCATGCTGGGACACGAATTCATTGAAAACATATCCTTGTCCATTTTCCTGCAGGGCTGCAGGGAGAGCCCCGCAGGGTGATCAGTAATAGGCTCATGCGATTCATGATTTACGCTTAGCACGCGTATATGAATGTGGAAAAAATGCGCTGAACATCGATGAACATCGACGACCTGCGGGACGTACTTCCTAGTATCATTTGTGTAGCAGAGGAACAAACGCATACTGTCACAGATGAGTGAAGACATCTCGTGTCCACATAAGCGGCTGGGTTGTGATCCAATATGACACAGACTATAGAGTAGTGAGGACGAGTCTGTAGACCATGTGACATCATTACGAATACCGGTGAAGGCTTCCGCTGTTTAGATACACTTAAAGACATCTAGCCCGTAAAATGTCACAAAAGCACAAACTAGACTGAGTGAATGGATCAAGGTGAACGCACACTATTTTCGGCATAGGATTGATTTCATCCATTTAATCGACGATACAAGGCATTATAATGAATCAGTGCCACTAGAGGTGCATTTGCATCCACTAATACCCACTCTATCTATTTAATGTGTCCGTTTGTGGAGTAATACTGGATAGCAGTAAGCAGTAACAAAACAGTCGGAAATTAATATTATTCTGAACTCAACAATCTACTTACTTAAAATAAAAAAATTAACAGACTATCCCTGTCGTGCGGCTCTTTATCTAAGACAGTGGTATGTTTTTCAAGCCACCGGGTCTAGCAAAATTGATGAATTCCGTTACTGTAGTCTTCCCAATTTCGTTCGCGGATTCTGCAGTACCACTGTGAGTTCCCGCTCTTAACTGTGAATGTTGGCGCATTTACGTTCATGCGAGTGGTAAAACTGGCTAGTGGATTGATGTAAAACCATCGCCGAACCCTTCTTTGCCTTCTTGGTTGTGAACAAGTGATTCACATAGCAGTGTCCTCTTCAATAAAGGTCAACGACAAGGTCTGTGCCTCAGTTGGATTAAGCCTACAGCTATTCGTCGACATTTCGGTCAACTCTCTATCAAGACGCTTTCAAAGCACTATGCTCTCCACCAATGACTGCAAAAGTGGAAATCATGCATTTCCCTTCGCGACCGCGAAAGCGGCTAAACTGCCAAGTGTGTAGCGTGTTGCAATCGCCGTTGGACCACATGGAAAGTAAGGAAGGTAAAGTTCAGGCTATAGAAGTGTCTTCAGAGGCATACCGGAGAGTGAGGGGTGACCGCATCTGCGACAGGCACGTCAAACGTGAAATTTTCCCCTCGAGAAAAGGTGTTCGATGGTCCCACCATCACCCAGACCAGCACCAACAACTTCCCTAATAAATGTATATGTGGTTCGTTACTCCATAACCCAGGATTAGGTTACCGGTTTCTCTTCATTTATGTCATATGCCAACCACACAACAACAACCCCCCCCCCCCTCCCCAACATGCCCCTGCTTTCAGCTCTCTCCATACCAAGCATGTCTCATACTTACCAGCACTCCCGGTCCCAGCGTTGGCATTTTCCGGGCACAATTACCACAACTGCCCGATTCTCTTCCCCTTACCTGTGACCTAAGCGCAAGCCTCTTCCTGCATCCACCAGTCAGCATCTACCGCCTGCATCACAAACGGATTTGGACTAGCCCAACGGTGAATTCATGTTTATTTGACTCAAACTCCCGTTTCCCTATTTCAAACCCGATTTTTGCGCCGTTTACCGTCCACCTAATGATCAGCCCTCCCAATTTTCGACCGTATCTTCAAGCATTGTCAAATTGTTTACACGGACCCCAACTACTTGATTATCATCCTCGGTAAATTCTACGTTCACAACAGAGATTCATATTCGTAAACACTCCGTCTGTAGGGCGCCTTGCTCAGCAATCTCACTCGCTTCACTGAACTCCCCACACATTCCCGATCGATTCGGTGATCATATCCACAACCTGGATCATCTTTATATGTTCCATTTCTCTCTCCTCATTATTCTCCAGCTACCTAATTCTCTTCAGTTGACTCATCTGGTCACTGACTCGACTCCTTTTTACCGCCTTTTTGTGCAACCCCAGGCATATCTTTACGATGTTACTATTTAGCCGGGATTCAACTGGGATGATTTTCGAGACTTTCTCGCACTACCACTGGAATAAAGGTTCTTTATTTCCGATGTTTAGGACTTCACCTAGGCTGCTCTCTGGTACTTTTCTCTGTATTGCATATTTTTTTAAACCCGGCAGGCCAAGATCTCAGTGGCTTATCCACAAATGAAATCGTCCTGTGCACTTAAACTGGGCATTCGTACGTTGATGTTGTTCCTACGACCCTCATTCTCGCAGCTGCTTAGTGAGGAACAGAAATAATTGCTTGCCAGCGGTACACGGAGCTGGGAACCATTTCATCTACCACAAAACTGCTGCTCACATTAGCCCCTCAACCAAACCGGTTCCTGACATTGCTGCCCTCCCAATTTTCCACTTTCAGTAACTCCTCCGACGCTCTAGTCTGGAAATTTCATGAAAAAGCCGAGGATTTTTTGTTCCTAATTTCACGTTGTGACTCATATTCTTAAGCTCCCGCCATCTCTTACTAGCCCTTTTTCTTCGTCACATCATAATCGAAAGGGTCTGCCGGACACTGAAGTCACCCACCATTTCAAAACACCAGGTCCGGAAGGTATTCCTTAAGTTGTTCTAAAACGTCTTTCTTCGGAGTTAACGCATAACTTACATCGTCTTTTCTGTCACTCTCTCCCCCATCCCAACTACTACGGCCTTATTTTCCCCATTTCTGTTGTGTCGCGGGTAATAGAGATTATGGTTTCTGACTGTTTGCTACTGTTCCTTCAAAGTCATGGATTGTTCGACGACTGTCAATGCGGATTCCGACCCCACCGAACCACTAAAGACCTGAATCTCGTTTCGAAATACAGCTCGGCAGCGACCAATATTATGGCCGAGCTGGAAATACCGAAATATATCGATGGTGTCTCGCGCGACAATCTACTGACTAACCTGTCCACTTTCGGATTCCGCCGGCCGTTATTACACGTTGTCTCACCACTAAACGGACCATCTCCATTCGAGTTAGCAGGGGAACACTGGTATTCTTCAGTTGTCCTTTCACCCGCCTCATACCTGTCTCGCACGAACGACTATAACCTACTATTTCTAATTTCATTCATTTATTCCACGATGATTCCACCGACCAAATTTTCATTTTTTCAGTGCAGTTCCCGCCGTACAACCTCCAACACTGTTCGTGATCGTTGTGCTCCTGCCTTCGCTGGATTCTGGTGATGCGATAAACAGTATTCGCTTTTTTCGTGACCTCTCTTCTCTCGATCTCTCACAAAGGCCCCTCTCATTTGGATTTTGATTCGGTTGCCCTGTGTTCTGCAAACTCGCTTTCCCCGCTCGGTCTTTCGATAGCTCTGTCTCTCCCGGTCCTCATGCGTGTCCTGTCTTGTCTCTGATGCTGCGCGCAAGGTTGACCTTCTACTCTGCGCCAAATACTTCTTCATTCCTCTCAAACTTCTTTGAATATACAAAGCCTAAATTTGTCTCACAATGGAATGTTGCGATCACATATGGAGTAGACCTTAGTCTTTTTTATCTCTTCTACACAGGGAATCAATCAGGCCACCTGCCTGATCAAATAGACATTTAGTCTGCAGCCGCTGCACACTTCGCTTTCTGTCATTATTCTCCAGCAATCTTTTCTTCTATTTCTCCAAGATTGCCTCGGCTGTTACCCTTCGGGATAGTTCAAAGCCGGCCCTGAAAATAGGCAGCTAGTCATCCGCATCAGGTCTAACCCGATGTAGAACGTTAATCTGTTTTCTTTCCTTGGACTGCTGAATTGTGCAACATCCCCCAGCCTCAATCTGTCTTTCCATTTACCTAAAGCCTTTTCCCTCTCTCTCTCCAAAAGCGGGGTCTGTAACCCGAATCATCTGTAAAGGCTACTGCCGAACTAAGATCGTGTCTCCAAATATAGGGTTGATTTATTTTACTGCATATCACTTCATGGTGGCAAGACACGCGCATGCACAATGAGCTATGGAGGCTCATACAGGTACGCTTTACTTCCCCCCCCCCCTTCTAATCATATGTAGGCTATATATATATATATATATATATATATATATGCAGTTTATCTTAGGGTACCTAATCCATGCGATCAGAGGTGTCGTTATTCCCACAGAAGAACACGCACCAACACACAGGCTAATGAGACGCAAACTTGTTCAACCCCGTAAAAACAAAGACAACCATGAAGGCTTCTAAATGAAGAAATGCGTTAATTTTGTCCGCGCCTTTTCAATCGGTAACAGTTTGGTATTTTACACAGGTAGCACCAACATGTGAAGTTTACAGATGTGATTAGACCGCTTGACAAATTGGTCAGTGATGGAAGTGTCAGAAATAACAATGAAAAGACTGAGGGAGGAGTCATAACGACAGCTAGTTCGCAAATAATTCGGGATTCAAATTAGAAACGAAAACAAAGGGCAAAATAAGGGCAAGAGTAAAAATAGGAAGCCAGAGAAGGGAAGAGTGTGTCCAGAAGTCACTTTTGGGATGCCTTAATGAGAACAGAATTTGTGGTATTATTAATTCGACCAGAATATCGGTTTGATGTGACTTTGTGGGACCAAGATAATTGATTGGACAAGACGGATGTGGTGATAGATCGGTTCTTTAGATCATGGTAAGGAAAATCCATGAAAGTAAAATGCATGATCCGTATATAGATGGAAAACAGACAAAATACGGTCAACCAGAATAATGAATATCTCAATAGTTTGGAACGAAAATCAGTGAGAGCCAGAGGGAACGGAAGGGCGGAAATGCACATTAAAAAATGTTTTAACTCAGAGCTTCGAGGCGGTGAAGATAAGAAGGCTACCAAATGTCACAAGTGTAATTTGCAAGAGTTCAACCATGCATCGAACGGTCTCCGAACAATTAGGTTCGAAAGGCACGTGAAACGACAACCAACGAAGCGTTGAAGTGAACTGAGACATGATCTGTGCTTCCGTTATCAAAATATTAGATCACAGAACCGGAAGGATGCACAGGTCAGGAAGATGAGTTGTGTGGAGGATCGACGTTGTTGAATCAGTCGTAGAAAGAGGTTCAAAGCCGAGAGAGAGGGAGAGAGAGAGATACGGAAACACGCGTGTACGAGAGGTGAAAATTGGTTGTAGCGGATGGTACGGAATGAAGAATAGATGAGCATTATTGCATGCAACAATCCTGGATACAATGAAAAAGACAAAGAAGAAAGAGAAAGGGAAGGCAAAAGGGGAACTGAAAGAAATGTGACATCGGTTCCAGAAAACGAGGTCACGGAATAGCGGAAAGTGGAGGAACAGGAAGAAAACAGGGATATATATAGTCAGAGTCGTGTTGATCGCAGCAGAAGAAAGCCCGTGGGCAGGTCCAGACTAACGCAATACCCATGGTGCTCAAGTCATCAATTAGCAAATCGAACTGGACCACAGAGGTTAGGTGGGCGATGATGAAACAAGAAACGGATTATGCAAACTTGTTTTTGAAAACGCGCAGAAAATGGAGAATAAACGAGGGTTTGCCTAAATTGGTACGGCAACGCACACCAAGGACAACGCACCCGGAGTTGAGAGAGTGAACTGATGGAAAGAGAAGAATTGGAGTAAAATATCCGATACAGATGGAGAAAAATGGAACAGAGACTATAAGTAAACTGTACAAAATGCGGGCTCGTAAACAAGGCTGATCGAAACAGGAGACAACAGATGAACAAGCTGACTAACAAAGCCAGATCAGGTTTACGGAGCCGTTCGAGGAGTTTGTGAACCGGTAGAAGAGTGCTGTCTCTGATGATGGTGGTGGTGATGATGGTGGTGGTGTGGATCGTTTTCTTCATCTCGCCCCGTATCACCCGTAGAAGCCGAGGCGTAGTGATGATGATGATGGTGATGATGCAATTCGAGTCGTACTTGTGGACTGGTTCTCAATGTGGTAGGATAGACTGGATGAGACGAATGAAAACGACTAGATTTGCGCCGCGAAGGACGGTCATCATCCACAGGTTCTGGGGATTCCCTGTACTCATACGGAGTGGATCGAACTGGTGGATTTGGGCAGGGATAAGAGGAGAGGGATGATGTCTTTGTGGCATACTGGGACGACATTTCATGCCTTGTTTCCGCGGGAATAATGTCTGCATGGGCGGACACATCTGCCGGGTGTAGGTTAACTACACTTGAGTAGGATGGTGGCGGGGAAATTTCCGTTTTGTACGATAATCGACTGAACAGATTACGAGCCGAATACGTCAAACAAGGGTTAGACAAACCGGTCGGAATCGCTGGCAGATTGTCTTCCACATTTCGTTTTTCATGCAGTACATCCATTTTTGGTGCAAAATCCTGTGTTAAAAGTTGTCCAGCATCGAAAGAATTGGATGGCCGAGTAGCAGACAACCTATCGGTCGTATCCTCTATATCCGGAGCTACTGTTGCAGTAATGAGACTAGATCCGGCAGTCTGATTTGAGGGGTTTGAATTAGAATTAGCATCAGCCCCATTGGAAGGTGAGATTCGATTCAAGCTGACTGTGGAACTAGAGTGGGATGGCTCTTCAGATATAGTGCTCAAACTGGCTGGCCGAGACGGAGGTTGAGGTCGAGAGTGTCTGGGTGACGAAGTGGAGGACGAAGCGGAAGCCACGGCCGCAGCGGTTGCAGCCACAAGAGCGGCAGCTGTGGCTCGGTCTAACCAGTCCAAATTGTGATGCAGTGACTGAGTCACATCACGAAGACGAACCCCGTACAATTCACACAATTCGGATGTGGACTGAGCAAATGAGGCACGAGATTTGTCGTAAGCGTTGCGGTCCGTAACCGCGTCCGAGTGTGACTGGGTATAGAGTGAAGCCTGCTGTGCATTTGATACTATGCCGGGCAGCAGGGCAGAACTCGAAGAGGACTGGTTGTTCGGGTTGGGTGAGTGACACGAATGTGATGAGGAGGATGATGAAGAGGACGAAGCGGACCCGCCCGAGGAGGATAACGAGGATGCAGAAACCGAGGAGGGAAAAACAACAGGGTTTGGGATGACTGAGGGCTCAGTTTTGGTACGGGTAGATCCAACAGGTTGTGCGCTACGTGGTTCGTATGAACCGGAAATGATTTTCCGCGGACGTGGTTCAACCGAAGTGCGCGTGAGTGTTGGATTTGGGAGGTAGTAGTCACCATAGAAAGCAGCCTGCCAACGTGACAGAAGAACAAGGAGGAGAATGTGTTCATTAGGTCCATCGCGACTAATTCAGAACGGAACGAAACGTTGACAAACAAATAAACTGCAGTTGTTATCGATTTAGGACCGTTTTAGAAATAACTGACCGCAGAGGTAGCGGTTCATCCACGTACATGTCGGATTGAGTGAATCCATCGCCTATGCAAGTGATCAGATCCTCATGAATTTTCTCACAGTTAATGACTTGCTACATGTACCTAGTAAGCACAGTGTGTACCACACCCAGATACGCACCTTAATATCACCAAGCAAGCATATGGCGTCAGGAAATCGATTGTACGAAAATGTGTGGGTGTAATACTACTAATAATGATCACTGTACAAGGAAATGTGAAATCGACAAAGGAATACTCACTTCTTTGAACGGATGTAACCAGTAGTAAACTATCGGAATCAAAAATATCGTATTCAATAGGCAGATGACACTGACAAATGCAATCAGGTAGAAGAAGTAACTGGAAAAAAGAAAAAGTGGGGTGGATGACTTGATTGTGAACAAGGTACCATATCAAAATAAAACCTAAAAGACGTTATCATGACAAGTTATAAGAGAACGTTCCGTTCTACGATCGACTATTAATTATCGGGGCTCGGTACATTTGAACGGTTGAGGTACCAGTGAAGAGTGTTAAACAAACGTAAATGAGCAGGCGGGCAAAAAATGCAGCTATGACCTTGTGTATGTGTGTGATCTGAATGATGGAAGTGCGAAGTTATTGACAGCTTATGATCACGAGCATCACAGTTCCTTATCTGACGAGTACATGGTCACCTGGGTCCATAGCCCACAAGACTTATTGCAGCTTTGCTTTATTATCCTTCGAACAAAAACGAAGAATAAAGGTGAATTACACAACCGTGAGAGGTTGAAGTGATGTTATCGAGAATTGGATAAGCCCTGACATTTATAACAGGAAGTCATATAAGGCCCAAATAGATTTCTCGCACTTTCTAACAATATCGCCGTGATTCAGTTTGTCTGTCGCGCACATTTTTGGCATTCAATAAGCAACTGAAGAAGGAATTACTTATTCGAAGAATTCAACAAATAACTGAAAAGATTCGATTGGCAAGCCAAATACAAAGGTAGTCTTCCACACGATTTGTTTCGTGACACACATTGATCCGATTTCGGGAAAAGTCGACTTACTTTGCAATAAACTGAACTCGAGCCGCGGCGAGTAGTGCGAGAGCCAGAATTAGACCAACGGTGGTGTGCAATGCAGGAGAGAGTTGATTGCGCATGAGACAAACCAATTCGGATCGTGCACATTGACGTCGTTGTGCCATTCGTCCGCGACCTAGGTCTAAACGACCAGTGGGTGCGAACGAGGAACTCTCTGGCGGTAGCGGTCCGTGTATCGGTTGACGATCACGCGAGGATGAACCCTCGCTCGTCTTGGACGAGCCACAGGAGTTGACTGAGTGGTCAGCGCTGATCTGCGGTTGATCTTTGACGACGGACGGTTCCGGGGTCGGAAATGATGCCATCTGTGATACCCCAAGAACAGCGCAGTATTGCGTAGATAGAACAGAGGTACAGTCTGGGCGTCGACACAGACAAAACTTCGCATTTCCGGCAGGAGACCGACCGACGCGATTCCAATTGTGCAAATCTGGCCAGGCACCAAGAAAACCCGCAGCCAGTCGAGCGCCTAAACCACCAGAGAAAAGCAACAGTCCAGTAGAGATCGGATTCAACTCGAGGCCGAGCAAATACAGGCCACAAATAGCCGCAGAAACTCCACCTCCCGCACCGACCGAAACCAACAGAAGGACGATAATCGGTGACGAGAACAGAACTAGACCGGTCACAAGCAGGACAGATATGTATATACCAAACGCGATCCCGGTTTCATTAAGCAAATAGAGGTAATGTTCAGCAAATGTGAACGGAACTCCAATTGGAAATGCTGGCACACCCTGCATGGTGGCGCTTTCGGTGAGATGTCGCACGTTCTAAAGGATTTGCAACAAACAAAGGATGTGAGAAGTGATGAGATTAATGTGAGCAAGGTGGGTGTTTGCATTCAAAGTTACGGACAGAGTTAGACAATCAAATGAGTGGCGGAAAGTACGAAGAAATAGAGAGAATTATGCGCAAATAGACCACATATATGATGGGGGTGGGGGGACGAACCTGGACCAGTTGTAACTGCACTCCCGTCCCTCGGATTCCATGTGCGTAGAAATTAGTTTGAACAAACTCTATCGGTTCGGCTGGCGGAAGCGCGTACAAATCACTAGGACGTCCTGGACCCAAAACCGCTACATGACCCAAAGGCAACGGAGTCGGTTCCGGATGAATCACACAGGCCAGGGAAGAGAAATTCAAAGCATCGTATGTACGCCACACTCGCAGAAGCACATAAAATGCGGGAGGATCGACGATACCACCGTGGACTAATCGACCGGTTTTTATCTGTCAACAGAATCAGATAAACACTCACTAAGCTCGTAACACTCACGTACAGTTATCTCCAATTCCAAAAAGACTGGGAGTACGGAAACAGTAAGGCGAGAACTGCAAATCACGGGAATCTTTCAGATCAATGACGTGCATGAACGCAATGGTAGCGACAAACCACCCCTTAATGTATCTGACCACTGAGTAAGTGGGAGAAGTCGGGAACAGCACTACCTCAGACCGGCAACCGATAATTATTTGTGGTCCTAGAAGAGCACGGCGGTTGTTCAGTAACAAAAATGCAATAGCCTGTGTGTGCAAGAGACGAAACAAAAACAGTGTCAGTCACAGCCGCAAACGTACTCGTCCCAGTTCGGGTCCACGATCCGTTTGCACAATCAACCGCAATCCAAGCACGCCAAGTTCCGTGGCATTTGCAGTCCATTCACCCTGATCAGTGATCTGCCCCAGAGCTCGATCAGCATCGAACGCGTCTTGAACGTGTTGAAGCCAGTCCCGCATCATGGCGAGCCACACCTGACGTCCAGCAAGCATCACACCGGGTAATTTAAGTAGCCGAGCATATAAGTGATGCAGACGGCGTTGTTGTATTGGGAAGTCAATGCCGCGACCAACTGTGGCCATATTTGTGCCAGAACGTATCAGTCCACCCGGCGAAGAGGATATGGAGGCTGACGAGTCCAAACGGCCAGATGATCCGGTGCCTAAATGCAACAACCGATGATTTGCAGAGGCGGGTGCGATCTGTCCAAATCGGGCAGACGACGAGGAGGTAGGCGGTATCGGTACGGATGGAATCGGTGCAGCACGGGATCCGGGTAAATCAGTGCCTCGAGCGACTAACTGGAAATTATATAAACCGAAGGCTTTCTCCGACGCTTTGACAAACCCGTATTCCACAGTATCCATCGGGGTAAGAGTGGCCCAATCTAAGCCAAGATGAAGACAATAACGCCAAATACAACCTGCCACAATGAGCAGACTGGAACCGAGTACAAAGATCACCGCCTGAACAGACCAGTGATAGGTTAGTAGCAAAGCCAAGCGTCGAGAGAATCGAACTAACAGAGGACTGGACGGACGAGAGGGGTGCTTCGCCGGACTGATACGGTTGACTACAGTGTGTGCCGTTGCTGGCGGGCATGAGCTAGAAGCCCGATTGTGGACGGAGGTCTGCGACCCGGTGTCCAGATCTGGGGTTTCCGCGCGTACATGCTATAAGACAAAACAGCAATGAAGAAAGTCACATATACACAAAAGTATGGGGAAATTCGTACCTTGCTATCGGTTCTCAGACGAGTAATCACTTTCTGCATGCTCTTTTGTAAGTGTCAATAAAACCACAGACTTCCCAAACGACCTTAACCACTTTCGTCGGATTACCATTACCGCAATTCATGACATGAACAACGTAAAATCAGTTTCGAACGCAGGAAGTTCACATGGATTCACGAGGAAAATACTGAATACACATTTCCTACGCTGAACTGAAAAGATGAATTGATCGCGAGATACATTATCTGAAACGTCACTGTAGTAGAATTGATTAAAATTTCGATGGATGTGGTTGATGAGAGAAGCAGAGAAGGCCTGTCGGAGTAGTGTCACGGTAAGAATACACCTTTGGGCATCGTCATAGCAAAGTAGTAGCACTGCAGTCTTGTATTATCCACAAGTGGGAACGAACTTTGATTACGGATGACATCATTGAATATAAAAAGCGAACTAATCAAAACGCTTTCAATATGGCATGAAAAGTCCACGCCGAACAACAAGTGAGACGTGGATTTTTTTTTATTCCATCACAAACAATTGAAACACGCACGCACATGACGAGCCATGATTTCTCGGTAACAAAAAGTATCAAAACAACGGGTTACAAAGTTAATATTATCAAATCTTCAAAACCAGTTATACAATGCAATTGTGAACTGTTGTGATGTATCAGTCAGACTACTGCGCACAAAGGAAGTTGGTGATAAATGTATACTTTCCCTGACACTAAACAGGCAGACCTGTGTTTCGTCAACCACTCACCATACCAGGTTGACTTCCAACCCGGTCTGTTTCACAATAATTGTTTTTTTGTAGCGAAAATATGGCATTCGCAACTGAAAAGCGTAAACGAAATGTCTGCGTTTCAATTTTTTTTTACTACCGCTGAAAGGGATCGTCGAACGTATTCAGACATGCATATCTACCCATTATTCAAGGTCTACGTCATTAACACAACAGATCGTGCCAAATCATGCGGTGATACTGGTAGTACTGCTACAGGCATCATCACTGAGAGGTGTCTAAGTGTCTGATTTCAAACCTGGTTGTTGCTGTAAAGAATTTTGGTACGTTTATTCCCGAATCTCACAAGCGTCGCCTGTGTAGTCATGAATCAATGCACAAAGAAAATACTCAGGCTCGCCCAGTTGCTGTTGAAAGAGGCAAGACTCTCGCACAAAGTGAGCATTCCGATTAAACCATCAGGTGGCCAAAAACCCTAAAGATGTGGAGGGAGAATGAGCTAAACAACTGCTTAAAAAGCCAACAGAACAAAATACTGTTCGACAGAACAGGTCTTGTTAGGAATGCAAAAAAGACGAATTGAACTCAATGACAAATGGCACCTTCCGCTCAGTCTATCAAGAGTTCACTTGGGTTTACAGTGGTGTGGACAGAAGAATCTTAGAACGGAATGTTTTGAGTTCAAAAATATTCTGTCAGAAACACTGATATGCTATTTCTCTGTATGTAAAACACACAACAAATGGGGACTCTTGGAGCGGTCAGTTGATTCTATTCACCAATCAAAACAATCACGGAGTAGTTTTATTTTCAGAGTCAAACACCTAACGCTTTATACGTACCATAGTAGCAGGAAAACACTTTTTCAAGCGAACCGAACCGGGTACATCCGAATCACTTCCAAGTTTGGTGGTAATCAGATGGGTATTGGTTGAGGAGGTTGTTGTGGTCGTAGCAGTCTGTGGACTTTCGCTCAAACCCTGTACAGTGACTGTTGCACGAACCGTATGACTACTCCCTAACCCACACGCATGATCTAGACCGCCAACACTAGAACATGTGATATCCGTCACATGACCCCCGGTTAGTGGGGTCAGGTGATTGACCACACTAACTTGAATGGACGGGGAGGGAGCAGTTACCAACACGGGCGTGCCGATTACGTTTGTGCCACGCTGCGAATGGACATGAGCTGCTCCAGCTTCTGCAGCACACATTTGGGGGGGAGGCGACACGGTGGCTGCAGGGTTCCGAGTAGATCGACGCTCTGTGTGCCGCCTTGGACGAGCTGAATGTGCAGTTCGGGCAGCTGCGGTATAAAAAGGATGACTGACTGGATGGAGCAGGGAAGTTGTGGTTGTGTCAATGGCTGATGGGTGTCGCAGGCAACACAAAATGTCCAGGCGTCGTTGAGATCGACGAATCCCGTCGAATTGTAAGAGTACGGGAAACAGGATAAATACAGCAACTGATTGGACGATGACAAGAATCCCAGCCTGAAAAAAAACATTTTGGCAATGAAGAAAAGTAATATCACCGTGACGATGGGTATAACCGCGTTGTTGTTATTGTTTAAAATCTATCGCCAATCTGTGCATGTTATACCAAATGAAAACGCTAAGCTTATTCCCTTAAAATTTATCAATAACCAGGGTTAATTTGAACAAAATTTATCCCGGTTTGAAACATCAAGACCGTCATAGCTATTCTACATCAGGGAGGAATAACTATTTTGATTATTACTTGAATTCCAGTGCGGGATTTTACTATCGCGGTAGACAATGCTACTGATTTTCGCCATAACTAAGATAACTAAGTGGTACAAATGAATGTGGCTAAGCGACGTGAAAATTTGATCAGTTGTTCCTTTTACATCTCTTGGGAACTAACAGCCGTGATTGGTGAACCATTGCTCCAATCGAATTAAACTCAGGGTAAGCCATCAAGAAATATATGTGGGACTTGGGAAAATAAAGCCGAAAATGAGCTTGTTCGTTATCGTGTCTTTTTCTCTAAGATGCAATAGGATTATTCAGTGGAAAATAAAAAAACTTGAAAGAAGGGAACTGAAATAAACAAGTTGTTTCAAAAAGGTCTCCGAAAAATCGGTCACCAAGAATTGAGCAAATCAATTTTGGTTTTGAGGTTGATCGCGCTAGGAAGGAATTGTATCGTACACTCACGATGCGGACTTTTTGCGTTCTACCATATGGAGCTTAATGATAAAAAATACGCGCACTAGTACACGCGTACACTTAGGTACACACATAACAAAAAGTTTATCGCAGCACAAAGCAGTTAAACCGAACACGAGTCGCTTCACGAAGCGCGTGATAACCGCCTACCTACCGCGTAAGGAACCGGAAGTCTACAGCAGTCACCACTGAATGTGTGCGATTGCACGTAACGTTTTGCCAAGCGCGCATAGTGCGTGCATGCATATGCATCTAAATGTACAACAATTGTCACCTACCGCACACAGTGCCAATTTTGTGAGCTCTCAGATGGCACCATGCAAATGAATCAGTCTCGAAACCTGCGAACAAGCCGTAGACAATGTGATCTGATGAGAGCAAGAATAAACAAGCGAGCAGGCGCATCAAACAACCAAATAACTCAATTCGCGAGGTGATGAATAAGTCTACGCCAAGGGAAAAATCAGTAGTGTCTTACTGCTTTCATAGTTACGATCAAATCGAATATGGGAGAGGGGTGAAGAACAGTCAATCACTGAGGACGAGGTAAGACTCACTTAGCCCTCGCCAGACTGATAATTTTCTCAAATGCGTAGGAGGATTATGAGTCAGAACTGGGATACGCGTAAGTGCATGGAACAAAACTCGTTATTTCAAAGAGCCCGAAGATTGGGCAGATTTCTCGAAGTGCCAGCGAAGTGATATGATGGATGTATCGCATATTGAAATGCCGTATGGTCTCATTCGCCCAGGGTTTCGTTAGATTCAACCACAATGGAGGTCAGGAAACCATCGGCCTATTGTATCAAAATGAGTTTTAAACTCGAAAGGATTGTCTTGGATAGGTCAGCTTTCGATTAAGCTGGGAATTACGACCCACGACTAAATGCGTCCACATTGACACAGCTGAGACAGTTTCAAGTTTCTGGCACAGACTAATCACTGATAGAAACGGAGAACGGTTAAAAGAATCTCTGTTGAGACGGTCGTTCAGTAGAAAGGTTCCAAATGGAATTTCGAATAATCCCGAGTATATGACTGGAAAACTGGTGATCGTGTGTCACAGCTATATCGGATGTGCGACTGCTTTGTGAACGACTATTTCGGGGGAACAAACTAATATTGGTGTCTAGTTTATAAATCTGTATTGGAAACCAACAGTACAATCTGATGGAACGGCATCTACGACTATTCGGATACTTGATCGTCAGGTGATATCCTCGCATGGTTTGACAACTTACTTCTTACGGTGGATCATATCTAATTCCTTTTTCAATCGTGTGTAATGGAAAATCCACTTGCATTTGCAATCCGTGGATCGCAACATATGTGCAGGGCACGTGTTAAGTTTCAGGAAGAACACTCTTAATCTCCTCCAGTTTTATCTTCCGTAACCTCTGCAGTCGACGAATCGATGATGACAAAGACAAAAACACGCAATTTACAGGAGACTCAGCGGATTTTAGCAAAGCTTCAGAAATGAAGCAAATGCATGTCATCACCGGTTTGTTCACGGCAAATGCAACAGAAACGTTCAACAGAACACTCAAACGATGAATGGGGACCTCCCGGGAGAACAGTACGAGGGATCGGAAATCGATTCGAGTGCATATAATCAATCACAAGCGGACTAGACATGACAGAAAAACAATGATTTGTAGTGTAAGCAATGAAGTGTGAGGAGCGAGAGCAGAACGTTTATTCAGACTGGGTATCAGCGTGAATATTTGTGAATGAATTAGTAAGTTAGATCCAAACATCTGGTTTACCAACGCCTCTAACCCCCTCCACCCTCTCCTCTCCCCCCCCCCTCAAAAAATAACCTCGAGTAACCGTCACATGGAATGAAAGAGTATCACATTACCCTATTTGACATGGCAGGCCACATCAAACAAGCACATACATCAGCTATCTGCCGGTGGAATCATCAGAAGATGGGCATGACAACTAGTCATTCCCTCGACCGTTTAAAGCTTGATTTGCCAAGCATTTACGATACCATCGGTCGAGTTCAAGTCATAAATGCAAACGCACACAGACATACATCTTTCGAACGTCAAAACAAATACTATGTGGAAAAGCAACAGAAATGGCACGCGCATGACAAGGCACAGGTACAGTCGAATGTCTTACCACAAACGCGGCCACCCAGATACAATCTCACCTCTAGTTAGCAAAAGGATATCGGGTCAAGAAAAATCGCTTCACCCAAGTTTTGACATTTTTACCCTAGTCACTGGGTCTCAATGCGGGGTAGGAGAGCCGACTGACAGGAGGAACCGATACACCGAAAATCAGAGTGGTTACAATTAGCCGAATGACACTGACGGCCCCACACGTGGACATTCGACCTTCTTTTAAATCGCATGCGTACGAAATCGATAGGCATATAACGCATGCAAAACATACAAAAGATGGCCTTGACGATTACCATCCAGAGAGGAAAAATATGTATAACAGAAAAAGAGACAATGGGAATTCTGTACACACGATAGTCACTTAACGAACACATTAATCGCATTCTGCATCACCACAACACCATGGCACAGATCGACACCGACGCACATACTGACTAAGGCATTCTCGGACCGGCCGATTAAAAGACCAACACAGGCCTAAGGGGCGTACAGACAAACGACTGGATGAGTAACAACAGATGCATTTCAGCACAGTGTTGTGACCATTTGCATGCGTAAAACTTTACACCCCGTGCAACCAGTGTCAGACTCGGACGCGGAAATGGCAGCACGGATTTTGTAGGCTGAGAAGAATGGTGCTACTCGTAACACCCTGGTGTTATCAGTACCTCCGCGTGAGAATTCACCCAGGCAACTGAACTGGGTTGGATCTGATGACCTGTATCGATAGAAAAATAGACGATGGTTGAGGTTCCTAACCGTTAAACCTGACTAACACCTGCCTAGCCACGCGTAATGATAAACGGTGTCGCTTGGTCGGTCTGAAAAGTGATCCGAAATAAATGCGTCCGGTTAACGAGCGAGCGACGCTCATAAACGAATGCGCATACGAGCGAAAACAGCCGACACGCCTCAAAACCAGCACCACTAACGAAATCAACAACAGCCAGCCACTGCAGTAAAAATCCCCGCAAGCGGTAGAGTAGACATTAAAACACAGACATTTGTTGTTGTTGTCAACTGATGCGTTGTTGGCCTGGAGTGTGTGTAAATAGCTTGCTGCATAGTTTTCAGCAACCATACCACACAGGACCGATGCAAGCAATACAAAAGCTCTGCGTCGTCACGATGTACAAGACAATGAACGCCTGATAGAGAGCTGTGCACGAGCCTGTTAAGTAAGGCGGAACCTGTCTGATAGTGATGCTAACGACCGGGGTGGTGGTGATGGTGGGGGCGATGACCAGAGTGACCTGATCTACCGCTTTGTGCTTGTGCTTGTACATGCTTTCCAAGTAGCGATGAGGATCGAAGTTAGGGGTGTCGATAATAGAGAAACGAGGCCTCGCGCGATGTTTCGTTAAAGTGGCATGGATTCGCACAACTGGGTGGTCCCACAGACATAGACACAGGCAGACCGGGTGGGCCAGAGCGAGCGTGAGTGGAAAAAATCGACACGAACTGCGCGGAGTATGAAAGCACAATGCAGGCATACAGGAAGATTCTAGCACGCAAACATATAGCTTGGTGTTACGCCCGGCTAGCGCGGGAAAAGATCGATACACACAAATGGTGGGCCTCGAGGGAGACAGAGACCCACAGAGATGATCGGTGTGAACAGATTGACGGGTTGGTGCTGGCCTTGGCCGTGGGTCGGTATCGATGTCGGTGATGATGGTCCGAACGTAAAAAGTGGGAACAGTCATCAGCATAGTCCCCAAGTATGTATGAGTGTGTGTGTTTGTGCAAGCCTGTGTGAATATGATTGTGATTTTGAACAAAAAAGGATGAAAAGAAACAACCCAAACTGAAATGAGACTAGATCGGAACGAAACGAAACGGAACAGAATGGAATAGAACTGGAATCTGACAAACGAGAAAAGCGCACCACCCATATTGTAACACTAAAGAAGCTGTTCGAAAAACTGAATGCGAGTCCCGCGTTGGATGTGTATATGAAAGATTGAATCAATGGCTCTCTGGTGCAAGATGTGAGTGGAAGACAGAATAACAGACCGCTTTTGGGTACAATAATTTGCGGCGATTTAAAAACTCACTTGTAAACAGAACTGGCGCATCAGTGGAATCGGAATATATGCAGCAGAGAAGAAAGCGGCCGCGACTGCCACCGTACCATATAACAAACTGGGACCATGTTGAGCCAGTACCGGAGCGGTGTACGGATTGCTCGAAGATAATGACGAATAGTACGTCGACGATGTCCTCGTGGAACCGGACGAACAGGTCGTAATCGATGAATTGGAAGCCCACTGCGTCTGTGGATGTCATCAATTAAAAAATTTCACCGTCAGAATAATGTTCCGATCCGCTGAGATGATTACCAGACAGCAAATGATGACGAAACTAAAAGCAACTACACAACTACCCACACCTACCCATAAACAAGATAGATCAGTCATAAATATCAATCCTGTTCAGGGAGATCTCAAAACAGTTCCAAGGAACTGATGGGGGTCAAATGGGAATGATTGTATCGTTAAATTATTGGTTTAGTGGCAATATATAACATTAGTTAGACGGCCAAAAGTCATACAATACTTGAGCATGCCAGACAGTGGTAAAGCAAAAAAATTACCGTGTGAATCTATATTTGTTTAGTAGATCGCGTCACACTAGGATGAAGGAGAGGTTCGCGTCTCGGAACTTCAATAAGATACAAGCTAGGTTATATTTTGTTCTAATTCCATATCAGTGCTTGAAGTACGGTGTGAAAGGCGTCGTATCAGAGTGCCCGAAATAAACGCTGACCGAGGTTAAAAAACTGCGAGTAATGATCCGCACTAGAAAACCATACACTTGTCTACCTCTACAGAAATGAATGACCCATTTTCAAATCCGGGCTCGCAGTTACGATGAAAAAAACCGTTGCTAATCTTTTGGTTGTGAAGACGTTTTGTAGTTAGCATCTACTTTTTACTCTGTATTCATGCATGAATGTAAGAGGGGGCACATCCTACAGCCATAAGTGCCCACAACACTTGCAGCGAAAATAGATAGCCATGGCCCTGAGGGCAGCGGTGGAGAACAAGAATGGACTCAAATAGATCCGGTGTGGCAATGCAAACCGGATTTTTTTAACTGCGCACGAGTACATTGGAACGGGTATACCCCGTAGCCACAAAAACCTACTACACTTTTAGGGACAACCGGGCACCAGCCCTGAGACTTGGAATGGAGAACCACGTACGATCTCAATGGGTCAGGTGTGGTAACGACCCGGAAGATAGTGGCTTACTCTCTACCACCAAAGTGAACGGCGGTGATATTGATTCGAACTGCGGACCCTCCTGGTGGAAAGCAAACACTCTGAACTACACGGCCGCCACCGGTGGCAGTGGTCGACTGCCCATCAACAAATTTGACTGGCGGCAGAAGGGTTTGAACTTCGTAAGTGAAGTTTGATAGTCCATGATCGATGCCACTTAGCTAACACCCGTCTGTCTAGCGTAGAGTAAAAGAGATTGACAGACATTCGAACATTTTTTGTCCATTACCTGGGTAATAGCAAATGCAAATTTCATTAGTTAATTGAAGTTTTCAACTTTAGAATAAAAGCAAGGAAAGCAGTTTCGAACCATTAAAAATAATCAGGAAACCAAATGGCAATGTGCGTACCAGTGATGATGATTTGGATGCATTGGTGTTCGATGGGGAACAGGTGGCTCGCCGAGCAACACAACAATCATGACACGTGGTCAGAGTGAAAACACCATCCACACCAAGTCCCATCAGCAAGAATGGGAGAACCTGTAAGGAGTGAATGAAAAAAATAGAGTAAAATGGAAGCACGCGAGTATTCAGAAAACCGCGAACTAAGTTAGTGGCTATATGATCCGCAGCATCGAATGAAGTTCAAACCTTACCTGGATAGTAAGCACATTGAACGGCAGTCCAAATACCGCACATATTCCTAAGCCGGCTACTGCGGATAAAGCGGCCACGAGTAAGCCGGCCAACGCAAGCCAACACTGGGACCGGACTGGGTCACGCCAACCCAGCAGACAAACCAAACCATAGAGGAACTGTAGGCAAAGCGATAGAAGAGGGGATAACAATTAACCGCGTGAAGGTAAGCAGTCGATTAAGCTTTTCTCTCAAATAGATTTGTCAATTTGGATAAATGATCACTTATATCTCATACAGTAGTATTTTATTCTCACGAAGTATTATTGTATATTAATGGACTAGGCTGTTCAATCTATGGCGCCGTCCTGACATTAGCTCGTCAAAGACCGGGCGGTATACAGGTATACTACTTTCTAGCAGAAACTGTATACCCCGGTAAACTGACAGATTCAAGAAGATTGACAAAATTTAAAAACCGGACCGGTAGAACAACCTGTCTCGTGATGCTGGGTTTAGGTAATACGTTTAGTGACCAGATTGAACAACTTACGACGTAAATTGTTGGTATTTTAGGCAGAATTCATAACAGTTTCAAGCAATGAGTGTGGAATTTTATATTGTCCATGAACTGGAAAACAAAGCACGCGATAAGTCTACGCATTACAAGTATCCCCCTTTGTAATGTTCCATCTGGGACCAGGCTGAATGACAACAATGAAACGTTGAGCAGAAATAACTGTATGGACCGAGCCAAATGCCCAGAAATTGCCGTTTCAAAAAGGAAATCAAAACAGACATAGACTGACGGACGACAGAGAGAGATTTAACTTCATGACGGAGAACAAATTTATCTCAATTTGTCTTATATCTCAACAGCAAAGAATGTACAAGTTAGATGAGTCTCTCATAAACGCATACGAACCGTTGCCTAACAAACGTGAAACAACAACCAAAATGGAATATACAGTATATATGGTCACCCACACTATTGCTGGCCGATCCAAACTGGCACTCAACGGCACGTTCCACGTAAACGATACATGATATAGCGCCAATCCGGGGCTGGCTTTGGCCGTAAACGACTCTCGTCAGTCACACAACGAAAAAGCTAGTGGGGACGTGTGCGACTTACAATCGTTCACCTCGGTTTCGAGTAACAGTTAGAACTTAGCGGATATGCACTGCATAGTTGGTGATTCCTGACAAGCTGGATGAAACAACTGTAAAATTAATTTCTTGGTTTGAAATGGTGAGCTGAGTGTTCTTCATATTCTGTATGATGAATCATCATATAACAAACAATTCAACTCCGAGACTGATTAAGTTGCAGTGTGTTGAAACGATAACAAGACCAAAAGCATGTCCGCTCACCACAAGCAGGACAGATCCGACCACTTTGATTGGGCCCAATCTGAGGGTAAGTTCTCGAAGCAGATCGCGAAGAGAGTTGTCCGTAAATGCGTAAAAATGCCACGTACTGTCCGGTTGCATACCAACGTTATGTTCCATGACAAGCTGTGGAAATATGATGATGACGATAGGTGTGAATAAACTGATCCAACAAGTATTCTGAAATTCTTCAATCTTATCGATACCTATCGATGTGGGAAAGAGAAGCCTCGGTTGGTTAGACATGCAAAAGGAAATATCCCACTCACAGAGGAAACCATACAAAGCATCAGAAGTAATAAGCGCATCATTTCAACTCATTGATCATGAACCTGTGAAAAACAGAAATTTTTGTGATATGGTGATTTATCAATCACATGTTCGATCCGCTTTTCGGTCACTGCCAGTGAGAACCAGGATCGGCGACTCCCTTTTGATGACGAATTTCGTTTAGTCACACTCCCCCTCCCCACGCTATTTTTAGACTCCAAAAAATCAACTACTTCTGCTTTGTTCAGTAGCTGCGAACCTCCATGATAAGTAAGGTTATGCTACGGTATCTATTCCGTCGCTTTGACCGAGTGATAAAACTCAGAGCAACGAGACAAACGACTGCCAAATGTGTAGCTCCGATTCGATAATTTTGCGGCGGTCATCGAGTGACTGAATGCTGATCATTCAGACTAACTGGAAGATTATGGTTCGATCCTGGTAACCATCATTTAATTAATAAGATGGTCGAACATAAAGGATTCAATATGACCAGTGGAGTGTGACAACAACCAAAGCGGCCGTTCCTACAGGCTATCTAGATTGGGACGAGAATGACTAAGTAAAACATTCTCGCGTGTGTATGATAATATGCATACATCCCGGGAACATCACCCACTGAGACCGGAAATTTCTCTGTATGACCACTGCACAGTTTCACCAACGCATCACAACTCGAAGGACTAGATAATGGGCAGAAAGATCGGCAGTTCTGGCTCCATGGGATCCGCGATCCGTTGAATATCACAAGATTGTAAACTCAGAGTTGCAAAACAACCACTTAGCGAGAATCGATATCGTTTATGTTGTACTATGAATAACAAAAAGGGGAACCGATGTCGACCTAAGACGAACAACAGTTAAGCAAACCCAATCAGGGAAATGTGTCTCCTATGGGCGTGTAGTAGTTCAGTTCATTTCATTCAGTCACTAATCTCGCACTTCTGTGCCCTAGCTTCGGTTGTTACCTTCCGCGTCGTACAGTAAGGAATAACAAGAATAGAAGCATAAAGTGAAATAAAGCCGACAGCAAGGTGGAGAGCGAAAATCACGAAGACAAAGAAAGAGTTCGAATGCAACTACCCCCCTGGCTGCGACACCCAGCTATATCACTTAATGCCCCCAGCCATCTGGTAGGCGGATTGCGTGAACCCCAACCTGGAAGTTTAACACACCCTACGTGGCCAAGGTTTTCATACCTTTCTGCCATGTCATGGACTGACCACCTCGACCTACCTTCTAATCACTATCAGCCTCAGAGAACAGCGTACGCTGAGGAAGTCCATCAATGGGCATGAGTAGCACATGTCCCAGCCACCTTAATCTGCTTAGATTCAGTATTTGATTCACAGACTGACTTATGGTTCCCAACACCCTATGTCTTATCTCAGCATTGCTGGTACGGTGGTACCACCACATTCGGTAAATGCTGAGGAGACATCGATGCTCAAAGACCGACAGTCTGTGCCTATCTTCTACTCCTAATGGCCATGTTTCCCAGCCGTATAAAAGAACAGATCAAACCACCACAGTGTACACAGACAATCGGCTGTCACGACGGAACCACAAATGGCTGAGATTCGCAAAAGCCAAACGCGCCTTCTGTATACGCGATGACGCTTCACCCGATATCTGTCCACCCGGTGAGATATAACTGCCCAGATGAAAAAACGTATCTACTTCAGCTGGAGCTTCCCTAGCCAAGACAAGGTCTGGTGTGGCACCATCCCGGTCCTGCAGCAGCATTCAACACTTTGAAGGCTTGCAGCACTTTTCGATGAACCCGTTTTGTTTCTAATTTTTTTTTTGTTTCTGTTGCGTGAATCCCAAGAACTAAAATATGTGGACCAACATTAATAACGGGAAGAACAGTAACGACAACAATAATGGATTATATCATTGTTATCCATTAACTATGCAGCAAAAGTCTGAAAAGTTCACGGAGGAAAAAGACGAAATCAAGCTGAGCGGGCATTGACACACAGGGCGCCGTTTTTCGCAGAATCTAACGAACCGCAGAGGCATTAGTGTTGAGAACAACAGAAAAACAATCAAAATCAACATGATCAGAGCACACCCGAACCAATCTGGATTTCTCGTACTAATTCCCGAGTTCAATTTATCAAGATCGCTAAGGTGATTTGTACCAGTGTACAAGTCAATTTTAGGCAGTCAGTGATGCAGCTTTCATTTCGAATCGAAGCGACCGAGGCTGTCGACGCCGACGCCGCTTCCAACATATGGATGGTGATTTTCAACCCACCTCTTGTCCCAAACAGAAACTAGAAACTGACTCCGTCGATCGAAGCCAAATGGTCGTATCCCGCAGAGAAATAGGACAAAAATGAACTGCCCGCACGCACCTACAGCCGGCTCTCAAACGAATCCCCACAAAGCAAATAAGCAAGCACGCAAATATGCGTGTAGATTTATACATACCAACGAATGGACAAAGACAGAGAGAGAGAGAGAGATAAAAGGTAAAAAACTGAAGCGGAAATACACACGGGCATTCCGAACCAGTTGGTCGACCTACATGGTAAGACTGTTTATCACATGCGTAACACGATCAGTTACTGAACCGGGCCGAGTGGAGTGGAGTAGAGTGGGGAAGCAGGAAAAAATATAAGGTGGTCTGCTTTCACTTGGTCAGTCCGAAACTTTGGAGACCGAATTCGTTCATAGTATACGTTTCTGGCAAAATATATATATATATATATATATATATATATATATATATATATATATATATATATACAGAGAGGAAAAAGGATAGGGTAACGCACATGCTCTGAAAAACTGACGACAGTTCGAGTGTGTGCATGTATTCTTTGCGAGTAGGCTACATAAAACCACATGCGTACACGTACTTGCGAACGCAAAAACAAGCACACACATATATATATATATATATATATATATATATATATATATATATATATATATATATATATATATACACGAAGTATTTCTTTTAGTAGTGAATGTCCCAGATGAAGCAGTTCGAACTTTCCGAACCTTGCATATGCGTGAACCGCCATAGTCATAAATCCGTTTGGTGGCGAAACGCCGACTGAAACAAGGACGACATGAAGCAAGCCAAAATTGGAACAGCTGTCCTGTTCTGGCTGGGAGGTATGCCTTCTTTAGTACGTGCACCAAGTTCACACACACAAGCACACACATAAACACGCTAGGGTGGTCACTAACACTCCATTCTGTAAATACAAGCGACACGAGCCGTACGATTTATCGGAGCCGATAACAGCTCAATCGCTCGTATCCCGTTTTCGACACCCGTGAATGGGGATGGGACGAGCGAACGAGAGACCAACCAGAGGAACACGAGAACATTACTTACACGACGCAGATTACGCCGCCATTCGTCCAACACGTGTTGTGCGTCCGCCAAAGTCCAACCCTCGTGTTTATACGGATCACTGTGTCGCACGGCTTCGTACAAATCGCGCGGAGATCGAAGAAGGATAAGCGATTGCAGCGCACTGGCACGAACGAGGACAGGAGGCACAGATTGGTCCGAATTGTGATTCCTGTTCTCTGTGGATGTGTCTGCGTGCTGACGACCACCGACTATAATCTCTTCGGGCCAGTGTAACACGTTAGCCGCAAAACCAGGACATCCGCCAGACAACACTTCAACTACATTTGGAGGCTACGGGTTTGAAAAATGGAACGGAGTGAAGAGCAGAGGATTGGATAAAGTGGCATTTTAAAAGACGTGCAGCTGCTGGAAACAGCGAAGAGTATCAGATACACAATATCAAAAAAACAGCAACTAACACCAATTTTAACGCTCAGTTAGATTAGAAATCAGTCAAATCATTTCGTGGTAAAAACGATCAGATAAAGGAAACTGGACGCCGAAATTGGGAAACGGATGATCATACTGTACATGAGAAAGTAGAACAAACATATGACGAATCACGTTCTCATAATGTTGCTATAAATTCCAGGTGACAGGTTTATCAACCAAGGGAAACACACACGTTCGAATTCATTCAATGCGATCGATGGAACACAACTGCATTGACCCCAATGTCCTATTATACCTGTACTCAGGCGGTCCACATCTAAACACGAGTTTATGGTCAAACAGAAGACGGTGAAAAATATGTGACACTGAATGGATCAGTGAGGCCGGGAGCGAAAGGTGGAAATCGAATCACACATACATACACACACACACACACACACACACACACACACACACACACACACAAGCTTCAGTCGAACGTTAGTGAAGTCCTACACCCATACTCATGTACATGGATATTGAATGTGTAGTTGCACAAAGCGCTAAACTCTCGTTTTGCTTGAGAAAGTCGTGACCAGTGTTTTGCTTGACTTGATCAGAAATCTATTGAATATGATAACCCGCTGAGTTGGGGTTCAGCATACAACATGAGTCCGATGTGCTCAATCAGGCGCATGATGGTGTCACTATGATTAGCATGCACACTTGTTCAATGCCCGAAAACGGGTAGACAGGATAGTGGTATGTGAGAGGAACGAGGCCTCCGGTTATTGACATGCTCGGGATAACGATGAGCCGAATATATTCACTCACTATTTAGGGCCTGAGAAATGTGTCGCTTGCATTTCTCGTCGTAGTGGGTAAGTGTACATCAACTAGCAAACGAAGCAGGGAAACCCCGTTAAGATTTCACTTAACATTAACTGAACAAAGATCTGGAGGCGGAATATCGATAACCAGCGGACAGAATAACGTTCATTGACTTGTAAAACGTGAATTGTTCGCCATGTGTAGCATTATGTCTGTGAGTATCTATCGCGTCTCTATGCGTAGTTCGCCCGTTTCAATTCAATAGGATAGTTCGTCCTCACTGCTGCTGGAGATAACAACGGGCGCTTGCAGTCACGACAAACTGGCTGTTTACAAAGCGCGGAATGAATAACCAGAGAAAGACAAACTACTGATGACAGTGAAACGAAACGTATATCAACCGGATTACTTAACGGTGCGAACAGACGACCAGCGAGCACATATGCCATGAGGAGTACACAAAACAATGCACGTGATGCCAATCGGTGCCAGAAATAGGACCGCCTAGTTCAGCTGTATCAAACAGCAGTAGTGAGAAACACGCTCACAATATTCGCGCACGCTACCTCCACTCAACACACATACAAGCGAACAAACAAACAAACACGCGCGGATATCATGTTCAGACCCGACAGATGCAAGTTTGATAGGGTGATTAAAAGCAGTCAAACCAAATTGGAAAGGAGTATCGATACCCTGACGAGCGAAGACGATGGATGAAATACAGAGTAAAAAACAACTAGGATGGTGACCTGAGTAGTTACGAATCTGCAGACACTGTCAGTGCGGCGCATACTGGTCTGATGCTCACCCCGTGAAGTTATCCAAGAAATGATAATCCACCTATTGATGATCGACTGGCACTTCTGTTTTTGATGATAATAATGATGACGATGACGACGAATAACCCGGTTTCAATAGGTTTAACTGGACAGAAAAGACGAATACCGGAGTAGTGGTGTACCCATTGCCCAACTCCGTCTACAATGTGACGGAGGAACGACAGCAGCATTACCGATTTGCAATTTTGATATGGTCAGGATATTAGCATTTTGCTCTCTCTCTCTCTCTCTCTCTCTCTCTCTCTCTCTCTCTCTCTCTCTCTCTCTCTCTCTCTCACACACACACACACACACACACACACACAAACAAACAAACAAACAAACATATAGCTTGCATCTTCCTCCCTTTCTTGCTATGCGCGAATCATCTAGGTCATACACTGAGCAGCAAGCCGCAATGACACCCTGATGTCGATGTTGCTGCCGTGAGGCGCGGGACGCTGGAAGGCAAAAGGTACAGCGAACTGAAGTCGGAGGCGGGCAAAGTGATGGCTGTACACCCCCCTCCATGTTGTGACATGGTCACTCAAGATATTGGCGTTCCGATAAGCCTGTAAATCCATTAACACGGTACCCAGACAGTGTGAGAACGGAACCAATTAAAAAAGCGAGAATTAGATAAGGGATATATAGCGCGAGGTTGGGGCAGAAAAGGGCTGAGAATGAAGCAAAAGGAGAACAGTTGGGAAGCGATCCGCCATGACGACAAGATGTCGTTATACCGGAGGAGAGATGAGCGAATAATAAGGGCTTTACGATCACCGCAGCGGTACACGAACGGCACAATTTATGACAACACATACAAAAAATGGTCCAAGGGAAACGGAGCATCATCGAGTCAAGAGAACATTTATTGAGATAATTTCCTCATCAGCAAAGTTTATATCCACTAGTACTCATATAAATTATGTAAGAGGCAAACGACTCGAATAGCTCTGAACAGCTAAACGACCTAGGTTAACAGTCAAACAGAGAAAACAGGTAAACAGAATCTGAAGAAATCCTTCAAAAATATTACGAAAACCGAATACAATAATACCAGCGCTCTGGGAAAGCAGAAAATAATTAATCACTCGCGTCGTTGAACATTTGGATGCAAAAATGCAAGCAAATTTTCTACTACCCAAGAGATCTAGGTTCCTTGAGGACATCAGATCCTAATCTGTCCAATAAGTCTGTCAAACCTGATCGAAATACAGGAAATCGAACACCGTGATCAACGTCGATGGTTACCGCTGTTAGCAGAGTTCAATTTCGCTATCGACCGGGCGCGTGAGGTTGGAAACCTGCTCAACGCCAATCTACTTCGGTGGTGGACAGCGCTCCGCTGTCACTGAACTCACTATAACACCTGATCTACGGGGGCCTCGGGCTTATGGTTCCCAACTCTCCCTTATGGTGGAGCCCTGTGGTTAGGCAATATGCTTCTTAGTATACACTCATAAAAACGACGGCATATAAACGGCATCAGCAGTCAGACGACGATATTCTTGCGCACAATTCTTTTCTTATTACATACTTACGCATATGGCCAATATACGCACAGCCTCAACGGTGCACTGCCAGAAAACAGATCCTGAGACTTGAAGTGGTGAGCCGCATAAGGTCCCAGTAGGCCAAGTGTGGTAACGAGCCGGAAGACGGTGGATTACCGCTTATCACTAAATTTGCTTAAATTATGGTGAAAAAACATCAAACGGGATCACGTGGACGCGTTTTCTTTGTGTTAAAAGAAAGGGGTCAAACTGAGAAATCTTTTTCTAAAAAAACCTCGAAATGTACCACGAATACTCATATGACTGCGAAGCGATAAACAAAGCAAAAGTCGATTGTATCTTAGACACTAAGAACCAAAATGGATAGATACCAATATACTGACATTTAGGATTAAGAAACCCTGAAAATCTGGTGGCAACATCTATCCTAAACTTCAACAAGAAGTTTGGCGGAAACTTCACATCTGGTGTTTCGTTTTAACAAACTGCGCGCGAATACCCATGAAGTGATCTATCCGACGAGGTCTTAGTCAGCTATTCAGTATTACCTGATCGACCGAGACCAACGTGGGACTCTTCATTACAATTCACAAGCTGAATAAGCGTTGCATCTCTCGGTTCACGGTCTGACAAAAGGGTACAGAACCGGTCATTTGAAAGTAGTCGAATGAGTTCATAATGTTCATTTACACGATGAATGATACACGATTTGGCTCAGTGTTATAAGCAATGGTGGAGCGGCATTGAAATACTTTGAGTTATTTAAAAACTATCCCAACTGAGCTGAGCGACGCTCCCGTACATTATTAGGATATAGTTGCCTTTTTATTATGTATGCTACGTACAGGTCACCGAATTCGCAGCGTTAAAGTGCAGAGCCAACAACTGTCCGAGTATAATATGATTCATCATGCAGCTCCAACGCTCAACTCACCATGGCAAACCATGGAAGCACTGTACAGCTGTTTCACCCTTGTTAGGACTCACCAGCAGTGCACATCCACCGAGCCCCCACGGGGACTCGAACCCGGGGTGAACGATTGTGAATCGAACACCTTAACCACAAGGTTATCCGGGCTGGTTCTCAATGATTTGTTGAACATCTACACTGCTGAAGAGTCATAACAAGGATGAAACAGCTGTACAGTGCTTCCATGGTTTGCCATGGTGAGTTGAGTGTTGAAGCTGCATGATTAATTATATTATACAAATCTAATTTCCTACTACTCAAGTGCGCAGCAGTCCAGGTGTATTGGATTATATCATGAGTATAGTTGTCGCATACATACATACATACACACGCAAGGTCATAGTGGTATGAGAAATGACATTTTAGCTACATTTTTTGCTCGCCTGATCATTAACGTTTGTTTAACACTCTACACTGGTACCTCAATCATTCAAATGTACCGAGAGCCCTGATAATTAATACTCAGTCATAGAACGAAAGGATCTTTCAGAACATGTCATGGTAACGTTTTTCAGGTTTTATTCTCATATGGTACTTTGTCCATAAACAAGTCATGTTTTGTAAGGAAATAACGGCTTAAAAAGGATAATAAAATGACATTAACTGGGATTCGCTAAAATCGTCAACCGTAACAGCCAGTCTGTGCTCGGAACAGAGAATAACTTAAACAAAAGTTGTATGATTGGTTGTCACAATGGGGTTAAGAGCGGAGGATTTGCATTCGGTATGCGATAGCATCGTTATCGTTCGATGGCTGGTTTTCTTAGCTTTATGCGACTGGCCCGCCAGGTCTCAAAATCAAATGTCCCCGTGGTTGTGGTTTCTAGGCCTTATACCACTACGAAATCCACGTACCGGCACAGAATGCGGGAAATTATAACGGATTTCATCGCATTCTTACGAACCGCCTTATTTTGGCACCCAAAACCCACAAACCTCACATGCACGGTAAAAAAAAAACAGTTATACCGTCTATTCTGTTCACAAGAATGAAGAAACCTGAAGTGAATGGTCTTATTCTAGTGGAATTATGCCTACCTTTGGGAGGAAAACGTACGACTAGTTCGCACGTTGTGTGAACACACACACACACACACACACATCGATGTGATGCTCAAAAACCCTATCAAAATCAGAAACTATAACGCACTCAAACAATAGCGTAACTAGGCTTCCATTTGTCTACATTCATTCTCCCTTGCAAATGTAATTGTCGTCACAGATACACAACCCATCTGCTTATCCATCAATCAGGCATTGTAAGAGATCAAACGGAACCTTTCGAACAATAACCTTATTGAATAAATGCATTTTGAAACAAGGGTGGGGGATAAAAAAAAGTGGGCAATCAGTGAAGAGACAAAGGGATGACTTATCGCACCCATCAGTCCCAGCAAATAGATGCCAAAGAACCAACACCCGAGAGTACGGTCCGGCCAATTTTATCAAGTGTCCTGATCAGGTGTGGCGCCTGATAAGCAAGAGGGATAACACCAAAAGGGTGGTTATCTTTTGCGATGGACTACAAACTAGCTCGCTGTATCTCCACCCCGACCCTCTTCCACCTCTCTTAATAATCCCCTCAGCTGAATTCCAGTCGCAGTCTTTAGCACTACAACACCTAGTGCCACCTATACCGCGAGTGTAGCATCGATACGGGCAGATTAGCATTAGATTCTGCAGCGTGTGCTGATGAGTGTAACGGTCGCCACTTTGAAATCCCCTCCACCCCACCCCTCTGCGCTCTTATTACCATGGGCACAAACTTCAGCTGGCCGTGATTGTGACTGTCGGAAGCCTAGTTGGTGACAATGTGATGAAACGCTTGAGATAAACCGATACAATCGCACCACGTAGTAGTAAGATACGCCAAAACCCAATACTTAGTATGGCTTTCCGAACAGTTGTGTGACACATGCTGATCATATCTTCCTCTCTCAAAAACTCGCACTTGCACGCACACACACACATGGAGGAGGCAGGAAACTGGGTGCAACAGCCGGAGCCAGAATACTGGCTACGAGTTGGCCTCAGCATCACGGGGCGCGAACGTTGATGGCTGGTGCGGCTTCAACAATCCATAGGGTTCATAACTTAAACGACAGAACAGAGTAGATGAAAATCTGCAAATGCAGAGGCGAGTGGATTTTACGGAAGATAAGAGATTGATACGCGCGACCGTAGACGCAGTATTCAAGTGTCACTTTTTCCACTCTGTAGTTGTGTTATCCAAACAAATCAAATAAACGCCAACCATCGGCGCAATGGCGCACGCGAAAAAAAAATGGTCATTTATACAGGCTCAGTCGGTTGTGAAACACGTCATCATATAGGCCAGGTTAGAGTGGACCGCGTTTGATTAACGGTGCTCCTAATGACTGGCAACATTGATGAAGGACAGCATCTGCATATACGGGAAGAGTCCATACTGATGCGGTGCGATAGTTGGATTTACCTCCATGTCCAACTGGTCACACAGAACGAGTCAGTTCGAGACAGGAATTCCGTCGGGCACAGAGAGTTGACTGATAGTAGTCTGATATAGTTGTTGGTTCTTCAAGTCACATTTGTTTTTTTTTCACTCGTATTAGTGTTCCGTTCTATGTTAACAGGCATTGAAAGGGGCCTTCCCAGTAGCCTACATTGACAAGGAGAACTGGCCGTTAAAATATATAGTCCCGATCTAACTGGAATAAGAGTCGTGAGAACGGTGGTCAAAGTCTAAGTGACTGCATCAGACCGCACTAACTTACACACAGAAAAAGCAGCTGATCAGGGCCTTACTGAACACAATTTGAATCGCTTCTTCGGTAAAATAACGTATAGATAATCGTCGCCTACGTTCTCCCATCCAACATTCTGAAACTGGATTCGAGAAATCTGGAAGTAAGATGTGTGTGTTTGTCAAATGAGACATACGGGTCTCACACTCACCTTTCCACGATAGTTAGGCGCGGAGACTGGACAAGCAGGATCGGTTGGGTCCAGACACGTCCGATTTAAATAGCCGTGATTGATTCCGGCGGCTCGGAACTGGGCAATCAGTGAATCAACAACGTGATGCGAATGATTTCCGTAATGTGCGCGTAATTCCTGGAGCAAACCAACCGGATCCAGATGAGGCCACTGGATTAGAGTGCGTTCACCAAGCCTGAGTTGAAGAGTGAAAGAGGCCAGAGCGATCACCAGTCATGTAGAGGAATAGAACAGATAGTCGAAGTGGTTCAAGTTAACAGATGGAGAATACGTGCACAAACACTCACTATATATTTTCAGTATTTCTCAGTTTTCAAAATAAATAATAAAATGGCATAAACAAATCTCGTTCTGTGTTTATTTTCGCATGTAACTTTGAAACATGATCGACAAAATGTTCTGTTCTGCGGTCGGAAACGTTACGGTTCACAGAAAACTCGTCAGACTATACACTAAAGTGGTCGTGATTCCTCCTTATCTGAATGAAAAACGCTTTGTTACAACACGGATACGGAAAGGCAGCATCGGTGGCAGTAGGACGAGTAGACACTAGTGTGCGAACTCACAGGGATATTTCGTCCTATCATCTTGTTGTACCGCGATTAAACCACGACGGAACTCGTGAACGGAGAGTTTATCTTCCGCTCGAGTGGTCCTCATCAGCTTTATCAGCTATTGCACACAAAATTCGTGACGGACTAGACTTGCACAGTTAGGCATTAAAGCGTACTGAAAGCTGCTGTTGTTCCTCAACTGCAAAAATGAATTACTTTTTCTAGGTGTCGACTGAAGAATCTTGAAGGGGCAATAAGGAAATGTCACTTTGGTCACCATACAACATGCACAGGTTGACCGTGTGTATGTATGCCCTCTTAAACGGCGTATTCATGGCCACGATTTGTTGCCATATCTTCGTGTTTTCGTCCAACAAATGGTGGAATACTTTACATACTAACCAGGGAGACCCACGGATAAGTAAGATGAAGTATTTTGACAAACAAGTAGAGGAAAAAAACTCGATTTCAATTTTTTCAGGTCGGACAGAGAAAGAGATCAACCAGCTACTCATCAACAACGCTCGAAAAAAACAAAGTTTAAATATTCTTAGTTCAGACACTGTCTTCCAGAAGCTCATGATTGTTCAGATTGACGATGAAATCGTCGGATCCAGTCATGTCAAGTTAGTAGTAGCCTCATACGCCCGAACATGTACACCTTATCTGCGCATACACAAATACGGAGTCGGGAAATATGTACAAAGTGTAGTAATTTCCATCTAAGCAAACAGCTCTGTAAGTCTGCGGTGACTTTTATCGGATCAACAAGCAGACGAGCAAGATATTGCAAAACAGAATTCCGATAGGCAGAATTGCGAGTAAATAGAAATTTGAACTTTTGAGCGCGTGCAGGATGCGAGAACAGCTTTTGAAATTTTGTTGTGTATAGAATGATGAGTGTCTGAAAGTCCTTTGGAAGTAAACTGGCCACAAGCATTGAAGTGTTCATCAGTGATAGCATCGACAAGCGTATCTCTGGATATGACACTGCATTTAGAGATATTTCATGAATCTTACTATCAAGCTGAAATCCTTCTTCAAAAGACCAGGAAAAATAACTTCAGAGCAGTACAACCAGTGGGGGAGAATGCAGGTAGTCACAAAGTTAAAAAATAACCGAAAGTATCCTCGAACAAATTGAGAAGAATGACAAGTTTCTGACTTTAAAAAATGTCTGTTGAACGTGCACGGACCATGAGAGACTGTGGGATAGTGCAACACCAAAATATTTTAACCACTGGTGATACTGGGTGTGGATTCATTGTTCGCAGATGGGAGGGGAAACCTGTGAGTGAGGGCTCTATGTGATTCATCGGAGAGTAGGGAAAATCATGCATCCTGGCATATAGAACTAATTAGGGTAACGGAGCGGGATGAGGACTAGTTCAGGTCTTTATTTTGTCTGTTCTGAATTTGTGAAGATCCTGCGAGTATCGGTAAAATGCAGCCTAAAGCTACATCGTCCGCGTGTTTACAGTCAATGAATGTCGAAGGGATTGAAAGTTGTTTAACGTACAGAGAAAAAGTGCGAAAAAATTGCACTTTGCGGGATACCATGATCAACTGGAAGAGGACCTTTTGCCGTTGAAACAAGTGAAATGTCTTAGACCAGTAAAGTGGTCCGAAATCAGCCTGCAGACGTTTGGGTCAAAGCCATTTACGGAGAGCATACTAGGCAACATTGGTCTGTCAAGGCATCCAAATCCGTTTTTTGAACTAAAAAATATCATTCTCACGGTCACAATTTCTGTCTAAAGCCTAAGCTGCTGAGTGTACTAGATAATCTACAGCGCCGAGCGTGCCGCACGAAGACCGATAAGCAAACTGGTGTGTGTCTTCTTCAGTAGACCCTATGTTAAACCACGGTGGTGGTCGTGTAGTTTGGAGCTTTCGATTACCACCTCAGAGATCAGAAGTCCCAATCCTCGCCACCACCGGTCACTTTAGTGGTAGACAGTAATCCCCACTCTCGTCTGGCTCGTTACTACCCTTGACCTACTGGGACTCTAATGTGGTCATCCATTCCAAGTCTTAATGTCTGATGGCCGGCCATTCCTAATAGCGCAGTGGGCTTTTGGGGCCATGTGGTATACCCGTTCCACAGCATTCATACGTAAGCATAAAATAAAGAAGCCTCTCGAGCAATTTGAGCATCACGGAAATGCAAGCGATATTTCCCAGATTCTTTTTTGGAGACAAATGTAACCTTGGCCAGTCTCCAAATGTCAAGGATTCTCCCGCTTGTTATACAATCACTGAAGATATTGGCTAGTGGAACCCAAAGGGCGCCAGCATACTTGTTTAAAAAAGATGACAACTTACCTGAACCAAGAGATTCATTTATCTTCCCTTTTCAAAGCTACTGAAAGACCACAGCGAGTTTGATAGTTGGTGACTGAGATGAGTTGCTGAAGACTGATATGAAAGTACACTACAATGATGAAATCGAATTGAAGTTCAGTTTTTTTATGCACCAACGTTTGTTTTCTGTTTCTTAAGCTGCTGCCATATAGGAATTCAATGGCTTTCTATATGTTACGACAACTGACGTTTCCTGAGGTGGTATCCACACACAACTTATTCAGGCGTTTAACTTTAGATTTGATCAAGCTGGTGAGTTTTTGACTTGCGTTCTCTTTATTCTTGTAAGCCTGCTCTTTCTTTCTTCACAGCTGTTTAAGTACTGGCGTAGAATATCGATCAGTTTAGACGTAGAGAGTTTCAAATAGGCAACAATGATTAAAGCAAAAATTAAGGTAATCAGCGACATGTTCACGCAAGACAGAATGGTTGGGATTTGAAAACACGGACAAACTGGTTGAAGTAACCAGGGCCCTTAACTTGACCAGGTTGTCAGGTGTATAATTTCTGACTCAATTTTCTGGATGGTCTTCGCAACACGGTGTACCGGTTGGTCTTACCACACACTGTCATACATATTTCTAAGATACAGTGACCAGAGTTGCTCGAGGTGTATGTTTTTGAACACCACACAATTGTGGTCTATTTGTAAAGTCTAAAAAAGTCTAGTTGTGCGTCAAGTCTTATGGGAGCACGCACTTAATTTATCAAGTCGAGCGTGGTGAGAAATGTAACGGCATGCTTCTTACAGTCATCGACGAGTATGCAAAAAGATTCACTCATTCGTGCAATTACCAAGGCAGAAAGATGAGAAAATGTTTGACTCAGATGATGTGCTAGGTGCCAAGTAATTTTTTCCGATGCGTATCGGGTGAAATCCACCCAGAAAGTGTGGTTTACAGTCTACGATGTGACAGATAATCCTTTCAGTTGGGTATGTGAAGACGAAATTACTTGCGGTCACATGTCCACGAATGTGGACACCTGTGGGACGATTCTCTTGGTACGAATTGAAATATAATCACATACATCAGTTATACCCTTGGGCAACCAAGATTCATGTAACAATAATTTCTGCGTTTTTGTACTCTTTTTTGTGTATGATTGCTGTCATCTCTTCGATTTTTCCATGCAAAGAACGGATATTGCTCGTTAAGATCAAGGGAATCTGAGTTTCCCCAGCACTGAATTACCAATCTGTACGGCGTTTACCTAAGCTCCCATCACGTTTGAACCTACTCCGAACTTTATTGTCTTAATTCACAAATATTCAGTATGAGCGATAAAACGTAAGCATTTCATATACTTGCATGTGTACGGCAACAGTGGTACGAATACGACTACTGATGGAAAAATGCACCGAATTCGGCGTTCCAATGACAGCACGAACGACTTCAAAGGCCCCGCATCATCGCGGTGATATTGCCACCCTATCTGATGACTAAACAGTTGCACTTGAAATGCAATACTTCAAGATCAGGAACTTCGGGAGAATCTAAACACGTTGCGGTGAAATTGTTCTCTTGGATAATAGGACGTGGGAATGTGTGCACCAACGAAGACAGATCTGTACTCTCAAACGACCAAAAATCATTGGGACGAAATGACGGCCTAGTAGTTTCGTGGGATTTGATTAGTCTGGACTCGACCAAGTTGATCATATTTGTATACAGTGGGTCAACTTAATCCGATATACAGTAATAGCTGGGTATGTACACTATCAAAAATAGATAGATACACATACACACCTGTACAATGTAGCTAAGAACTGTCAGATGAATTGTGGAAAGCCTTCTTCAAATCTGATATCTATCTTCAGAAGAGTGCAATGAAAAGTATTGACAGCACGTAAGAATAGACCAAGCCGTTTAGAATGAGAGGTACCGTGTGTGCAATCAGTGGTAAAGCGTTGGAGCGCTGCAAACACACACGTGGGCAAGGGTGATTAGACACCTGGATGTCTCGAATCTAAGCAATCACAAAGCCATGAAGCCTAACCAACATACTGGACCCAAAACTATTCATTCCCATGCGTAATGTGTTGCTTACGTCTATGTTAATGTCCACACGCAAACCAACATGTATACACAGAGATACGGTCTTTAACTTCTAAGCCAACAGGATTTCGAAGCAAAGCGGTATCGCCTCTGCCTTTGCAATATGAAGCGGGACGAGAAAAGCAGATAGAATGGAGGAGTGGCAAACAAGTCGAGGACCGACAACAGAGCGTCAGGAACAGTCAACAAATTCCGCTTTCCCCTGCCCACAAACAAAAACACAGCGACCACCGGGGATGCACCTACAGATGATGACAACGACCGCCATCTCCGGGTCGGGTTGGCTGGCGAATAACCAACCACCTATCCGACCATCCGGCTACATGCAAACATCTGGTCAGTCGGGATAAGAACCGTTATCCCAGATGTCAGGTGGTCGCGCAGTCCGATTACTACCAGATGGATGGTTGTGGCTGATATGTACACCAGAATAAGCGCAAATATTGAAATCGTGACATACTTACATACACATAAATGCACACACACGATGGATATGAAGATGGGCTGAACAAACGATGCAGTCTAGAGAGAGAGATATTTCATACAGAAAGAGGAGTTGGAGCAGAACATTAGATGGCAAAAATGTTGGAATTTGATAGAATTCTAGTTTTGCAGGAAGAGTTGTTCAAAAAGTTTTTAAGCTGTCAGCTCATTTATAGGGCTTTATCATCTACTCTTCATTCCACCTCCTAAAAAGATCAATTTGGATAAAAACCTCATGAACCGGATTTGTTTGCATCAACGCTAGTGGTAAGACTGACAGAGTGGTGGTGGACGGTAGACTGAAGCCGATGGATCTTAATGACGCACAAACTACACACCAGTGAAACCACCGATGGAACACGACAAACCGAGCATGGCAGAAAGGACAAGAGCACGGGTAGGGAAAAATAATGCGGGAATCGGCGGAACACTTAGGTTGCATCACGAATGTGAAAAAATCGACTATAGGCAAAGAAGAGGCGGTGAAGTGAATGAAACACAGTTGAAGGTTACAAAGATTATTCACATATGTACTTATCATTTGTTAAGTAACGACATTACCAAACTAGTTGACTTGACGTAGGCTTTTGAAACACCTAGACCCCACGTAGTATGCGGGTGGGTTGTATGGCCAACCTATCGATACATGATCCGAAGATTCAAGAGGCACAAAAAGTGAGAACGACGCAGGGCGAAGGCATTCCTCTCTCGCTCATACATACATACATACATACATACACACACATACACACACACACACACACACACACACACACACAATGGTTCCCGCGCAAAAAGTCAGGTAAGCGAAGGTGTGGATTGTGGTAGTGATTTGTGGCTTTCGTGTGCATGCGTTCAGTACCCAACACGAGGTCTGACAAAAAAGGATTAATATACGAAAACCGACGGGATAATCAAGATACAAATAAAGGTCAACAGTATCCCAATGGCCTGTCTGACTGTGTGTGGTACGAATTGAGCTGGAAACAGCAAAAAAATCTCTCTTCGAGTACTCGATTACTCATCTGGTTTTTAATGAAACCAATTCGGGCTTGCGTATCCCTGGCGGACATGAACGACTTGACAAACTGAAAGCGTGCGACTTCTAATTTGCGAAGGTACCTTGTGCATATTCTTAGTTTAGTTGTTGGTGGTGGCTGAGACGACCTTTTCGGGAATGCCTTTGTTTCTGCATGTCCTTGACCAAGATACTTTAAATGATACAGAGAAGCAAAAAAGGGACACAAAATCAGAAATTATACTAGGTTCAACGCACCGACGACAACCCCTACTGAATGTGATTGTCACAGAAATGAGACAGAAGACAGGAGCTACATTCCAAGTGTGCAAATGAATAGAAAACAAAATCATTTTTATGGTACTCAATAAGTAGTTGCATCGCATTTTGTGGCTAGCTGGCCCCATATACGTACGTATAGGCAAGTAAACACAAGTTTAAAGGAATTATGTGGAACGCGTAGGAAGAACCGGTTTTGAATTATACAATGGACGTAAGGTGTTGACGAGGACCTTAACAACAGAGGAGGCTGTTTTCAATAGTATTATGTTCCCCCTTATATGCGCTTCACTGTATACCTGTACGCATCCGCTTTACGAACGAGAGCAGTCGATTGTATCCAATGTAGCACCAAGTTGTATCCTACTGAAGTTGTCTCAAGCCTCACTCTGAAACCGGGGTTCAAAATCGCTCATTTTTTCTCTGCCGATTATACAACCAACGCATTGCTTCCTCCCATCCAAACCACTGCTTTATTCAACCACAGCACAACGGGGTTTAGTGAGTTATAAGTTGCACTTGGGTGAAAATTACTTGGTTGGGGAAATAAGACTGGTAGACGGCTAGGAGCAATAATTTTCACGTAAATAATCTCTGTTATCAATAGGAAAAACTGTGACGGTTGCTATTATTAACGGCCCAGTTTTCTAACGTCGCTTATGGATAGGTCGGACATTTGGATCTATCCGGAGTGGTTGGGTCGAGGTGAAATAGCGAAAAACTATTGAAACGCTTAACCAGTGAACTTGACCGAGTGGAACATGTTGGGTTTGTGGGATGTGGTGCATGACATCTGTATGTCAGATGGTTGGAGACATTAGGTAACATGGCCAGGTGCTGCTGTCAGCGGTGTAGTTCCATTCCAAATCTTTCTTTGTGTACATGCTTTTCATTTGGTTTTCTCTGTTAATTTGCTCTTAATACTTCAATTCACTTCATTTTCGACTCGACTATGCCGTGAGGCGGCAACCAAAACCGGAGCAAGAAAGTGCACGGTTGATGGTAAAAGAAACTGAACTGATAACGGCGTTCAACACGATGTCTCGAGCAGAGAATGTACCGAATCCAGAGTACAGACCTATTTGATTCGATCAGAGCAGGCTATCTGCGCGAGTTAGTTTCGCTCGTAGACAAACACACACACAAGTGAAGTGAGAAGGGTGTGCACAAAAATCACAGATGACGGACGACGAGAAGTTTTACAGAAAATGATGACCCACGCACGTTGAGAATTAGGGTGACGTGAATGAGGAAGAGATAATTCCATAAGCAAGAATCCTAGTCAAAGCGCTGTCAATGCAATAACAAAGTAAATGCGATAGCGAATCATCCGCTCAGCCTCGGGAAACGTTTTAAGTAATTTGGATTACCGTGAGTTCTATTCAAACTGGGTGGTGAGGCGTTGATAAAATCACTTACCGTCTTGCTCCGTGACATTTGGAACGAGGAGTGTATTCCGTTAATATGGAGCGAGTCATTGATTGTTCCCATCTTCAAGAATGGAATACGCAATGACTGCAGTAATCATCGTGGGATTAGCTTAATCCCGATAGTCACCAAAGTATTAGCTTCGATTTTGCTGCACCGTCTTACACCGGCTCGCGAGAGGAATGTCCGCGAACAGCAGGCTGGATTCCGCCCAGGTCGAGGATGCATCGACCAGATTTTTACTCTTCGCCGACTACTTGAAACGCGTCACACGCACTGCCGACCGACAATAATGATTTTCTTAGACCTGAAAGGCGCCTTCGACTCAGTTGATCGAACATCGCTTTTCAGTGTTCTTCATCGAAAAGGTATGCCCCAGAAGTTCGTGAACCTAATGAGATCATTGTATTCTCATACTTCTGGCCGCGTTAGGGTTTACGGTGAACTATCCGGTCGGTTCGAAACGACCAGTGGTGTTCGACAGGGATGTCCTTTGTCTCCATTCCTGTTCAACTTCGTCATGGACGAAATAATGGACAGTGCGATGCAAAATCTTCAGGATGTAGGCGTCGAACTAGGAAATAGTGGAAAGCTATGTGACCTAGATTGCGCGGACAGTTTTTTCTACTTGTTCGAATCCACGGAACATGCTCAACATGCACTAAATAGGCCCGCAAGGGCTGTAGCTCCATTCGGTATGCGCTTTGCACCTTCAAAGTGTAAAGTGATGTTACAAGACTGGACGTCAAAGATTCCGAACTTGATGCTCGATGGGGAGGTGCTGTCAGTTGTCGACCACTTCATCTACCTCGGCAGCAGCGTGACGACGGATGGGAGCACATTCGTGGAGAAGAGTACGCGGACATTCAAGACTCAAGCAGCGTACGCTGGACTGAAGCATTTGTGGCGTCCACCTGATATTTCGCTGAAGTTGAAAGGTCGTGTATACTGTGCCGCAGTGCGTTCAGTTTTGTTGTATGGTTGCGAGACTTGGAGTCTGCATGCTGAAGATATTCATCGTCTTCGGATTTTCGATCACCGATGCTTGCGTAGTACAGCTAAGATTGGATGGAATGACAGAGTAAGCAATGGTGAGGTCGGAAAGCGAGTATTAGGTATTAATTTGGGGAACGTTCTGTCACAGCATGTCCAGCTTAGTAGACTTCATTGGTTGGGACACGTGTTACGTTTAGCAAAGACACGTCTACCGTACCGTGTCCTATTCTCCGTTCCTCATCAGGGGTGGAAAAAGCCACGTGGAGGTCAATAGATGACTTGGCAACGAGGAGTGAGAAAATGTACAGCGAACTTAGGAAAAGTAGGTGCTTCACGTCTTCGTGGTTGGGGTCCAAAAAATCCGTCTACCAGTTGGCTGGAGACACTGAAGGATATGGCTGCGAACCGTGAACAGTGGCGATCGTGTTGTCACTTTCTATCGAATCAGAATGACTGATCGATGTGCGTTTATACAGTTAGACTGTGTATTCCGTGTGTTGGCTACTAGGGCATTCTTTCCTTTTCCCACCGGTGAAGGTCCACTTCCTGTCCATCTTGTATATTCATACTTTCTAATTCAACGTGCAACATGGTGAGAAAGGCAGTGGTCAGTGGGGCTTGCCCTACTGTTTAACGCTGTACGATGATGGTGATGAGATCACAACGACGGCACAAAATGGTTCACAGAAAGTTGTACCATACGGCCGTAAGGTGATAGCTAATAGAACATTTTACAAAACAATTTTCCATAGAAGGGTTTGACAGAGGCAGATCGATTAAGTAGCACTTCATATCAGATACTCATTGAACTGATAGTGAATGTATCTTTCTATTATATGGCCAACCATGAATACATCGCAGTAGGCGGCTTACAAACGACCATTGCATTAGTGAGAAAAGCCGGCTGTTCGGTGTGGCAAACAAAGAAGTGCATAGTACTTTTGCAAAACTAGTGGGAGCTTGTCAGCAATCATTCTACATTGTGATCAGCTTGACGTAAGCGGTAGTTTTAAGCACCTCAGAAGCTTGATTACGGATGGAGGTGGCGGTGCGGAGATCACGACATGAACAGCGAGGACAGTCTTCGTCAACCTATGGCATCTGTGGTGCCGGCGTGACATCAAACCTTCCTTTAAGGGACGAGTGTTCAAGGCCGCAGTTCACAGCGCTTTGCTGTTCAGTTACGAGACTCGGAAAGTCCACGATGAGGATGCGCCGTGGTTTTCTTTACTTGGAAACCGTTACCTCTGCAGCATTGCTCGCGTCATGCAGGAACACAGAAAAATGACGCGATCTGGCCTCGTGTGTTCGGGTGCAGATAGCCGCCCTCTTGTCGAGGTAATCGCTTTACGTCGTCTCCGATAACCTTTGCGTATGTCTACCATGGTCTGTATTTTCGTGTTCTGTTGGCATGTGTGTCAGGTCATGAACAAGCGCAAATGTATAGAAAAACTAGCGTCAACACTGACTTTGACTGGTACTTCCCGCCTTCCTGGTGGGAGACCAAGCGATGAGGACTGTTGGTGTTTACAGACATGGAGGAACATGACCCAGAAGACAAGTCAGTGACGCGAATTTTGTACGACCTGTCTGTCGAATTCTCATTCTCCGTAAACATACAAAAACATCGAGAGAAAAAACATCCTTTTTACTAACCGCTTGCCACCCCCGTCCTCTCTTCTTTTGATCGACTTGATACCAATATCTGTAGTTTCGCTATTACTCTTTTCATACTTCTGTTCTTTTTCAATAGGTCCTTTTAGGGTTGCCTCTAGAAGATAGCGACTACAACCACGGCACGGGGTGCGGTGGTTAATGGCTGTCTGAACTGAACGGACAGTTGTATTTTACTGCCCCAGATGTTTTGTGTTGTAGCGTTGATGCCATATTTGATTTCAAATCGGTGTAATTGTTTTGTAATAGATAGCCCTATGATATAAGCCACTGACTAATATTATATATATATATATTATATATATATATATATATATATATATATATATATATATATATGCGTAGGTAAAAGTTCAAGCGAAGTAATGAAGTGGGCGATGATCGAGTATAATCTGCCATCAAAGTTGATCAGTGATCACAAAGATAAAACTCACGACCAGTGGCTTGCATCCTTCGACTATCTGGCTCACAACAATTATATTCTTCGAAAACTGCAACTCTAGGACGTGACTATCTGAAGTGGAACATCCCATAATAGAATCCCTAGTTCAGAAAGACTGCTTCGAGGTCCATTTCCCTTCTTGGTGGGTATGATCCCCGACGTAGTAGCAAAGTACGATAGCTTCAAACAGTAGAATTCATCATGTGGACTTCATGTTACGGGATTGAGATCCACTTATCGAACAATTGTAGGTACTTGGCGATATGGACAAGTGCTGCAAGCACTATTACATACATTTGAAATCTCCTTGATCTACACAAATTAGTACTTCAACTCCCATCATTTTTACCTATTCACTGCTTATTATGGTTTGTTGTTTCCGGTAGATACAGGATGACCATTGTCAGTTTGTTCGGACTACGGCAGTAAATCGGATTGAAGAGATCAGCCTGTTGTCCATCAACAATCCGGTGGCCACGTGAAAATGCGCCACACACATTGGTCACAATGCCACAGACTAGAGGAGAAGAGGAATTAGCCCTATCATCGCTTACTGTGGAAAAGATACCAATTATAAACGAATAAGGATGACATGTGTATAATGGGGGACTCTAGAATACAATTAGTAGAAAATTGACCAGATCATGTATCTGACTGGAACCAATCTGACGACGGACGAAGTTTGTGTGCATGTTGTACATTTCACGTACATGTCAAGTTACTGATGTAATACGCTTGTACGAGAACAGTGAGACAAAGATGGATCAAGATTAGCCACATACAAAAGGCAGCCAATTGACTCACTGATCATAAGCACCGTATTAGATTAGTAGCCAAAAAGTAGAAAACTGAGAGGAGCATCGCCGTGACAACGAGCCATAAATATACACATATATGTGCGTTAACTGGCTGTCACGAGCAAATAATAGTGTTGGTAAGCAAGCAGACCGGGGCATGGGACGAGTGTGGTGAGTTGTCAGACATGAAACAATACAGTCAGGAAGAACTATTAGTAAAGAAATCGAAGTCCGAGCAGTGTGGTCTACGCCGTGGATGAGAGGAGTGGCGACAAGGATAGTCCAGTCCGGTACGAAAATTGGAGAAAACTAGGGGAAATGGGAAAGGTCAATAGATGATTCGTTCAGCAGTGAATGAAAGTTTCTACACCGATCACTGAACACCACCTCAAACGAGGTCCATGTATCGCACACGGTGAGGCTTGCAACCTACACCGATCAGTACAACTGAAAGCTATAGATGCGAGAAACGAAATTATACTGACTGGCGGAAATGTTAAGCAACAAGATAAAGGAACGTCATAGTGGTGACTGAAGCGGCCTGTTTGTCAACAATTGGAGTTACATGACAAACTGAAAAACTACTGAAACAGACGGCATTATCACGCAAAGCGCAGTTCAAAAGAAATAAAGTATAAAATGGCTTACGGAGGAGGGTCATTTGAAGTAATGGTGGCGGCTTTTGAACAACCAGAGGACAAAGATGATCGAAAATGAGGACAGTACCCACCTTAACCGGTTAACAGCTTGCTCCTCCACACACTGGCTTTCACGAAGATCAATGGGTTCGAAATTCACGAGTTGGGACTCAACATAACATTCTACGCGGAACTCCGGCTTAACAAATAAACGGACTTGTTTCGCACATGCACACGCTCCTATCTCCTAACAGTGATCTGCGCAATTTTTTTCAAAACGGAGACAGATAGAGATGAATGTGTATCAAACAGGCGCACGTGTAGGTATCTACTACTATGTAACAACAATGAGGTAAGATGACGACGACAAGCATTCCCGTGCACGTGTACACACACACACACACACACGCACACACAAACGTGCTCGTTTGTGTTTGCTAGCTAAATGAGTGCCGTCCGACACATGCACACTGTTCCGACAGTCGAGTTTCGGGCATCATTTTTTCTGCGTCTCGATCTCTCTCACTATCTCACACTCGAATTCGCTAGCCCAATCTGTGTCTGTCGCCGAGACCAAGCCGCTTTGTGGTTACAAACCGACTGTCCTTTAATTATTGGGTGGCCGCTTATTGGAACGATTACTGGATAGGTCACGTTACAGACGACATTCTCCGGATTTGTGCCAATGTACGCGCGTGTGCACCTGTACGTACGTGCGCGCGTTGTGAAAATTATATCGTTTACGCAATACTCACAGTCATATATGCGGTTCCCATACGTGCTTTCGAGCGTGTTGTTACAGTGGGCGATAACAAATGAAGATGACCTTGGTGGTTGTTTGAGATATGGTGAAACAACAGCACACTGCAAACCGAGCGAGACAAATACGACCTGATGGTAGAGTCCTAAAATCTGTAAACTGATCCCGAAAACCCAATGACAACATAGTTTGGCTCTCACTCTACTTACAAGTTTCCCTTCAAACGTTATAAACATCGGATTTACGACATACTCTCCACAAATGGAACAGCTGGTTACCCAAGGTTAAAAATTAAACTGGATGGGAATGACCAAGAACACGGGACGGGAACAGGCAAAATGCTCCTCGTTTATCCATTCATCTATGTCAATTGCTATCCGACGTAAGCATATATTGAGAATTATCGATTGCATCAGGCTTTACACGTTCGGAAGATGTGATTTTCAGCCTACTGATAACTGAAAGCCAAGATGTTAAAATAACCAAATTACTTGCATATTTGATTCTGCTTTTAAATTTGTGCAGATTCGCGGTTGTTGCCGCTCATCAGGTATGCGAACCCGGTACTCCTCTTCATACTTGTACACTCCGATGTTATATGTTCACTAGAATCTAATTTGAATCGTCTGGAGTGTGAATGGATACTCTTTACTGAAGAACCCACAAATGAACCACAATTGTGATTTCTCATAGTTATTCGTGTCTGGGTCACTGCCAACCCAACGAACAACGAGGCTGCATGTGCAAGCGCTATAATATATATATATATGTATATATATATATATATATATATATATATATATATATATATATATATATATATATATATATATATATATATATATAGTACGTCAGCTAATGGCGTCTCAGGTTGGCAGACAAACAGTCGAGTCCTCAGAATCATAGAATATAACCGTATATGTATAAAAAGCCACGAGCCACTAGGATCTTTCAGTCTCGTGTGAATCAAGCAGGTGAGACAATTCGCACTACTGTTACTATCCGCAAACCAAAACTTTAGGGATAAATGACTCACCATGGCACCCAGGTTGCCTCTTCCGGACCGAGAACCTTTGCCCCTTCCCAGAAGCAATCCAATGGAGTGATAATTAAACAAGGAATTATCATATCTAAATAAGCTTGAATTGGATGCATTTCCGAACCAAACGGTAGGGTAGCTCGTTGACATAAATCTTTGAATGACCATTTCGCCGATCCTACGGTGATTTGGAGTCGACGAACTTTGATAAGAAATTCCATATGATCTAACAATGCCTGAGGATTGAGTAGTTGAGAATCTGTGGTACTTGAAGAAGAGGACACGGTGGGAGGATCGTCCGTTTCAACAGAGTCGAATGTAGCCGAATCACGGTCGTTCACGGGCCGGTAGTCTGGATCAGAAGATCTAACGGCACTCTGTAAAATTGTTTCCATTGTGCCCATGAACTCACGTCCCGGCAGACTGTTCACAAACGGACCCGAATTCGATGGCACTGGCAGTCCGGGTATGTTGTTCCCGGTTCCATAACCGGATGATAACGGATCTCCAGAGTCGATAATCGGGCTCAGGGGCGCGCGTGCACCGTTCATACGTAACAGCATACGGGAGCGGCGTGCATCATGACCGAAATAGTGCTGATCTGTATAAGCGCTTTGTGAGCTGACACGCTTCAAGGCTTGAGCCAAATAAGACCATTCCGAGATCAGTCGGTCACTCTCTGAAATACCAGCAGAACAAACGAATACATAAACAGATCAGATGCATGTGAATATGCATATATCATTTTCCAGTCACCATGTTTCTATTACTAAACTGGCAGTAAATGGCAGGTGGTCAGTTTTAAAGCCGAATGAAAGTGGCTTTGGATGGCTGTAGCAAGAGTAGAGTATGCTTTCTGTGTATGTTATCCAAACCGCAAAAAGGATATCCTCTACTCCAGTGAAATCAGTTTATATTGGAAAGACACAGAGAACAAACCATCCGATTCAGCGGTTGCCTATCGGTGATCCTGTAAAAATTAACAGCATAAGCAACATAGGCTTCACTGTTGACATTTATTCGAAATTCCGTTAGACTGTGGGAACATCAATGAAACTAAACACTGAAATATCTCAATAATTTGAGAGTATATTTTTATAAAAATACGAGTGGTTTCACAACCTGTTTAACGGACAAGACCGGGAAATAGCTGGTGATAAAACTGCTGCACTGTGAAATTAGATCGCCAGAAACCAGCGTATGCGCTCTGATCACCACTAACAGCCGCGTTGTTTAACTAACGCGTACCACCCATGATTGACGCATGCATGAGTAAAGTGGGTGTTCTAACTGGTTACTTGTCTGCTGTGTTCAGCCTACGGGCACAAGTCGTAAGTGGTACATGTTACTGGTCTCGACTTATGACGATGGCAAAACACCACCACCACCGACGACGACGACAGCAACAACAACGAGCTGTTAATACCGCCAACGAATACGAAATTAGTCTGAAAAATCAATTTCAGCGGCTTGTATCTGGAAAAATGGGGTCACTGTGGTAGGTCGCCGTGGCGGTAGGTCCGATGGTTTCCTTTTCTTCGCTTACTTTCAACCTGAGTTGGATATCAGCTTTTCCAAACAAGTTGGGTGTGACGATGACATTATTGCTTGCGTACGTGTGCAAACGTGATCCGACTGATGTACTTTCATATAAGGACATGCAAATATACACACGCGTGGTGAAATGAGACGTGCCATGACTAAAACGAACCACATGTATCATTTTTTTTGTATATAAACGAAACCATCCGAATACTTTCGTGAACGTATATGTATAAGCGAACTTTGAATACACGCCCGATAATAAACACACGCATCAGATGCCTGTAGCTCTAAGGTATCCTAAACCGGTAGTGACACAATGGAAAATGGGAGCCTCCGAGGCATCGGCCATTACCCATGTGGTTTTGAGAAATTAGTGACGAAAATCCTTCGTTGCTCAACTACTTTAGTCGTACAGAAGAATGACTCACTAAAGCACATAAAAGCACACAACGAAACCCCGTTTATTTTACGCGCACCAAATTCTAATCATCACTAACCGCACCAATCAGCCAGTGAAGCGTGAGGTGAATTTCGCTCACATCGGGCACAGACCGGGTTGATACAATTCCAAGAGGAAGGCGAAAATGGGATCAGTATCCTCGTTCCCATATGTGCGGTCCATTCTGTTGGGGGCTGCAGTGCCACAGAAACACTATTTGTAACCATCTGAGAATGGTACCACGATGGACATTTAACTAATGAGATACAGACACTGCACCGCGTGTCCACAAGCCCAACGAAAAGCGGTGACGGTAACCAAGGATCACACTTCGGAAGCGGTGAAACCACAGTGCGACTGGATGTAGCAGGACGAATGAGAACTTAGTGATGTGTTCAGAACGTCTGTAGTGTATTGCTTGTTTCCTAAGTTGAGGAGCGAGTTTCTGACAGGGGTTTTTGATTGTCCGAATATTACCACAGAACACACGGAGAACAAAACAAAAAGGTGAACAAGCCCGTTCACAATGATTCTTAATCACACGTTATGATTTATGTCAAATCACAATGGAACATATGATGGTGGGATGGGACGACTGGAGAGAGAACATCCGGTCGTGACAGTTACTCATGATAACTTTCAGACTTCTCAGTAGGATGTTTAGTTTTTCTGATGAGACCAAAAAACAACCGCAAGGACAGAGTTGCACTTGTATTCATAACAGTTGTAGGGGCACGTTAGAATGACTGTATTTTACTTATCATCAAATGGATTTATCACGAGCACACTGAAAACCAACTTCGAGAAAAATGAACCTCAAAACACGGGAGAAAAAATTTAATTTCACACACCACTTTTTTGCACATGAACGGTAGTGTGTCCGTCCAGTTTTTTGAATCCCATCACCAGTCGCAGTTGGACGCAGAAACATTCAGTGAGAGACTATGTAACCAGACCGCTTAAAAACCGGTTGTAAACCCGGGACTGTCGCCGTTTTGCGATTGGATGATTTGCACGAACTAAAACTTGAGGAGATTCACAAAATAGATAGATGTGCATCGCACGCCTTTTTTGTTCACCTAGACTTTCATTGCGCGAGACTTTCTGGTGTGCATTTATCGGTCACTTTTACCGCCACTGTCGCCATCCGGAAGCATATTTTCCTCTAACGAGTCTCCAAAGCAGACTCGATTTCGGACTGAGCTAATGGATTTGTGAATCAGGTCCCGTGAGTGAATCACCGTACTAACCAAATTAAGCTCAATGTTGTCCGTTTCTAAATGACGGGTGCAGTGTACGGGAGGGGGCAGGGATGGGATGGAAAGATTGTTGTCTAGCGCCAAACAGATTCGACGCGTGCGGATGGAAGAGAGTAGTTAAGTGTTACTAAATTATGTTCAAGTTGGTGTCATGACCTCATTGCGTTGCTGGTAGAGATTTTAGGGGCTCAAAACGCAGATTGTAAAAGGGCACATCGTTGACACAAGGAAGATAATGACCACCATTTTCCGTCGCATAACATTATCGACATGACATCCGATGGACAAAAATGACGTAACATGAGAGATTTCCGTGTGCAACAATAACAACCGAATGTGACGGATCGTTGACGGTCCATGCCAAAACCACGGCTTACAATCGAAATATCACAACATTATTTATGTAGTCTTAGCGGTCGAAACCACAAAGGTCAGCTAAACGAGTCGAAAAAGAAGTGAAAGCTAGAGCGCTTCGAAAAAGACAAACGAACCGACGAAGGAAAGTGAAAATTGGAGGGTCCAAATATCACATGATTACGCATTTATGGACAGTGTATACCGTGAGATCAATGAGTGGATGGATTATAAACAGTAAAACGAATAACAATAGCCAATGATCGGCAGAGTATTGAACTGGCAACACCAAACAAGAGGCTGGCTACAATCAACAAACTGCGCCAGGTTTTGTTAACGGAGTCTGGAATTTAAGGTGAGGGATGAATAATACGTCAACCTTACACGCAACGCCGAGGGGGTATAGGTTGAAGAAAGAGGGCCGATTTGGGAGCACAGACGGACATACGTATATCAAACCCTTGTATGGCTTGGGCCAACTACAAAGGATCTCTTCACCACGCATGAACGTGCGTGTGGTAAAGAATGGACAGATAGGGAGGAGATAGCCAGCTATCTTTTCGATGTTCACACAAATCCTCGCGCACTGACACAAGTGTGGTAGGCCCTATACTGGGCCACAAAAGGAAGTGCAAGGAACATGTAGAACGAATTCCGATTTTGGCCGACCCGCCGCGGGTCCACCACTTATTGATTGCTTGGTGTAAATGGTTAATTTGCGGCGGCACGTGGTTCATCGCAGTAGTCTCTCCCTTTAGCACACACACGCACACACTGACACACATACACATGCACACACACACACACACACAACATATGCGGAGAGAAATGCGAACAAGAATTCACCAAACCGGACAGTCAACCAGATATGGTGAACAAGTACCTGTTGTTCCCAGGATGTACAATCCTACACCAAGGCATACAAGCTCGGGCCTCAGCCGCAGACCCTCAGAGAGGAAGCACTAATGGATACTGAAATTACGAGACCGTTAAGTTGCCTCTAGGGTATACAGCAAAAAAGTCGTCTACCTTCGAACACAAAACCAACTTACGCTTCGCCCTAAGAGTAGCTATGACTCGTATTTTTTTCTTTTGGGGTCAAACGAGTAGACCTGTGCAGTGTTTGCGCCAGAGACGAACAAGGAATGCGTGTAGTCAAACGCAAACCCTCAGGAATTTTGAAGTGTGGCGCAGATGAAGAAATGAACGGAACTAACAACGTCATTTTTGCAGTCTTTAAGTAAGAATGAATTATCCGGCAATATGGGAAACTCAAAGTAGCAACCATAAGAACGGAATATGCACTACCAGCGGGGCAGTTGGATGTAAAGATGGACACCAAATGGATCACGTAGTAAGTCACACTTGGTTGGTCTGAAAAGAACAAACAATGAACACTATTGATGTGTGAATGATTACGACTAAAAGGGTACCGGCTCAAACGTGTGTGATTATGGATCCCACTGTATTCCAACTCATGTGTCGACCAACTTAAACTGCATGCCATTGTTATACGAAAGCAGCATAGTTAGTCTCTACAACAGCAAAACCAGACAACATTCGAATGTCCCAACGATCGAGAGTACTTGAGGTAAGTGAATGTAACGTCTATGCGAATTGGTTAAGAAGTACGGTACAAAATGTTTGGGATAAAAGCGGTGGCATATGTCCCTCAATCGTATCTAGGAACGGGAAAGTATTGGAGCGATCTTAAATGAACATCTACGGGTATTCGGTAACTAATTTTAGCACCACATCATAAAATGCGATAATAGTGGGACTATATTAATTAAACCTGTTCCCTTCAGAATTTTGATCAAAATATTTCGTCCCCTTATTACGGCAGTCGAGCACATCACGATTTGCCGTCTCAGCAGTCTACTTAGCCAATGAATTGAAAGAATGAAGTACACTCTGATTGTGATTTGCATACAATGGTAACTCGTGTGCATTGGAAATGAAGAGTGAGGGCCACGACCACCATGATGCAAAAAGCTGCAAACAGACTGGGTCTAATGTTCGAGTTTTTCGGTGATACAAAGCACCATAGAAATGGCCGTGAATATAATTGGTAGCTGACTCGCGACAGTAGCACCATGTGCAGGTTGAGCAAAATCGGGAAAAAAGTCAGACTGCTTGTGGGAAACATCGGAGAAACAGCCCGGTTTGAACTAGAATTCGAAAGTGATTAGTCTAAATCTAAAATGCGTGAATCCGTAATTATACACATGACGACTTGCGTTCTTTTTGATTTACAACCACCTCGACTATTTCAGATGTTCATATCCGAATGGGGGTACACTGATAGACTGGTAACCTGCAAGGTTCGTGAGTGAGTGGGGCCGGGTGATATGGTACATTCATTTTATATGTACAACGAAGTCACTGTCAGAATAAATAAATAAATTTACAAGTTATAAATATAAACGAGAACTGACTATTCGGAAAGGAATACAGGTAGAAGAGAGAGGGGAGCTGCCAGAAAGCATGATGAATCGCAGTAACCACCGCATGAGTTGGTTTATCTGTTTGCGCCAGCCGGTTTGCCTATGTGCGTGTGTGGTCGTAAAGGCACCAGGCTAGTCAATTCGTCTAGTATCGACACTGACAGTAATAGTAATGTCGATGGAGATGGCCGTTGTAAAAATTAGTGGTGGTAATACTATGGGTAGCAGCAACTATAACAATGCGCGGACTGTGTTTCTCTCTATATATGATTGTGAGTGCGTCTACGTCTGAAGCTAGGGCGTGACACGTAACAGGCAGGCCGCTGCGCACACACCTACAAGCACGTGCCTATCTGTCTGACTGGTTGTGCATGCGTGCAAGCACACGCGAAGAGCTGAGGCTATATCAACAAAGTCATCCATCGTCGTGCTTACTTCTTTTGTTCTGCACCTCATGAATTGGTCTGTTGGCGTGTACTGCCATTCGGTCAACCTTAAAGGAGCTTGATATGGTTACGCCACTCAGGTAGGTCTGAAATGACGCTACTAGACGCGGATGGCAAGACGTTGGGGAGGAGGAGAAACAGAACAGACAGTTAGAGCGGGTCTAGTCAGTGGTCAGCCAGTTACCTACACTGTTGATTGGCATGGTCATGTGTTACATTGCTTGCTGGTGACGAACCACACAAACACACTTCCCTAGAGCTTAGTCTACAGCAAAGAATACTGGTATGATAAAGATAAGCAAAAATAACAGGAACGTGATATATATATATATATATATATATATATATATATATATATATATATATATATATATATATATATATATATATATATATATATATATATATATATATACTACACCAGGTTGAAAACAAGCATGGTACCAACACAGCAATAATAATCACCAGAATAGGAAAGGACGAGTAGAGCACAATAAAAGAAACCGTTAGTAAAAAAATAAAATGCTGAACACTTGGAGAAGCTCTTCTGACTGGTGCACGCTGTCGGGCAGGAAGCAACCATTGATATTCTTTATGAGAAGCACAAACGATCAACTAATCCAGGGAACCAAATTGAAACTGTAAAGATGGGTTGAACACTGCAACGTGTTACTAATATTCGCAAGCTCAGGCAATTATATATCCTTTAGCTAATCCCGTCTATCACTTTGATCTACTATTTTACCTTATTGTTCCCTTGTGATTTTCCCTGGGATTCCGCAATGGGACTTCAAAATTTCACGGCACTGTATGATGATAACGACCACCATCAAGGAACGTATCTTCAAAATTATCGATGGGGATTTACAACTGTGCGTGAAGTTTGCCCGTAAGATGTTGGACAACACACTCGTTTCACGCCAACCTGTCGTTCTGCTCCTTTCGCCCGGGAATACGCTTCAAGTATCTGGGAATGAAACGCATCCGGCTCGCATCATATTGAACAAAGGGAGAGTAGCGGCCGAATTTCGCCCTGATTTTGGTGCATAACTTTCAGTTATTGTAGTCAGTCATTTAAAATCCGTTTGAACAACCATGAACTGATTGCAATGGCACTGGTTGCTATCTATCGGCGAGAACGGCAGTCCGAAATAACAAGAAACCAAGGAGTGAACAAAGTAATAAGAAGAATACAAATAGTAGTATCCAGATCATTAGGAGTTGTGAATACGGGAACATCAGTGGTTATTACACTTATCCATTTCCTCACATGTATCTACCCACTCATCATCATCATCGCACAGTGTTAAACAGTAGGGCAAGCCCCACTGACCACTGCCTTTCTCACCATGTTGCACTTTGAATTAGAAAGTATGAATATACAAGATGGACAGGAAGTGGACCTACACCGGTGGGAAAAGGAAAGAATGCCCTAGCAGCCAACACACGAAATACACAGTCTAACTGTATAAACGCACATCGATCAGTCATTCTGATTCGATAGAAAGTGACAACACGATCGCCACTGTTCACGGTTCGCAGCCATATCCTTCAGTGTCTCCAGCCAACTGGTAGACGGATTTTTGGACCCCAACCACGAAGACGTGAAGCACCTACTTTTCCTAAGTTCGCTGTACATTTTCTCACTCCTCGTTGCCAAGTCATCTATTGACCTCCACGTGGCTTTTTCCACCCCTGATGAGGAACGGAGAATAGGACACGGTACGGTAGACGTGTCTTTGCTAAACGTAACACGTGTCCCAACCAATGAAGTCTACTAAGCTGGACATGCTGTGACAGAACGTTCCCCAAATTAATACTTAATACTCGCTTTCCGACCTCACCATTGCTTACTCTGTCATTCCATCCAATCTTAGCTGTACTACGCAAGCATCGGTGATCGAAAATCCGAAGACGATGAATATCTTCAGCATGCAGACTCCAAGTCTCGCAACCGTACAACAAAACTGAACGAACTGCGGCACAGTATACACGACCTTTCAACTTCAGCGAAATATCAGGTGGACGCCACAAGTGCTTCAGTCCAGCGTACGCTGCTTGAGCCTTGGATATCCACGTGCTCACGTCTACTACTGAGTGTAGGGATCTTTCGCACGTCATCTAGGAAGCTTTATACGCCCTACATGACCAAGTCCCTGGTAAAGCGTTTCGCGCCTTTCCTCCATGTCATGGACTGGCCACACTTAGTTATCACACAACCACTACCTATCTCAGTGAGCACTACGCGCCGACGAATCCTGTCTGGAAGAGTGCGCAACACATGTTCCAACCACTTTAGCCTGGTGATCTTTAGTGTCATTTAATGACTTTGTTTGAGTTGCGGTTGCTACTGTTCTATGAACACTTTATTATATTCTATTTGCGCAACCCGAATATAATTTTTGAGCCGTCGTTTTGGAGTGAAGTGTAAGCACATGAACCTACAAAAGTCATACATATATACATCTAAATTTACATGCCAAACCAGCTGAGAGGTACCTTCAGACAATCTCGAGCAATGGAAGATCGACTGCGGTTCATCTATTCGAAATGAAATAGTCCTGATCAGTAAACCCTTAGGGAACAAAAGGTTTCCTAGATAGGATGGTTTACTGCTCCATGTTTTTCGATGCTCCTGTACCTACTGAACATTGTATTTCACACAACCTGAGAAACAGAAACATTGCCAAAAGAACTGAACAACCACCAATCTGCTTCTTTATTCAAAAAACGATTGAACTATCTACGCGAACTATCTAAGACTCCGTCTCATCGAGACGTAAGAAAAGCTACTCGTGTCTATACCCTCAAATCATTTCGTTGCTCCAAGAGACGCAAGTATATGTTCAAGCCAATGCAGGTTCCACCTGTGGTGATTATATATTTTCTTTTTTAACACCACGCTTACGTGTGAGTGTGGTGAAGAGAGATATACTCACTGCACAATCAAGGATAATCGGAAACCTCAGTACAGAGACTTAGAGTAAAGAACGACACAAGGTCCCAATAGGCCAGGTGAGGAAACAAGCAGGACGACAGTGGATTATTGTCTACTCCCAAAGTGAGGTGAGGTGTGATCACCAGCCGACCGACAGAGAAGTGCTGTTTATCACGGACGACAGTGCTACTCCAAGAGACAGTTCGTGGTTTCCATACGGTAACTTTTGGCATTGATCTTGAAGCCAGTGCCATAGGTTTGGAGATTTGTTCGACCAAAGCATATTCGGTACGCTCTGTCAATTTTAATGAAAGAACGATGGAACTGGTTGGATGCTCCGGCTCTACTGTGCAGTAAAACAGCCAGGATACTGACAAAATCCAAATTCCTATCGTCAGTGAAGCAGTTTTCTTGCAAATCCGTAAAGCGTTGTAATCCCGAAGTGAGATAAACCTGTAAGTCAAAGCTCGAGTCTACCGAGCAGCCATCCGTCTGGAATTCGCCTACGCCTGTGAAATCTCATCGTTGGTAGTGCAATGTGCGAAAAATTTGGAGACATTCGATCACCAGAATTTTTTATTTTCATTATTGCTCTATGTACACACATGCGTGTAGTGGAGAAGGCATGCTCCATAACCTCAAAGGCCCACTGGAGTATTCCGGATAGCAAAAACCATTCAGACGATGGTACTGCTCCCCTACTCCCCAATCTCGCTTTCCATTTAGAAAGTTGAGGGTCGTCTCATCCGTTCCAAAGTTCAACGTCTAGCGTCTTCTGCTACCGACAGCCGATCATTTTGGTCTCTCACCAAAGCCATTTCTGCCTCCTCCTCCAATTTCTCTTCTATCTGGATGTCTAGTCTGTGAACCTCATAAAAAACTTTGGGTTTATGCTTCATGGTTTGTCTCTAATTCTAATTTGGAGACTCCTCTCTTCTTCCGCCTCTAACCACTCTCACAAGCCTCCCTTTGTACCTCGTATCACAACCGGAAACATATGCCTGACCTACAATCACGACCAAAACAAACCACCTGGTCTGGACGGTACTCCACCGAACACGATAAAAGTGTGCTTAAGAGTTTGCACGAATTCTGCGTCGTCTTTATTATCTGCATAGCTAATCCGGTAAGTTTTGCGCCCCATGAAAAAAGACGTGATTTTTCCGATTCTCAAGCACGATGACTCCACAGATCCCAACTACCGTCGTATTTCCCTAACTTTCATCACTTTAGGATTAATGGAGACCACAATTTCTGACCAGCTACAGCCGTTCCTCGGACGTGAAGGACCGCTAAGTGATCGTCAATAGGTCCTCAATATGGACCCGGGCGTCGTCGAGACAGAGGCGATCTACTGGCTCCAGTCTCACTCGATAATCAAGGAGAAATACACCTGATCCCGCTAGATATATTGAAGGATTTTGGCCGTGTCTGTTAGTATTTTAGTGTGTAAATTGTCTACTTTCGGGTTTTTTACATCTATCGTTTTGTGGACGCTGAGTATCCACAGTAGACGGGACATCTCCCTTTGAGTCGATGCAGTACAATCACAGCTTTTTCCTGTAAATATTACTGTCCTCAAAGGTTATGTATCTTTATTCACCCTCTTTCTGCGTCTCATGGTCTTTTATCCCCCATTTCCAATTCACTCAGTTTTTGCCGAATATGTCATTTTACGCTACTCTTTAGTATCCCACTTCTCACCTTTTCACCAAAAACACCGATTGTGACCACTGTGCCTTTGTCACGTCGCTCAGCTAAGATCTTAGCCAGATTTCCTCTTAGGGTTCATGTTTTCTTAAATGCTAAACACCCCTTCTTTTTTATTACATGCTTGCGCATAAGTGCAGTGGAAGGAGTATATTCTCATAGGCACGAAAGCCCACCGCACTATCAAGAATAACTGGCAACCAGCCCCTGAGACTTGAAATGGCAGAGAGCCACATAAGATCCCAGTAAGTCAGGTGTGGTAACAATCCGGACAACAGCGGACTACTGTCTACCGCCAAAGTAGCCGGCGATGGTGGGGATTCGAACCTCGGACATCCGAGGTGGTAAGCAACTGCTCTAACCCATTCGACCACCATTCCTTTTCTCCCGTCCAAAATTATGATCCGGTTCCTTTTTGATTCACCAACTGGACGCCACTACTGGATCCGCCAATCGTCGCATTTCTGCCTTGGTTTTCATACACGTTCGTTTACTTCTCATGCTGCGCGCAATACTGGTTTTCTATCCCGCGCCGGACGTTTTTTCAAAACAGCCCACCCACACTTTCTGTGCAAGGCTCAGATTCGTCTCACTTGAATACTGCTGTCACGTGTGGACTGCGCCTCCAAATGCCTCAGCATGGTCGAGGGTGAGTGTCTCAGGCTATGAAATGACTACTAGTCTCGAAAGCCTCTCGAAAACTGGCAAATGACCGCGCATCTCAAACAGCCTCAGGTGAGGGAACCCTGCACACTGCCTTCTCGTGGCAGAGACGTTCTCATCAGAGTATGGGGACGAAGGCGAATGCCTGGCACTCTCCACCGAGTTGACCGGTATTCAGTCAAAAGTAGATAGCTAAACCCTGATTCCAAACGAACCTGACGGCGTATAAAGCGTGCAGCACTATGCTCGCCAGCACCTATGGCGAAAGTGTACTGAGCACCCAGGATGTCTGGCATCATCCAGAAGGCGTATGAACTGAAAAATCAGTCACCGACCCCCAGTGAGCTACGGACCCCACGCTTCATCCCGGTGCCTTGCGGGTTAAGCTTTGGATAGCTAAGAGCTCTGTTTGTGAACCCCTAAGAAAGCCACTTGCTTTGGCCTAGGCAACCTGGCAGTATTCTGTTCGCAAACAAATTATGAAGTCTGATTCCAGGTACCCCTTCCTCGCCAGTTTTACCATGTTTTTTTTGACACGGCCTGAGGTTAGAAGAACGTGAATATATATATATATATATATATATATATATATATATATATATATATATATATATATATACATATATATATATATATATGCAGCGAGTGCATCTTCGTCTTCTTACCTACTTCTTCTCGACCCGGTCTAACGTCTGATAGATGAAACCGTTTACATCCAATTTGCAGTCCCTTGCCCATCGCCGAGCAGCTGCCTCATTGTCATCATTCTACCGCTTTTATTTCGTGTTTTGTTCCTCCGCGCTTGCCTTAGCTATTACTGTTCCCATTTCTTCTCAGCGCCCATTCTGACCATATGCAGCTAATCACCCTTATCAAGTTGCTACCCTTAAAACTCAGACCTAAACGTTCTAAACTCCTTTTTCCGCGAACGGCCGTTATGGAACACCCTTCTCTCTTTCTATCTTTTCACTCACCTACAACCTCTCTTTTTTCAAAAGCAGAATCAACTGGTTTGACGTGAACATGCTCAGAATCATGTATTCGAACTACAGGGTGCACCTCCCCCCTCCCCCTTGACTGTGACTGAAACGTGGAGTGGAGAACCACACCGAGTCCCAATGGGTCAGGTGCGATAACGAGCTGGACGAGGTAAAATGGCAAAAACGCCTCTCAAACATTGCTATGAGCAACTGGCGTTTGAATACGAGTGCTGTTGTCATTCTTATAACGAAGTCACCTACAATGGTTCAACCAGTCTTTCGTGACCCGAAGGGGACCCCAAACAAAGTACCTGAATCCCGTCACCATGTTGAGGTCAGAAATGTTTTGTGGTGAGCTCAAAACAGATCGGCATGATCGGCGCAGACACGAGATTTTTAGGCTGTCAACCGGTACCTCACATTCGCCGATGGCAAGAAAACGTTGATTTTATTGTAATCTGGTCTCACTGTTAATCGCAACGAATGGGCAGTCAGTGTAACTGACATCCAAACAGATTATTCTAACACCAGAGTTCATCATGAAAACGTAAAAGTAAAAAGTAAGCAACTGTTAAAGGATAAATGTCTCGTCAGCAAAATGTACACCAAATAACGTGAATGTACCGTCCAGAAGTGTGAGATATTCTGCAGAGTACGATGGATGCTAGCAGCGTGAATGCTACTAGGACAGATACGTGGTTGCACGCATTTATCATATATGGAGCAATTCAGCGTGCATCAAGTAAACTTAATCAATCTTCAATTTGTATAAGAAAGCGGACACCGTGGAAAGGATATGATGTTTCGACAATCGTGAATTCTTTCTAAATTTGTTGAACCACTAAATTGGATAAAACGTAACCGCTATTTCAAACTTGCAACGTCTTTCAATCCTCAGGAGATAATAAATGAAATTCCAATTGTTGCGATGCACGCTAAATCCAAAGATTTTATCGTTTTGATACAGCAGGATATTATAGCTCTTACTTGTGGACTGTCTGAATTGGCATCAACATATACCCTCTAGTCATAAAGGATTTAAAGCCTCACTCTTCAGCTGTTAAGTTGTGTACAATGTGACAAAATTTACGTAACTTCCAGCACGGTGATAGTAAAAATTGTCAGGTTGTTCGAACAGTTGATATCGGTGATACAAAAAAGGTAAAGAAGTACATAGTATAGTTTTAACAGTCTGGAGTTCCTATTCAGACTTCAAGAAATTAAGAGGCCTACTTCGAAGTGAGAGAGCCTACAGATTACAATGCGACTAATATATTGAATACTTTTGCTGACGTCCCTTGACCGATGGTGATTGAGCGGTTTACAGCGTTTCATCACCATCCCGGAGATTAAAGGCTCGAATCAAGCCACCATCGGCTACTTTGGAGGTAGAGGGTAATCTACTGTCGTCCGGTTCGCTATGACACCTGACCTATAGAGACCGTATGCGGTTCTCTATTCCAAGTTGTAAGGTCTGGTTTCTGGCTGTACCTCATAGTGCGGTGGGACTGTGTAGACCCGTTCCTCTGTACTCGCGCGCAATAATAATAAGGGAAGAATGGATTCTGAATTGTCTTAACGCCTATACTCCTCATCTGCTTATTCCCATTAAGGGTAATCACCTAAACAGATAGTTCGCAAATATTTCCCTTGCCCTTTGAGCGCTAAATGTCGCAACGCCTTAAATGTGAAAAAAGGTGAACGCTAGAGAGCATATAAATGTCTAGGCGATGGCACACAGATGCATTGAGAAACAAGGTTAGCCGTCTCTCACTAATCAGCAGGGCTCACAATTCTTGCATCCGACAGAACAGTTCAGTTCAGACATTTTGTCATGTTCGTTTACTATTTTCCATCTACCTTATTTTTTATTACTGTTAATCTACCAAATTTCGGCTTTATTGTTTTCAGATCACACCGTTCAGTTGTATGTCGAATAAAGCCTAGATTCTAGGTCTCTGTCTTATGCCTGCGTCAATCATTTGGATTTCGTAACCATACACGTACCAATTTATTTGACATACACACCGTCTCAAAATGGAGCGCTTCCTACGTCCTGAACGATTCGACGCAGATCCAAACTCGACTACTTCTTCAAAAATGTAGCGTCACTGACTCTGTACGTTCGAAAAATTTCTCACCAAAGTTGGTGTAGACGATTCTGGAAAGCTCGACTTCCTATAAAACTATGTCTCGCCGACCATATACGATTATGTGGCTGAATGTACTGCATACAACGACGCCATTCAAATCCTTGAAAAATTGTTTATCAAGCCGCTTAATGAAGTCTTTGCACGTTACCTACACGTAACATGCAAACAGGAGACGGGGCAGGATTTCAACGAGTACTACCAAAAACTAAAATCCTTAGCAAAGGATCGTAACCTCTAGGCCGTGACAGCCGAGCGAAATCAAAACGATGCTATTCGAGACGCTTTCATAAGCGGGAAGGAACCGAACATTGTCCGGCAGCGACTCCTCGAAAATAAATCTCCGGATTTACAAACTGCCCTAGAATTAGCCCGATCGCTCAAAATAGCCCAACAACAATTCAGCGCCTTCCAGACACCATCAATATCGTATACGGCTTCGGCTTCAACATCCACTGATAATTGTCCCTCTGACCACAAGGAAGGTAGCAACTTACTCATGGAAACAACGTCAGCGGCGTTAAAAACCAAGTGTTATTTCTGTGGAGATGACAGACATCCTTGATTCCAATGTCCTGCTAAGGATGCGGCTTGCAGTAACTGTGGAAAGAAACGACACTTCAAACGTGTCTGCCGATCACCTCCGGAGAAAAGAATAGTCTCTGCCGCGACACTTGTACTATCTACCATCGTCGCCACCTCTTCTCCGGATTGCCTCTTAAATGAGCCCACAACGATTACTGTGAACAAGATCCCTATGGACGCTCTGACAGACACGGGGAGTTCCGACAGTTACATTTCCGAATCTGTGGTACAGCGTCACCGTCTCAAAATCATAGTCATCCGGTGTTATCTCCATGGCTTCCACAAGATGAACCTGTCAAACGAAGGGTCACTGTTTAGTTAACATGTCTCAAGGATAATTCTTACAACTTTGAACTCTCTGTGCTCCCTCGTCTGTGTGCGGATGTATTACTGGGGCACGATTTTTTGAAATTCCACAGAGCAGTTGAGATGGCAGTAAACCAACTCTCTCTCTTTGTATTGAACCTCCTCTTTTCGGGAACTTGCTGCCAGATTGCAAGTCTATCACAACTAAATCACGACTCCACATTCCTGAAGATGAGAAATTCATTCGATCGGAAATTCAGCGACTTCTGAGAAATGGCATCATTGAGATATCAACGTTCCCCTGGCGCGCTTAAGTCCTTGTTACAACAAACGAAAGACACAAAAGACGCATGGTAGCTGACTACAGTCAAACTACCAATCGATACACGTTATTGGATGCTTATCCACCGCCCAGAATCGATGACATGGTATCTAAAATATATCGATATTCCACTTGCGAAGCGCATATCAACAAGTCTCCATAGGAAAACAAGATTGGTCATACACTGCTTTTGAAGCATGTGGGGATTTATATTAATTCTATCGGATACTGTTCGCAGTGACGAACGGTGTTGTTTGTTTTCAGCTTGCTATCGACAAAATTATTAGCGATGAAAACTTGAAAGGAACGTTCGCCTACATCGGTAATATAACTGTCTGGCACAAACAAAGATGATCACGATAAGAATCTTACTAACTTTATTAATGTTTGAAAAATACGGACTTACTCTAAACGAAGAGAAGAGTATCATCGGTACGAAAGAACTTAAACTCTTGGGTTATGAAGTTTCACACGGTCTGACGAAGCCCGACCCGGAAGGATTACGACCCCTTCAGAAACTCAATCCTCCAAATGATGTGAAATTTCAGCGACGACCTATAGGTTTATTTTCATACTACTCTCAATAGATACCACACTTCTCGGATAGGATTTATTCACTGGTCCATAACCACGTATTTCCCTTACCAGACGATGTCAGAGTGTCATTTGAAACACTCAAGAGCGAGCTCGAACGTGCCGTCGTCACCACTGTCGATCCTGAGGTGCCATTAGTCGCTGAAACAGATACCTCGGATATAGCGATCTCAGCCACACTGTTACAAAAGCACAGGCCAATCGCATTCTTTCCCCGGAATGTCTCAAAGCGAAAAGCATCATTCATCCATAGAAAAAGAGGCAAACGCTAATGTGGAAGCTATCCGGAAGTGGAGGCATTATTTGCTGAGTACACATTTCCGACTCATCATGGATCAAAAGTCGGTCGCTTTTATGTTCGACTCCCAACACCATCGGAAGATCAAAAATGATAAGAATCAGAGGTGGCGAATCGAATTATCGTGCTACAGTTTCGACGTCATTTACCGCCCCGGTCATGAGAATGCCGCAGCCGACACAGTCTCCCAGCTTCTGCTCCGCGTCTACGTCACTCGCGTCACTCAAAGAATAACAACTCACTCTGCCACCCGGGTGTTCGTGGACCTATTGAGATCTTGTACTCTCATACTTCTGGCCGCGTTAGGGTTTACGGTGAACTATCCGGTCGGTTTGAAACGACCAGCAGCGTTCGACAAGGATGTCCCATGTCTCCAATTCTGTTCAACTTCGTCATGGACGAAATAATGGACAGTGCGATGCAAAATCTTCAGGATGTAGGCGTCCAACTAGGAAATAGTGGAAAGCTATGTGACCTAGATTGCGCGGACAGTTTTTTCTACTTGTTCGAATCCACGGAACATGCTCAACATGCACTAAATAGGCCCGCAAAAGCTGTAGCTCCATTCGATATGCGCTTTGCACCTTCAAAGTGTAAAGTGATGTTACAAGACTGGACGTCAAAGATTCCGAACTTGATGCTCGATGGAGAGGTGCTGTCAGTTGTCGACCACTTCATCTACCTCGGCAGCAGCGTGACGACGGATGGGAGCACATTCGTGGAGAAGAGTACGCGGACATTCAAGACTCAAGCAGCGTACGCTGGACTGAAGCACTTGTGGCGTCCACCTGATATTTCGCTGAAGTTGAAAGGTCGTGTATACTGTGCCGCAGTTCGTTCAGTTTTGTTGTACGGTTGCGAGACTTGGAGTCTGCATGCTGAAGATATTCATCGTCTTCGGATTTTCGATCACCGATGCTTGCGTAGTACAGCTAAGATTGGATGGAATGACAGAGTAAGCAATGGTGAGGTCGGAAAGCGAGTATTAAGTATTAATTTGGGGAACGTTCTGTCACAGCATGTCCAGCTTAGTAGACTTCATTGGTTGGGACACGTGTTACGTTTAGCAAAGACACGTCTACCGTACCGTGTCCTATTCTCCGTTCCTCATCAGGGGTGGAAAAAACCACGTGGAGGTCAATAGATGACGTGGCAACGAGGAGTGAGAAAATGTACAGCGAACTTAGGAAAAGTAGGTGCTTCACGTCTTCGTGGTTGGGGTCCAAAAAATCCGTCTACCAGTTGGCTGGAGACACTGAAGGATATGGCTGCGAACCGTGAACAGTGGCGATCGTGTTGTCACTTTCTATCGAATCAGAATGACTGATCGATGTGCGTTTATACAGTTAGACTGTGTATTCCGTGTGTTGGCTGCTAGGGCATTCTTTCCTTTTCCCACCGGTGTAGGTCCACTTCCTGTCCATCTTGTATATTCATACTTTCTAATTCAAAGTGCAACATGGTGAGAAAGGCAGTGGTCAGTGGGGCTTGCCCTACTGTTTAACACTGTGCGATGATGATGATGACCCGGGTGTTGTCCGTATGCTTCATTTCGTCAGGACAAAAAATCTACCGTACTCAGTCGACGATGTGAAGTCTGTCACCGGTGGTTGTACACGTTGTGCCACATTTTTGCAAGATACCTACCGGAAATCTGATCAAAGCCACTTCGCCGTTTGAAAGACTAAACACTGATTTCAAGGGGCCGCTTCCCTCAATATCCAAAAATCGGTACCTATTAACTATCACAGACGAGTACTCCAGGTTCCCGTTTGCTTATGCTTGTTCAGACATGTCGACCACCACAATCATCTGTTGCCTTTCCCAGTTGTTTTCGATTTTCGGTATTCCGTCGTACATCCATTCGGATAGGGGTTCTTCTTTCATGTCTAAAGAACTAAAGAACTTCCTCCATCACAAGGGTATCGTAACCAGCAGAACAACGGCCTACAATCCTCAGTCAAACGGACAAGTCGAGAAACTCAATGGAACCCTCTGGAGAACCATTGTTCTTGCAGCCCAGTCAAGAGGACTATCGTGCACCCGGTGGGAGGATGTTCTTTCCGACGCACTCCACTCCATCAGGTCACTGCTGTGCACTGCAGCAAACAAAACAAGACATGAACGATTATGCACTTATCACCGTAAATTAACATCAGGGGTCTCAATACCTACCTGGTTGAGTAGTCCAGGACTGGTCTTAATGCGTCGTCCTGTGAAGTCAACAAAATACGATCCCCTGGTCGACGAAGTTGAACTGATTGAATGCAATCCGAAATACACTCATGTTCGTTTCCCCGACTGACTGGAAGACACTGTCTCTATACATCATTTGGCATCTAAAGGCCATGCCTCAGAATCACCGAGGGCAGTGGAATTTGCCGAAAATCAAGCTCCGACTCTAAATAATGACTGTCAACCGTCACCCGACACCCGACACAGTGTAATTCCCTTGATGCACAAGAGTCTACCCCCTCTTCTCACACATCAATATCAGTCATACATTAACGAATCCAATACACACGCTTCAGTAAAATCACAGCAGCGAGTCCATCCCTACAACCTAGGAAAAAGGGAAATTTGAAACATCTCCGACACAAACGTTCTCAATCGAAACAGTTCGCGGGGATGAATGTCATGTTCATTTACTATTTTCCATCTACCTTGGTTTTATTACTGTTAATCTAACAAATTTCGGCTTTATTGTTTTCAGATCATACCGTTCAGTTGTATGTCAAATAGACTAAATTCTAGGCCTGTCTTCTGCCTGCCTCAACCATTTGGATTTCGTAACCATACACGTATCATATTTCAACCATAATCTCACGCATATGTGCCAGTTGAGGTCCCTACTTCGCAGGATCGTCTAGTTTGGGGTAAAATGAACAGGAGCAAAACATGAAAAACAGATGAAAATCAAAGTAATAAGACGAAAACACAAAGAAAATGAAACCCGAATGCAACTACGCAAATGGCCGCAGCATTTGGTCATATCGTGATGCCACCAACCACCTGGTAGGCGAGTCTCGTGGACACTAACCGGGACGTCTCACACGGCGTAACTAGCCATACCTCCTTACCATGTTACGGACTGATCACTTCAGCCTCCCCTCCAGCGCACATTTGCCTCGGAGAACAGTGTACGACCAGGGAAGTCTACTGGTGGGCATGCGCAACAAGTATCCCAGTCATCTTAACCTGTTTAGATTTAGCCATCATTCCAGTCAGTGGCTTCTGGTCCCCAACACCCGCCGCCGAATTCCAGCATTACAAGCATTCAATCACAAACGTTTGTACCCAGTCGGCTTGGCGATAGGGTGTCGCGGATCAAGCTTAACCCAGTTACCAGGCTCAGATATGGTAAACTCCTAGACGCTAACGACGGGAGGGACTCCAACATTTATTTATTAGAAGCCAGTTGAACAGAAGTAAAAGCCGTTTACCGTTAGCGCGAATATTGAAAGCAAACGCATCTACTACTGGATTAATGCTGTACGAGTCTGGGCAAGCCTGTCGCATCTGTCATTTCAACCATATAACCTTGACTTATAACATACTGTCGTGAATAGTGATGGAGCAATAAGGAAAAGAAGACGGTTGGGCATGACTTACCTTCTACCCAGAGTTTGTCAAAGTCTGTGTCTACCGTCACCATTTTCAGACCCAAGCAAAATAGCACAAGAAGTAACACAGTGCTAAGTACTTTCCATTGATGCATGTGCAGGAAATCCTCAAACCAAGCAAATTTTGAACGCCACCACAAGCGCATTGTAGTACAGCACAGTGAAGAAGCCAACATGGTGTGCAACGTACTTTTGACTGTACAGTGGCTTCCCACTCGAGGCTTTTTGTTCATCAGTCCCGTACGACGTGCGCCGTGAGCGCTTGGTGTGTGGAAATCATTCACGCCGTCATATTTTTTGGAATGAACATGAATTAGATCAAACGCATTTTCAGATTCCACATGGGGTCTCAGTTCCATTGTCACTGGTTGGCTTGAAGCTCAACCAACCGATGTAAACATAGGAGCTCAGGTGATATTTATTTTAACATGGGTACGTTCGAACCGACAGGGATAAAATAGCTGAGATACTACGAAGCATACAGGCATGCTGAGGGACGTATCTCGGAGCCGGCTGCGCTAACCGATCACGTTGGACAGCCAGCTTAAGTAGTGCCCCAGGCCGGTTTGACCTGTGAAACAGAACGGTAAAACAAAACTTATTTATATTGGCCAGGCCGTGAGCCGCCATGGTGATGGTCCACTGAGGCGAACCATATTACTTGATCACTTCATTTGCCTATTTTCATTCGTTTCGGTTCCGAGGATGTATATGTCACCTCGTAAATTTAGCGCTTTGTTACGTATTTTCCCCACTGAATAATCAATATTGACATATTTCTCAGAATGGGCTGAAAAGCACGCTTAGGTGGACAATCAACGGTTACATAGCGACAAAAAATAACGTTACTCAAGACGGGCACATAACAGAGATATTCATCAGACAGCTATGTCGAGCAGTGTTATTGTGCTCTAAAACGACTGGGATATGCTCGCAAAATGCAAACTCAGATAACCGACAGTTGTGGGTATAAGGATGAAAACCTAAAAACGAAAAGGCGGATGTTGCGAGTAAGGAAGTTGCAGAAAACTGGTGACCATAAGCTACCAAATACGGTTGGAAAGGCTGAATGCCAGTATGCATTAAATATATGCAGTCAGTTTCGGTACATCTCGGTTCGCGCTGGACAGGTAATGGTCGCGGCCAGTCAAGCACCCAGCGGTCTGTCACGATCAGCCAGTGCTCACTTCAGATGACCTATTTATCCCGCGGGAATATTCCTTGGATATTCTGGCAAATTCCTTACGAGATGAGATGATTCATCCGTGGCGAAAGGCAAACAACCTTACATCTGTGTTTTGGAAGACATAGACCAGGGAATACCTTCCGCAGCAGAAACGAACAACTCGACTGTGCGGCTTCAGAACACGTGATTTAATGCTACTAGTTCCGAAGGCTTTGCTGCCTGGCCGAAGGCCAGTCGTAGCTATCGAAAGAACGTCAACTTCGGACGACGGCTTGGTGCGAGCGGCAAAGGTGCGAACTAGCGAAGGCTCAGTGCCCCGTGGCATTAGTAAGATTCGTCTTATTGCAGGTGAGCCGGGCGCTTGTGGGGTAAGCTCAACAGCCAAATCCCCAAGTGAGATATGGGCCTTCGGATCTGCGGAACCGGGAGGGATCACTGGAATTAGACCCACCTGTTCAACCGGAAGCTGCCGTTGTCGGTGATCTTTTTAGGCTGGGCGAGCCGGTGCAGAGGCCGACCAAACCTAGCGGCGCACGAGAAAGTTCCGGGTAGGATTTTGGGGGCCGGTCTTACGGAGTTTAAGAAACCCTGTTCCATTCATCAATACTCATACTACAAACAACACTACCTCATTCGTATGAACCATCTATACCGGAATTCCAGTTGTTTGTTTTATCGCACTAAGTGTTTGTCACAAATCGGACCCTTATCCTTGCCTCGAGAGTGAGTTGTTCAGCTTTATCCTTACTGTGTCTGTATTCAGTGATTTCATCTGCTTCGAATATTTTGCTGCAATTCAGCAGAAGTTGTTGATTTGTTGTTCAGGCACGGTTACTGTAAAATCGCATTATTTTTTGTATATAGAACAGCAGCTATTTTGAATCGACGTTGTTTCGAATTGCTTCGAAATTGGTTGCTATTCGTCGCTCAAACGTTCTGTTGGCTGCACTGTCGACCCCCTGAAAATAAATGAAACTTCAAACCTCATTGATTACCAACTACAAAAGGCTTGAAGCTTCTCGGTCACTAGTTGAGCCGGTGTACGACTCACGAGAACGCCAGTTTCAGTACACCTCAGTGGACCATAACTTTGCCCCTGCCATTCTAGTGAAAGTGCTGAAAAACCACGACGTGGGATGGCTTTTTTCCGCTTACTGTCTATGGCTCCTTTAAAGGACTAGAAGGTCTGCAGGTCTTTCGTTCCATCAGACAGGATATTCCAGATGTCCACTACCCTGTTGCTAAACAAGTGCTATATGGTTATTGACCTAGCGTGAACTCTCCTTAGCCGCTTCTTGTATCTCATTCTTTGGGAATCTAAATGCGTCCTTAAAGGGCTATCTGGCCTAAGGCCAGAAGACCCTAGAGCATATTGAACATTCCTATGAGATCGCTAAGTCACCTCCTTTCCAAAGGGAAAAGTTCGAGGTCACAGGTTTTGTTCCCACTTCTTACCCCTCTGCCCCCCAGCCACTCAGGTCAGGTGAGGTTACATGACTTAGGGCTTGCGCCAATAAAGGTCCAATTTATTGCACTGCGATTTCGGTGAGTTCCCATCGCGCCGAGAGTTCTAGGTATCCAATATAACTTGGCATTTATTGTAGCAGAGGGGGAAGAAAAGAATGCAGGCTCTCCCTTGGGAAAGGCAACCTCACAATTATATTGGTCAAGCCCACAACTCCCTGCTGTCTTTTATGAGACATACCCCAAGACCTCGAATGCTGTAAAGATGTATGCATGAAATGGTGGTTATGAGTGTGATTTGTGGGCTGTGATAGGGATGAGGAGAGAAGAAAAACACTAGAGTGGCGAGGTGCAGCGTAACATGATGAGTCCGGAGGGAAGAAGAAAGACGAAACGTCAAGAATGCAACATCCACTTATGTGGGGTAGTTATAGTCTTGGTATATCTCCGCCTAGCGCGCATTCAGTTTTCCCTCGAAAGGAACGACCTAAGTTGCTGCCACTACTTGTGCTAGCGACTTGTCGGCTCGTTAGTGATACTGTGTCCTTATGCTCTTGTCCGTTCTCGGTTGGTCCAATTTGTGCTCGAGTACCCTGAATACAAGGTTGTGACGATGAGTCAGTAATGGTCTGCTAGTGGTAAGGATTCCCCTGTATAAGTTACAGCACTTTACAAGGTCGCCCCTTGGCCTACGACGATCAAGGGGGAACAGATTTAGGGCCTTTGGTCTTCTCCATACGACTTCCCTTGCATCCTATCCATATTCGAGAGAACCTGCTTTGAAAGTCTTCTTATAATTTTTGTCCCTCAGTAGGCCCGTGGTCCAAGTCAGCACGAAGGTCTCCGAATGAAGCCTTACAGTCACCTCACTTACAGGAATAAATTGCCCCAGTCTCCTTAGAACCCGTCTTTCTTCTTGAGTTGAAAGCCGCCCGGTTAGCCCTGACGGTTACTGAAGTACATTTCAGCGGGTTTTAGGCCGCCTTGAGGGAGCTCGCCAAGGTCTCTTACCACAGCAGCGGACCCGGCTCTTGTTGGCAGGGACAGTCCTAAGCACCCGTTTTCGTTGCTTCCCCAGCCTGACGGCAAGTGTTTGCCTTTGGCTGCTTTCAGTGGTAACTCCTACTTTTCTGCCAACGCAGTAGTCCTGTTTGAGTCAGTCGGCAATTGAAGTTGAATTTTTCCCAAACAGGAGGTGTCCTTTTTGTAGAAAATTTACCATTCCTGGGTGGCACTTTCTAGATGAGATCGTATTATAACCATGTAAACTGGTGTGAATATTTTTGTCTTTCGACACGACGGTGCCGATGGCGGCCTAAAGAGCTCAGCCGGAGCCTTTCTGCAGCGGTACTGCTCTGGTCTGCTAGTTCAAAATCACTGTCCGCAATGACTCAGGGACCTTCAACTCTACTAAATGTTTCTATGGTGAACTGCCCTAGGCCATGAATGATAGTCATGCTTTCCGTTACCCTTGACAACACACAGCTTTTTCCAGCTCTCACTGGTAGGTCCCACCTGAACGTCCAGCCCAGGATGTTTCCTGCTTTGGTCACCTTTGCCCTCAGACATGGCATGGTCCGCCGAAACAAAACTAAACCGGTGAGGGTCGGTGATGGGCACCGAAAATAGTGTCGAACCTATGACTGATCCTCGAGGCGCGCCACTGATGACACTGACTAAACCAGAGAGCCTGTTTTCTACTCCAGCGTAAAACGTCCCGCAGGACCTATGCACCGGTCACCTCGTACCTAGCGTCCCAATGTTATTCAGAGGAAGACGATAACTGGCTGAGTTAAACATCTAGCCAATGTCAGAGAAGCACGCTTCGACCTGGTTACTTTCATCCAACCTTCGGGCCACTTCATCTAGGGGCACAGAGGTTTGGTCGGACCACATCTATTCTTCGGGAAAACGTACTGAGCTGTGCCTACCTTGGAGTGCTCTAGTAAGTGCTGGCCGATGTTGGCTCAAATGGTCATCTTAAGAACTTTGCTTAATGTTAGCTAAGCCTACCGGCTGACAGTAGCCTATGGGCGGCTTGGGTGCACCCATGTATTGTCGCGGCTACCGCGCGTTTCTAGCCCCCAGGCAGCTTTCCCCTGGTCCAGCGTAGACCTGTAAAGCACACATACCAATGGAGTTACGATATCTACCAGTGGCTTGGTGATACCTGCGAGGAGGCCATGTGGACCCACTGACCTACAGACTTTCACTTCCTACACATTCTTCAGCAGGACTCCCTCTGAAAGATTAAGTTCGTTTTACTCCGGTGGAGGATGTGCCGACATCAAATCGACCAAAACCCCGTCGCTGATTCTCTGTAGGCTGCGAGAGAATCCATCCAGGGAGTCCGCACTGTTTCAAATGTCGGTGGCAATCTCGTGGCCCTGAGTTGACAACGGGGCTTGTCCTTGCTTTTTTGAGCCTTTGGACCGCATGCAACCAAAGAAAGTTTTCAGCGTTTTTTCTTCCCGCATTTGGTTAATATGAGCCCGAAATCTCTCTTGGAATTTCGCGGACGGCTCCTGGCCTCATTTTGAAGCTTCGTGTAACATGTCCAAGTCAGCTGACTATCGGCATCTTCGTAAAGGTTCAAGCTAGGGTTTCTAATTTTTATGGGCTTGGGTAATACAGCTTTCCGCCACACGGGTTTGCCATCCATGCATCTTTGCTTCAAGGGTTAAAACTCCTTCTGGGGTTGATTTATTGACCCTCTCGGTGTATTTCAGCTTTTCTCGACAGTAGCCTCCTCTACCGTGTCCCACGTCACCCCCATAAATCTAGTGCGAAGCTTACAATTGTCCATACTATCGAAATTCCAAGCCAGTCTTCAGGCTAAGTTCGGTTTTCGAATGCGGAGTCTGACTCAAGTGCCCATCTGATAACTCTTTTCCGACGGTCCATAGCGCGGTAGTTCGGATTCGTCGTTTGCGAGATTCGTTATTGACAAACCCAGCAAAGACGGCATGCATCCAGCCCCAAATATGGGATCATTCTTAGAATTCTGGTGCGACGAACTTGCTTGCTGCCACTCTAGGTAGGTCTCCCCCATAGATCTCGGTGTGCAGGCCTCATCCTTCCGGTCAGTGGGCCGTGGGTTGGAGCCACCCCCTACGAGGCTTTATGCACCTCCTTAACTTGTTCGGTTAGGGTCAGCAGTTATCCGACCTCCCCGTCACGGAGTTTACCCGATGCCATTTAGAAACAATGACTTTAACCTTTCGGCCTGTAAGGATGATGGTAAAAGAGCGAAGCTGGACATCCCAAGCACTTATTTCGGTCTGAAAATCAAGATGGTTTGCACCTGGCCCAAGGTGGATGCCTACCATTCCCCCAGGGCAGTCGGTTTTTTCTTTTCTTTCCATGAAATCGTTATTAATTAGTCCTGGCATATAGCATTCTCTAGAGGACTACACTTCGGTAACAGCATTTGTTGATGCATTGTGGTCACAAGAGGCTTTGAAGGGATCAATTCACTTGTTTCTGAGGCTTCATGCATCGGTTTACAGCATAACTGCACTCGCTTCAAAGGATAGACTTACCCATCATTCTACTCCACCCCGGTTCTGGGCTCAGCCCCCAAAGTGTTGGCCTGATTTTCCAGCGAGGCCATCGAAAGATGCAACCTGTACGAGGCCCAAAGTAAAAGAAACAAGCAGAAGTATCGGCTCAACGTCGGGGGCAACCGAAAATTCCTTATTCCGTTGTTTGCTGTATCGGTGTTCCGGTGACTAACCTGGGTTAATCTTAACGACACTGTTTTCTGCGTCGTCAAGGTTGGCTTCGTAATCACTAAGTTTCCCTTCTTCCACCTTCGAAAAGACTTTAATACTGAGCACTTTGTCCTTTTGTGTGATAGGGAAGCGAACCTCTTGCTTCGGTTTGTTTTAAAACAACCCTGTTTCGGCTGCTCGCTCTCGGAGTTACGGTTTGTGCATTTGCCTAACCTTAATCCGTTTTTGGCTGCTACCCTCAGGTGTTTCACTTGCTTGGCTTGATCAAGCTTGCGGAAGTTTTTCCTTTCGAAGGAATTGTTTATTTGATAGTTCATTTGAGCATTGCTCCCTGTTTATTGAGAAGTAATATTTTATTGGCCGCTTTTTCACTTTTTTTTCGAAATCTCGGCTGGGTATTGACAGGGGCCCACTGTTAGAGGTACCGTTCACATTTACGTTTCATAGTCATTGGAAAAATGTATCGTATGTTTCCGTGGATCAATTTGATCTCAATTTTGGGATCCATGGGACTATGCGTATCTACTGTCGGTAGCCAGAATCAGATCAGAATATTTGCGGTCAAGTTTGGCTGTAAAATTTGGTGAATATCGGAAAGGCTGATGGGAAAATGTATTATTGGGACTGCTGTTATGAAGAGTGATGGGAAGTTGGACAAAATATCCAAAATATACGGGTAATTATTGGCGGGAGAGCTAGGGTTTAAGGCCAATTCATTATCGGTGGAGTATATGGTGAATATACTACTCTGGCTCGCCAGCGTGCGCCCTTGGAATGTTGGCTGGAACTTTCCCCTTATTGATCGGAAGGATTGGCGATTAATACATGAGAAATCCGGGTGTACGGAGGTCGGCTCTCATGGAGGAATTTAGAGGGGATAGTCGGGTTCGAATGGTATGGCCAGAGAGTGACCATGAGGGTGGTGGCTTGTGGTCGGTGCTGCAGTACCAATAAACAGCTGGGCTGCTCGGTGGAAAAACTCAAAGGGGACCACGGTGAATGGAAGCAGGTAGAATTGTTACTCGCTGTGCTTTGCTATCTCTCTGGCAACTTGAATCATCCGGTGTTTTCCTCAGCATTCCAAAGGTAAAAGTTAATCTTCACGCTCGGACTAACCTACTAAATTTTTTTCAGGATATCGATCCTACTCGGCTATTGCTAGGGTAATCATTGCCACTGAAGACAGCCTTGATAACAGCGAAACACACCTTTGAGCAATGCGTAGCCAAATTCACAACGGATCTCGAAATCAAAAATGTTTATCCGTGATATTCTACGACACAAGATCACTGAATGAACAATGACACCAAACACGTACAAACCTCAATTATGAGATCATAAAGACTCAACAAACGAGAAACCGAGTTGCGGCTTGCGAGCGAGGAGCACGTGCGTCACACAGGTCCAGAACAATGATATGACAAAGCAGCGCTCTGGGCGCGCACAAACAACAATGGGTACATAAAAACAAACAGTGCGTAAAGGCACGTCAGTAGTATAGGCTCGTGAGTGATGTTAAGAAGGACATGGAACTGCCACGGTTTAAGGGGATTTTTCACGACCAGTCTTTAAAACTAGGGCCTCTAATTCCTGATCCCCGCCACCACAAACAAAGGAATATGAAGAGTATCAACCTTTGTCGATCCAATTTACTACCTCCACTTAAAGACAGACCTTGTGCCCTGTCTACGTATTTTTCTTTCCAAACTGTAGCAGTCAGGCAAAGCATTTGGACGGCTCAGCTTTAACCCGCACACCCCCTACGAGTACGGCTGCTCCTGATTCAGGCCTAACAAACTTGTCCAAGCCCTTACCAGAAAGTTACTGCCGGACTGCTCCAAAACGAAAGGGTCGAGCCTCCAAAATAAGAAGGGGCAAAGGCAGGTGTCAATACATGTTCCGTATTTTTCGTTGATTTTGGCAGAGGGCCGAGAATAATTCCATTAACTTGGAGCAGAAGGTTAATGACCTATATAATAAGTGGCAGTTGCTTGAGGAGGCTTTAACAAGGTTTTCCTCTAGGACCATCGTTACAGAATCAGCAAGTGAAACCGACTCTGGAGGCCTATCCAAAGCCTGTCGCAGTGTGGATTCGATCAGCTCCAGAACTCACCGAGGAATGGAGAATACCGGCAATACTTCAGTTCTCAGTATTTCGGAAGGATCACCATACGGTCTTTTAAGCTATCTGCTGAAAGCAAGCAGCAATAATAACTACGTGCCCCCTCACTAGACTGTGGAAACGGCGAATACGTTACCCCTGCTCTCTGCCCTTTCAGTTTTCCAACCAATTATGGGCCGTCCAATTAACCTGAAATTGTCAAGGGAGAGCTGGAGCCAGGTCGTCTAAAAGCACCAAGACTCAGTTAGGTAGACCTCCTCTGCGACGGGAGGTGTTCCGCGGGCAAAGGCTGATTTGCCCACTCTGCCGGTCCTGAGCGAACCGGTCCCGTGGATTTAATTCCCATAATATCATGAACGGGAATTCAGCCAAAACGTCTACGACATCAATAGCCCTCCGTTATTAGTAGATCCCGGTCATTCTCCCCCCGTTGACCCCAAGCAACTTTCTCGCAGTCATTCCCAGTTTGTGGTGCAGTCTTCTACCGACAAGTCTTAGGGGCCCTTCCTGAATGATCCTGTGGAACCGTTTGGACACAAGTTGATTGTGCCATAAAATCAGAACTGTAAATCTGTAGTAAAAATGCATCAGAATCACCGTCGGTGCATATGACGTCATCAACGACTGTGGACTTGAAAATAGCGCTGCATGTACCACTGGCTCAGCTCCCAGGAAAAAGTCGGCACCTTGCCTTTCCGCCTACAATGTCGGCCAAATAAATGGCAAAAATAACATCACAGAATACGCAATCCTACACCTTCTGAGTCATCTAAAAAATTGCCCGGCTATTCTCCTTCCCCACTTGGTCACCAGCCGACGGATTTGCAGTAACGCCTTTTCTACAGCCCAGTACGCTTTCCTGGAAGCCTCACTATTTGACTGCGAGAGTTCAGGCCCTGCACGTACCTGGGACTCTAGCTGCGAGGCCCGGTCAACATCTTTTACCAGAGCCAGTGTAGAGTGGCAGACCACCTGTCGACCTGCTGAGTAACAGGACAAGTAGTGCCTGAAGCTGCAAAAAGTGGGATTCACCAGGAAACAAAGGAGCTCATCCCTACCGTGAAGCTCGGGTGTGGATGTTGCCGAAACCCAACTTCTGTCGCCAATCTTGAAAGGTAAGTTTAAACCCAGTTTCCACATGCTAGTCGGGCAAAAATAAGTATGCGTATCGTCTCGTCTGTTTTACACACTCCTGAATAACGCTACCTTAGACTAAAGCTCCTATGGCCGCTCATGCAGCCCAATAGCTGCTACTTGTGAGGCATGGCCATATGGGAAGAGACTGGAACAAGTCGCAACACAAAGCATCTGAAGACCACTCCCACTGCCTCTCCTAAAAGGTCACTACTCTGGAACAGTGATCCTTGGCCTGTCGGAAGGTTCCCACAAAACCAAAAAGACAAAGACTGTGTTGTACCCCCAGGTTTGCTCCCATTTTAACTCAGTACCGTCAGGAAGTGATGTGACCAGGGGGGCTATCGAGCCCCGAGGGCACCAGCCGGCAAAAAGTGAGGCACGATAAGAGACTGCCAAAAGCGCATAGCTTAAAAAGGGTCCCGGAGGGCTTTGAGGGGGTCCAGATGCCTGAAAATCAAAGGTTGCAAAAGGAGAAAAAGAGAAAGTAGTGAAGCGAGCTCGCGGGCAGGGGTGTGAGGATCTGCCTCCCTGGTGTCACAAAAAAAAGACGCAATATATTACCCACGATCACTCAGCTCACTACTGGTTCTCAACCTGTTTTGGAGTCAAACAATATTTAGCAGAGTTTGGTTTGTGCCACTTTGCAGGTGGAGTCCTAGTACGGCTCAGCGTCCAATACCTCACATCTTAACTTGGCACATTTTCACTCCCACTGAAGCATTCATCGCTGCTTATTCTGACCAATTTCCAAATGGTTGAACTTCTCCCTCTCGTTCTCCCCTTTGCCAAGAGCATTTACTTCATTCTCTATTATCATTATAATTACCTTTTCTCGTCCTCTAAAGCAACGAACACGCTCCCGGTTGTGTCTGCAAATGTAGCGGAAAGATAGTGAGCACTCGGCGTCATCCACTCAAGCACCACCACAGCGGTCCAGGGAGAGGACGAGTGTGTGCCTTTAGGTCTCGCCTCCAAAGGAGGCTGCTTGTCGTGCCACCATGTCTCGTCGCCAGCGTGATCTGAAGTTGGTTGTGATTCTGCCGGGGTGTTATTGATTTGATACAGAGGAAAAGGATAGTTGGGGAACTACAAAGGTGCGGTATTTTAGTATCCACTGAGACGAGCGCAATATTTCTCCTCTCTGTCACGGCACCTGAGGACCTCTTGAGACTTAGGTACAATAGACTTGATGGAAATGTGGCTCAAGCCTCCGTATTCTGTGACATGATCTGATCCAAAGTCCGGGCAAAATATTTTCAACCTTTGATTTCTGAATTTTGCTTCTTTTTGACACAGCATTATACCTGGTTGCTAATTCTTCACTCTTTGTATTTCCGTTGTTCTTCCACCCGCTACTAATTCCCTATTTGCATATGATTCTTGGTACTCGTCTCGGTAGTTGACTCAGCATTCAGAGGGGCAGCTTTTTTAGGCATTCATCTATGTTCTGTCGGGTACTTTTAAACGATTTCCACGAGCTTCCGTGCTTCCTAATATTGTTCCTTTCGGAGTTTGCCAACAAGCCTTAGCGGATAACTTTCCGCATCACCTTCGCTCAGAGTGTAAGTTCAACATTTGCTCACAAAGTTCGATTCAGCAATTTCAAGTCTCGCTGATTCTCCACACTGCTATCATTTAATTCAAAACTGATCCACATTTAGACGCTTAAATCTTTTTTGATTTTGTTTCACTGAAATATTTTGAAGTCTAATTGCGCTGTTGCCGAAATGTGAGATTCGCATTTCAAAGTTTATGAACCTTTTACCGTGATGAGTATCGCGATCCACTTTGATGGGCTATCACGCGCGTCTTGACCACGGCCAATACAGTACCATTACTAATATTATCATCGTGTTGGCAGGGACAACTGAGCACTGGAAGATAATAATAATAATATTGGTATATTTCTCGGCCACGGTCGAGGCTCATGCGATAGCCCATGGTCTTGGTGTGACAAGTTACTCAATATGATGAAATATTCACCAATTCTAGGGGTAAAAGTCAAGAGTATCGGCGATGGAAAGGCATAGCCAGCAACAGTTTCAACCGATCATTCTAATAATGGTTTGTGCGGCATTTTCGAACCAGCTTCGAATCCGAGCTGGGCAGTGGTGCTGGGTGGGGAGGTCGAAAAGATCGGTAACACAGTGCCAAGGAAACATTATGAAGGAGAATGGTGCAAGCCAGAGAAAACGGAGGCCTACTGAGGTTCTGCGAACAGAGTAATTTCTGAACTAGAAGAAAAGGAAAGAACAAAAGAAATTTTAAAGAAGTATATTCGGGGAAATCGACGAGTGGGAAGAGAATAGCGATCCATGAAGTTGATGCAAACCCTGAATGACGGATTTACCGGGGTTCAATGAACTGAATGAGTTTTGAAACAGGGAGGTTTGAGACTAATTTTACGAAAGTGCACTTGGGAACACCGGTGGATGTGGGAGGAACAGCCGTCCATAAAAAGGCGAGCTTAGTTTCAGGATCAGTAACCTGTATCATTCAAAAATGACAAAGCGCAACCAGAGGGTCCTCGAGAAGTGGAGAGTAAATTTCCAGCCGGCTATGGTTAGAGGGAAAGATAAACTGTGGTAGCTGATGCCAAAGTGGGAAGTCTCCGCATGGACTTGGGCGTTATTATGCTGTTTCACTGAAAAACACATATGTTTATGTAAATTTTGACGCATTTGGCTTCAGTGTGACTCGGTGTCATTTCTGGTAATGTACAATATCTTATGGGTATGTTTCGTCTGGCAGGGCAAAGTATGTGTCGGTCAATCGGCTGAGTGTGGTGGTATATTTGCAGGATGAGCATGAGCTGGGATTTGTGTTCGTTGCAATGGTGATATTGGCAGGATGGGCGTAGCGCCAGAAAACAATGAAAGATCTGATAAGCGATTGGGAGTACCACGTGTCGGGTGGCTTGATTTTGATCCCAGTTGCTATGGCAGGTCCCACTTGGGTCTCTGTCAGCACTCGTCGAAGGGACATCGTTGGTTAGCCAGTTTGGCGACTGAGATAGTGGGAGACAACGAACCTGAAATAAAGAGGGATTGCAGTTTAGGTGTGGTTACAGCTGTGGGTTATGATAACATGAGGACAATAAATAATGGACTGATTAGGTCTATGTAAGTGGAGCATGGATGAAGCTTCATTTGAGCAGTCAGTGGCACCTACTGCACATTCTAGGTAAAATAAGCTCGCAGTGGATTTGCGCTATACTGCTACAGGCGGACGAAGTTGCGTACACTGGTTTGGTAAGTGTGTATTCATTCCAAAGGATTTAGGATTTGCACGTTAGCACGGCAGTGCTCGGATACTACTAAAGACCTAAGGCTTCACGGTTTAGAATAGTTAGAAATGATAACCCTCAATACCGTTTGCCTACGTAGAACGCAGTTTGGCACCGAGGCTATAGGATAGGTTTGAAATAACAGACTGTGGGCGAATGAGACTGGCACACTGTTAGCGTAGCCCTATGCTGTTACTGTCTCTTCCGGCATAGTGGTTATTCTATACTGGGTAGTTTCTGAGGGGCCTTAAAGTAGGGGAAAATATTGGGGTGACAGAGGTGATACATTAGAGGCAATCGGTCACGTGCCTTGGAACGTTAACGTGAATTCATCTACGCTCTTACTCGGTGGTGATATCGTACTGAGATTATACTCGAGTATGAGCAAGGAAACCTGATGTAGGTGTGGTTGCATGGTTATCGCGGAATATTTTTCGTCGTTATCGTATTGCAAAGTAGGACAGCACCGATGTGAGGACTGGTTTTGGAGAGTCGTGTGATGTGAGAATGAAATGGGTCCGAATTTTGGCCAGGGAAGCGAACTCTAGCGGTCTACATTCGGTGCTCATTGTAGACGGCACAAGGGCCTACTTCAGTTAGGGAGGCAGCACGGTACACAACCACTGGCATCCAGCACGTGGCGCTCCAAGAATGATCCAAACATTTTAGACTTATTATTATTATTTTTTGGTTTTATCACAGTCAGATATTTGGTGGGTGACCACAGTTCCCACGCCCCGGCCGAGGCATGGGCCGCATGTAACAAGCCGCGTTGGGAATAGGTCAACCACACCAGTCAATCCGTAGCAACATTGCAACCCAGAGACATGGATCACATGTGACAAGGCTGGTGTGCCTGGATAGCTATGGTGCTCGGCATCCTCTGTCGTAGCCTCGGTGTTGGACCGGTCCTGGTACGAGTTTCTAGTAGCTCCCACTAAGACATTTGTGGCAGCAGCGGAGTTGCACGTGGGTGGAACCGGGTAATCTTATTATATCCACTGTAACGATAAGTAGGCAAAGTTTCTATACGGATGGGAGAGGAAATCAATGAGGTCAACATCCTGCAGGACGAGATGAAGCCAAAAGTTACAGTGATCAGGTGTTTCTAAGACCGAAAATGAAAGGAAGGGTAGCAGCCTGGAGGGGGCTTCAGCTGGGGTTAACTTGAGCAAGATATCAGACAGAAGTGCGGCTTTTGAAAAGTAGGCGCAATGGGTGCCGCAAAGTAATAGAGAGTGGTGAGAGTTTTCTCCTTGGGAGCGAGAGAGGTCGGAAGCTAAGGAATCTAGTCCCTTGCCGCACGACATAATTTTTTCTTATTCTTTTCCTCCTTTACTTCTTTTCCTCTCTTTCCATCATTCCTCAACATCATAGTTTCCCAGGCCGATTCCCAGCCCTCCTCATGTAAAAACCCTAGGTCACAATATCCTTTACTCGGCCTAGCCTGTTCCTTTCTTTTGACCTTGATTCTCAAACCCGCCAGGCGCATATTTGAATCCATCCTTGGACTCCCTTAAACTCCATCGATTATTCTCTGATGTGCATATCTCGTCCTCTCATCTCCCTTCTTAGTCTACTTGCTGTAAGTCTGTTATGCATATTTTCAAATTTTTCATCAACTTTGTCTGCCCATTTTGTCGCCTGTAAAAATTTGATCACGCGAGAGGCATGCTTCGAGCATCTCCGAAATAGACTATTATTATCATACCAGTTTAATTGGTCAGGCGTTAGTGGTAAGGTGTAAAGCAAATTTGACGTTACATGCATTTTTTCCTGTGAAAGCCCAGTTGATAGTTGCAGATTTGGTATGGTCTCAGCTAGTCATGTCTTTTGGGGCCATCAAAGCCTTGGTGTTCACTGCTGATACTGGGAGCTAAAGGCCAGGCTAGTAGGCAGCTAGGATGCATTGAGAGACCAAGAGGCACAATTATACTGCCAGTCTAGAGGATATATCATGCAAGCATCCGTGGGGTGTTCACGGATATGAAACTACAGGTAGGTGCCGGGTTCTGGTTCGCTGAAGGTGGCAATGGTAATGGTGACAGTTTATTTCTCGGAAATGGACGAGATGCATGCAATGAGCATGATCAGAATTCACATGTCGTGTAAGTATACAGAATTGGAAAAAGTTGTACCGATTGTGTCAAAAACAGAGTGAAATGAAAGGCCAAATTAGATTTGACATGGATTGAGGTAAATTCAGAGAGATATACCCGGCAAAATCTGAGTCAAGACCATCGTAGAAAAGTGTACTGGCTGGGAATCAGCTGAGTGGGACGTCGAATAATGCAAAAAATTGGCGTGAAAAATGTCAGAAATGACCGGATAATGAAATTAGGCCAGAAATGACATGATCGTATAACGAAGTCGGGATAGCTGCAGTCAAAAGCCTATCGAATCCAAAAATGGCGGGATGAGTGAGACGGAGTTAGTGTTTTCCGCTCACAGGGTCATTGATTCTTGTTCTGCCGACAACACAACGAAATAACTACTGTGAAAATTCACGCAAGGCCTCGTGAAAGGACTAAAGAAAAACCCCGTTGGATCCTCTGATGCTGAACTGCTGATCAATAGCTGCAAAAGATGTATAAGAAGGATACCCTGTGAGGTGCCAGTGAACAACATCTTTTTATGTATTTTGAAGAATGCGTGTTATGATGTGTCAGCAGAATGACCGCAAAAATGCAAAGTTGATTTGTCTGGTTTGCTCATTGTGTTTTAGCCATCGAATTAAATGGGGGGGGGTTGAATATCAGTAGACAGAAATTAGGTGGATTTTGAGAGGTGATGTGGAGAATATCAATGGCGCTTCCCAGGGAAGTTTTGGACATTGATTAAGGGATAATGCAAGTGATCCGTTTGTGGAGTCCGTCCGTAGTCAACAGACTTTCGGCTTATTATGATTACAGATGCCCGCAGTTTACTAAGCACCCATCCAGGGAGACAGAACTATGATGGAACATTTCCCTAATGTCGGCAGACAAAGCCACTTTACCCACTCTGAAACGGCACAAAACATCGATCAGTGGTGTGGTCCAGTCAGGCCCCTGTAGTAGGCGATCGTTTAACGACTTGTTCTGGAACTTGGCCGCACAGTCGAAAACCACCCGCAGTTTATTGGGTTTCTTGGGGTTGATAACCGGATGGTGAGGCAGATACCAGATACCCCTTTTGCTGTCGGCGTTAACAGGCACCTTTTCAACGTAACCGAGGGTCTCGTTTCGCTTCATCAAATCCGCGTATCGTTCCCACAGATTCTGGTCTCGAATGAAGCGTTCTTTTAGTCGTAGTAATCGTTGAAGAACATAATTTCTGTTGTCAGTCCACGGGTCGACCGGTGTGCGCCATGGGAGGGGAACCTCAAACTGTTTTTGAGGCCTCTCGTGCCTTGCTGCACCGTTTGTAGAGCGAAGTGATCCTCTTGAGACAACGTCGGTCCTTCGTCTCCAATGTCATGAAACTCTTTTTAATACAGCCGTTGCAGATGATACTCTATGCGGTCCGTTTCGGCGGATAAGTAATTCACGGAACCGCGTACCCCTACTGGACCGTATAACATCCATCCCAGGGCCGTGCGTACGGCATAAGGTGCCTGGCGGTCGCCCACTCTCTGGTCAAGCACCCAATGCGCCTCTGGCACGTCGCAGCCGATGAGGAGATCCACTTCATCATCTTCCCAGTCTACAACGGTTACATCCTGCAGGTGGGGCCACCGAGTCAAGATTGCGTTCACCGACCTTGGTGCTCGCATGGGGAGATCCGCTAACGTGAATGCCTCCGTTGGTTCAATTTCCTCGTTAGTGTCTAGAGAGATGAGTTGCAGCCTTAATCTACCGGCAGTCATTACCTGTGTTCCGCCCACCGTGCTCACTGCTAACGACGTCGCACCTTTAGCCAGTTGGCGTTTGTCGGCAAACCGCTCTTTCACTTCAGTGGTGTCTGATCCACTATCAACGGAAGCCAACGCCTTGACTATCCCAGTCGGAGTCACTACTCCCACGGCGACTACGCCTAAACGTACCGGTTTACCGGCAGATTGTGAAGTTGAACAAATCAGGCTGGGCTTGGTAATCGCCTCGGATATGGTTACTCTCGCCTGATGCAGCAGCCGATGGTGTCTGCCCGTGCAGCCCTCGTAACCACATCGATTCCTTGTCCTACAGGCTGCTGCCCGGTGCGTGGTGTTGAGACAGATAAAACATGCTCCTGCCATCCTCGCCATTCCCCACCGTTCGTCTGTTGTGGCGTTGCCGAACTTGGGGCATTCTGGCAGTCCATGGCTAGTACCACAGGATCTGCAATTTGGTTTCGCCGTAGCATCTCGTGAAATGACGTGTGTATTGGTCCAAGGCTGGTACTTTGGATGTTCCTGTACAGGGGTTTGGACTTGGCTAGTACTGGACTTGTTTGCTCGGTTGCTGTCCCGGATGAGTCGGCCGAATCTGCTGTCAGCTATCTTCGTTTGCCTGTTTAAGTATTCAGTCAGGTCTTCGAAGTTGGCTTCTCTGTCGCTTCGGCTTATCCGTTCTGCTTCTTCTGCCCACCGACCCTGTAGTTTGGGAGAGAGGTGACGGACTATGCCTTCCAAAGTGTGCATGGCGTCTAGGTCAGCCCTGTAACCTAAATGGTCGAGGGCTATTGAGCAGTTCTGCATCTTAATCACCAGGTCGGCCATGGTGTAGACGTCGCTCTTGGTTCTCTTTGCCTCTGCCATCACGCCCTCTATTAGGTTACGGGCTACTTTGAGAGGTTGGCCAAACAAGTCACTTAGAATCTTCCTTGCCCTTGTGTAGCCTTGTTCTGGGTCGAGCATGGTGCATCCGTCGAAAGCTTCTCTTGCTCGGCCTCGATAGTAGTGAGTCAGACAGAGAAGCCTTTGCCCAGGGTCGGTTACCTTATTTTCGGTGAATGTCTCGAACTGCTTGACAAACTTGCAGTATTGCTCAGCTCGCCCGTCGAAAACCGTTAACTCCACTCTAGGCAAATCGATCGATGGTGGTTTGTAGTCGGCGACCGGCGTGGGGTTCCCTACCTTATTGCACCCTAATCTATCGGAAGTGTCGAAGTCACTGGTCTCATGCTCTCGCTGTTTCTGTGTACACTTCTCTGCTTCCTGCGCCTGTAGTCTAGCTGATAGTAACTGTTGCTATAGGTCTAGTATTCTCAGCTTATATAAATCGACATCCTTACGATCAATATTGTTCTCAATAACACATGAGCTAGCACTCACAGGACTAGGCGATCTAGCATTAACTAAAGAATCATATGTACCCAAAACCTCCCCAGAGACTTGCCGTATTACTTCCTGTCCGGATTCGACTGCTTTCGATCCTTTTCTTGGTATTTTGCGTGTTTTTCTCGTTCCAAATTGATCTATTGAGTATTGTAACGAACGTTTGAGCAATGCGTAGCCAAATTCGCAACGGATCCCGAAATCAGAAGGCGATTATCCGTGATAATTCTACGATACTAGATTATGAAAATAAACAATGACATAAACAATATACAAACCTCAATAATACGATCACAAAGACTCAACAACGAGAAACCGAATAGCAGCGTGTGAGCAGACAGCACGTGCGTCACGCAGGTCCTGAGCAAGGATGTGCCAAAATAGCGCTCTGGGCGCGAACCAACAACAATTGGTCCAGAAAAACAACCAGTTCGTAAAGACAAGTCAATAGTGTATGGAAATGAGTGATGTTGGGAAAAAACACTGAATCGCGAGGGAAAAAGGGGGATTTTCCACGACCGGCCGTTACAGCAGCAGCAAATATGGCCAGGACGGAACTCTTTCGAGTTAGATCCATTATGTCGTGTAGAGAGCGGGAGATTTTCGTTCCGCTATACCGAGCCATTGTTAGGCCGCATATGGAGTACTGCGTTCAGGCTTGGGCACCGTACTACCAGAAGAACATAGACTGTCTGGAGAAAATGCAAGTGCTAGCCACTAGAATGGTGGCTGGGCAAAGGGGTTTAGCTAAACAGAGCGCCTCCGTGCCCTAGACGTGTTCTCGATGGAAAGACGGCTCATTCGCGCGGATTTGATAGAAACCTTCAAGGTAATGAAGGAACTGTCAGGTATAAATCAAGAATAGATTTTTTTCTCCGATCCCAGAGGGATGCCTGAGGGGACAGTAATCGACAAAACAACCAAACTGTAGGCTCTAATTCAAGATCAATCTGACCCCACCCACCCTCATTTCAAATTTTTTTCCCATTAACGTTTCGCGCCACACTTGTTCATCCACTGAACTACACATCGGACACTGACTTCAAATGACCACTGACTGACATTTTGTTGACTTGACCGCTTGAATCTCAGACCATCCTGAATTCGCTCGCATTTGGATAACTGTGATTTACTGAGCGGCAAGTCTGACCTCTCCGGTCCCATGCTTTTGACGAGTTTTCTTGTCCTGGCTTACGGGTTAGTTTTAAAATAAAAGTGTTGTCCAGTTTAAGTTCTCCAAAGAAGGTGCTTCTGCTGGCCCGGCTGAAGGAAATCAGTGAATCGAAGAGATCCGATCAGAGAATAAGCACATTCTTTTGACGGCGAGAGGTGAGGTTCAAATGGCACGGCTGAAGTTCGAACTTTCACACCGCGATGAAGTTCGTGATCCTGTTAGGGCGGATGCAGCTAAAATCTGTGAACCTAAAGGGACGGTGCTAACATACGCACTCATAGATAATGGTTCCGAAGTAAGCCTGATATACAAAGGCCTGGTGGAGCCGGTTGGCCTGTCTTAGATGCCCTCCTGTATGACTGGCACAACAGCGAGTGGACGCTCTAAGATAGAGTCGAGGGTCGTGAGTCTTTGTTTGATGTCCTCGGATGACTCAGCCAACTTTTATAAGAGCGTACCTTTTGTGTTCAGTTCAGTTCAGTTCAGTTTGTACAGGACAGGTAATGGTCACGGCCAATCCAGCTTCCAGAATTCCTTCGATGGTATGCACACCAGTTAGGCATCCACCACTGCCGGATTCATTTCGTCGAATCCTAGCTAAAAATGAGAGGGAAACGGAAAACCTCATCAAACATCAACTGCAAGAGACGTTACGCATCGTGAGCGTTCACTGAGACAGCATGCAATGAGCGAGAAAGTCGAATAAACCATACTCCAGAAGGACTACAGTGCTATCCGTCATCCATCTAGTTGACCTAATCAGGGCTCACCACGAGGAAGTATATCGTATCACTTGCGATCTAGGACACCCTTGAAGGATTGGATTGTCTGCAAATCTATCATTCCACTAGGCAGACTGTTCCAGCTGTTCACCACCCTGTTGCTGTAGAAGAGTATTAACCCTCTATTCTCTAGGTCCCCCCGTATGGACTTGTGGTCAGTCAAGGGTCGATGGGCACACCTCAGGGAGGTTCTTGTGGAATGCCCTGGAGAGGTTAAGTTTGGAGTATGGATAGGTTTCGAAGTACCAGAAGCCCACTGGGTTCCGAGCAAGCGGATTGGAAATAGGAGCAAACCTTACGCAGTCGAAACTCAATTGAGGTGGATGATCCAGGGACCTCTAGAGCCATTCAACAACTGAGGGTTCACGTTGAGCAACATGATTAAAGAACAAAGCACCACCTCAGAACAGCTTCGAAGGCTGTATGATGCAGACTTCTCTGACAATGAGCTCACAAAGCAAGCACCACCAGTGGAGGACAAGGAGGCGCGAACGATTGCAAAACGGTCCCTGAAGCTAGTTGATGGACATTATCAATCAGCTTTCCCACGGAAGACAATCGCTGAGACTACACCCAAAACCTCTGAAGTTGCCGCCCGCAGGCTTTACTTACTTGATTGACGGTTTCAGTTCGATGAAGAAGTCAAGCAAAAAAACAGAAACAAGGTATATATGACCCACGTCCTCGTGAAACAGCTAGAAGCGGAAGTTTCGCCAATATGGATTTACCTCACCAAGCTGTTGTAAAACCTAAGAAACCAGAAAAACTAAGGATAGTTCTAGACAGTGCCGCCAGTTTCCGAGGATTACCCTTAAACGACCTATTATTACGGGATCCCGACTGGATCGAAGACCTGGTAGGAGTGTTATTGCGGTTTCGAGATGAGAGGGTAGCCATGGTAGTAGATGCCGAAGAAATATGTATGCAAGTTCTAGTGGTCCCACGGGATCTTGATGCCAAAATAGACCTGTGGTAGGACAGTGATGACCCAAAACAGCAGCTAAGTGAGTACCAAATAATAGCTCATCCCTTCGGAGCAACACTTACTTTTCGTGCGGGCTTTGCATTGAAACTGATGACCAAGTGGAATCTAGACTACTGGCCTTTCGTTAGTTATTCGGCGTCAGAGGATTTTGATGTGGATGACTGTTTGATATTATTCTCATCCGTTGAGCTGGCGAAAACCTTCTATTTTGACAACTGGGTACCAAACGCAGAGGAAGTTTTGCCTGCCATACCTGAACACGGCGAAGCTGTCCCTACTTCAGATATCAACACAAAACAGACGTCAGCACAAGGATCGCTTGATCTGGAACAGGTCGCCCAAAGGGACACTTTCTGTTTTTTGCCGTAAAATGACTGACCATGCACATTCGAAGAGAGGAATATTATCTGTCCTCTCTTCTCTTTACAATTCGCTAGGCTTGATAAGCTCTGCCATCACACGAGAAAAGGAGATGCTGCAAGATCTGTGTCGTGAAGGCTCGGGCTGAGCTGATAGCCATGGGGACAGGCACATGAGATCGAGGAACTCCTGGAAGAGCTTCACGACTGAGTTATCCAGCGTGGGGGTTCCAAGATGCTTTGGGGCTGAAGGGGTGGGTTGAGCGGGTGCGGTCGCCCTGTTTGCATTTCAGCCCTTGTGGCAAGAGTAAATTTTACCATTTGTGCTGCGGTGCTGCAGAACCGACGGCATCCTAAGCTAGGGGGCGCAGTTGTACTGCAGTAAATCCTGACATCCCAGGGGAAGTTGGGAGTACTGAATCTCAGGTTAGAAGGGGGAGCCAGTACTCGATTCTGATCTGAGCACGTCGACTAGGGAAATACGTGGTGGATTTGGAGGGCCGTGTAACAGACAGAACAACCAAACTCCGGGCTCTAATTCAGGATCGATCTGACCCTCCCACCTTTACTCCAAATTTGTTTTTGATTGAAGTTTTGCGCCAAACCTGCTCACTCACGGAACCACACATCAGACACTGACCTTGAAGTCTTGAGGCCTTGAAGTAGTTCACGGGTGCGACGCTTGAGCCCAAACGTTTCCGGTTCTTGTATGCATCTTCTTTTCTCCAGCACCATCGAGCTAGAATGGCAAAACGTGACAACAATGAGGCATCAATCTTCGCAAAAAGGGCAACAGGATAAAAGTGAATGTTTCCCTATTTAGCACATGGGTCCGACAATATGAATATGGATATATCAGCACATCGGTATCATTTTTGTCGTTTTGAAGATTACACGGAAGAATGAGTTGCATTAACATTCGTGAGAGGAAGAAAAAGGGGCTATTTATAAGTGCATCCAGGTACAAGTATATGGGATTGAAGACGAGACGTGAAAACACGGGAGAGATTAATCTACGCGAGTGCGATCGGAGAATTGGCTGGCATTGGCAATAGTCCTTACCAGTTGTCTAGTCTGATCTTGGATGCTTCTTCTAAGGAGGCATTCACTACCTCCTGCGGAAGGCTATTCCATAGAGATGTTATTATGGACCAAAAGAAGGGTTGTCTAACGAAGGTACGTGGACGGGGTTTGAAGAGTTTCCTCGTGTGTCCTCGTAGGGTGTCCAAGTCCGGACGAGTGAAAAACTGATCCACTAGGATCGTTGAAAATAAACTATACTTCAGGAATAGGTCTTCTCTAATACGGCGTGTCTCCAGAGGACACAGATTGAGTGATGTTGAACGAGCCGGGTAGGGGGTAAAACGTAAGCCGCGCGCCATTTTTGTAGCTCTCCTTTGAATCCGCTCCAAGATGTTCAGGTCTCTGACGAGGCCATGGTGTACTATCTGGCTGTCGTATTCTAAAGGAAGTCGAATACAGGTTCCATATAGAAGATGGAAGTCCTCCTTGGAGATCATCGGAAAAGTTCGTCTAATAAGGTTTAGGACCCGGAAGGCAGTTTCAATAGCTCTCTCTTGATGGGAGGAGAAAGAGAGGTCACTGCACAACCAGAAACAAGATGTCTTGTATTAATCAACTATTTGGATCGGTATGTCCTCTTTTGTTGTGAAGAGGTGGGCCGGAACACTGCCAGTTGACATGCTAGCACAGCTGTCATCATTATCCGGGGGATCCAGTCGGCTGACCAGAGCATGACAGAGTCAGTGGCTCACTGCGCAGCATTTGCGCCCTTGCCGTAGATTGTAACGTCATCTGCGCACATCGCTATGCTGACCGGAACCACATCAGGGAGGTCGTTGGCGTATATAAGGAATAGAAGAGGAACGAGCACAGAGCCCTAAGGGACTCCTATATCGGCGGGTGCGGGCTGAGACCGAGATGTATACACACGAACGGAGAAGGGTCGTTTTTTTAAAGCCCTCAGTCAGAAGCATTGGGCGACTAGAGATGCCGTACATCCTGAGTTTGTACATAAGCGAAATATGCGGGGCACCATCGAAGGCTCTGGCGAAATCAATGAATGGTGCCTGGGATATATTGCCATCATCGTAGGCCTGCGTCGGACTATCCACAAAGGTCGCATATTGGTGAAGCATGACCTGCCAGGAAGGAAACCATGTTGCGCTGGAGATAGTAAACTATTGTCGCTCAAGTGTATCATGATTTCGCATTTCATGATGCACTCGAAGACTTTGCCAGGGGTTCTGGTGAGGCTTATTGACCCTTAAAATCCGGGAGGGTGTCGATCTTCTTTCTTATAAATTGGGACAGTTACAGCATGCTTCCATGAATTTGGAAATTTTTCTTTGTTTTTGCACTGCTGAAAGAGCGTACAGTATGAATCTGCAAGAATGGGGGCGGATAATTTCAGAATGCGAGAATGAACTTCGTTCGGTCAGATCGAGCTGAACGGATTAAGCTTGCTAAGACCCTGCTCCACCTTTACAACACACGTATGAGCAATGCGTAGCCAAATTCGCAACAGATCCCGAAATAAAAAGGAGATTATCCGTGATATTCTACGATACTAGATTACTGAATGAACAATGACACCAAAAAGATACAAACCTCAATAATGAGATCACAAGGACTCAACAAACGAGAAACCGAGTTGCAGAGTGCGAGCATAGAGCAAGTGCATCACGCAGGTCCAGAACCAGGATATGACAAAGTAGTGCTCTGGGCGGGAACAAACAACAATTGGTCCATAAAAACAAACAGTTCGTAAAGAGGCGTCAATAGTGTAAGCAAGTGATTGATGCTAAGGAAAACACTTAGTCGCAAGGGTTTTAGGGGATTTTCCACGACCGGTCGTTACACCGCCCACCAAAATCCTCCCGAATCCTTAGCAGGGTCAAAGGTTTTGTATAAAGGTACTGATTATTCCTACCTACTGAAACCATGCTGTCAGTACGTGCGCCTGTTGCTTGTCGTCAACGTTCCACTCATGGTTGCACCTAATCCGTTGGCCACATAGACTCGGGGCTATTCTACATCTTCCACGAGAACAACTGACCGATAGCTGGTGGGAAGGGGAAACATAGATGCTGCCCTTGGAAGGGCTTTTCTGCCCTGGCTGTATATGCTCGCGTGAGCGTGTGTGTGTGTGCAAGATGTAATCGCCGCTACCTTCAAATATGCAAAAGGTAATCAGTAAAGTCAACAAAAGCAAATTCCGAACACCGTCACATGTTTGATAGGGGTTGCGTGACATAGAGTGCATCGGGTAAGTGCGTATGTGTCCGGATGTATGACTGAATCACGTGTACCTCCAAATATCAAAAAAGAACTTTCTGCAACGTCAAAGAAGGACTGTGAGCACTGTAGCGTATTTGACGGGGACCGTGTGGCATAAACGAATAAAATGTAGGCATGTGTGCGTGACCTAAGCTCCGCTACTTCTATGCAAAAGGCATTCGGTAGCGTCAACAAAAACAAACGACGAGTACTGTCACATGTTTGATAGGGGTTGCGAGATGTAGAGTGCATCGGGTATGTGTGTTTGTGTCTAGATGTACAATAGAATCGCATTTATCACCACAGATCGAAAAACCTCCTGTATTTTCAACGAAAGACTGTGAGCACTGTAACGTGTTTGACGGCGACCATGTGGTATAACGAGTACAAGGTAGGTGAGTGTGCGTCGGGGTGTATGATGGTACGACACATCAGTGTGTCGGGATTGCTTCCGTATATGGTGTTTCTTTACCCACCTCGATGACTAGTGCAAAATCGTCTACTGGGCCTCAGCGTTATCAGCTTCTCCGCCTTTGCTCTCGAGTAGGCTAATACTGCGTATTTCACGAATGAACACTCCATTAGCTGTCTTCCCCTTCACCGTTCTTACCATTCATTCAGTGCTTTCGATGGTTTCCATAACTACTCCCAAGGACCAGGTGCTGAAATGTGCGTGTTCGTCCGCGATCAACTCCACATCCCCAAACTTAAATGGTCTTGTCCTGACCAGCCACTTCTGTCGATTCTGCAGAGCCGGTAGGTACTCCCGCAGCCAGCGCCTCCAGAAGACCTTGGCAAGATAATTCGCCTGCTTTCATCGGTGGAGGTAGCTTCCACGAAGGTTTACTGGCCCTTGGAAACCCGCATTTGACCTTAACGTCAATAAGTCATTCGGGGTGAGCGCCAGATGGGTGGGGTCGCCGTCCATTACTGGAACCAGAGGGGGGTTGTTCAGAATTCCCTCTACCTCAGTCATGACGGCGTTCAGTGTCTCGTCGTCGGGCGGCTGTTGCTTCATGATCGACAGCAATATCCTTCTGGCGGACCGGATCATGCGTTCCCATATGCCGCCTCGGTGGCCGGCCTGTGGGGGGTTGAAACGCCATCGTATGACGTAGGCCACCGTTCGATCCTGCAGTTCGGCCTTGTTTATGTTCTTGTGCCAGCTCTGCAGTTCCCGGTGAGCGCCCACAAAGTTCGACCCATTATCTGAGTATATAGTGGCTGGTACACCTCCGCCGTTGATAAATCTCTGCAAGGCCCGTAGAAGAGAATCGAGCGTCATCGAATGTGCGACTTGTAGGTGTACCGCGCGTGACTTCATGCACGTCATGATACATCCATATCGCTTTTCTAACCTCTTCCCGCACTTGATCCACAAGGGCCCGAAATAGTCTAACTCAGTGTCGCTGAACGGCCACCAGCCCGCAGTCACCCTGAATTCTGGTGGCGGAGCCATGTGTTGTTTGCCCGCTGTGGCATTGCGTCTACTGCATTGCACGCACCGTCGGATTACGCGTTTTATAGTCGCTCTTCCTTTCAGCAACCAAAGGCGCTTTCGGATAACGCCCGTAACGTGACTTTCCCCGGCATGTCTCCCCATGGCGTGGACGTGTTGGATCATTAGTTCTACTACAGGTTGTCTCGCAGGCAGCAGTATAGGATACTTCGTGCCGAGGCTCAGGTGGGCGTTGGTCAGCCTACCATCCACCCGCAGCAGTCCATCAATGAGTTTGGAGGTTAAACGCTTCAATTCGCCTCTTGGAGACTGTATTTCTTCGTTCATTGGGCCCACTTCTTCCGCCCTCTCGAGCTCTGGGGCGAAAGCCTCTCGTTGTATCATTCTGAAAATATAGTATTCTGAAGCTTGTAGCTCATCGGGACTTATCCGGCCGACCCGTATCCGGCCTGAAGGGCGTAGCCCTTTCATGCTAGTAAATTTCTCTTGAACCTGGATTACCAAACTAAAGCACGAAGTGTCTTCATCCAGGAAGAAAATCTGACCAATCGCGATAGAATAGATATCCCTTCAACGATGTTGGCCGCTATCACTGCGCCTTTGATCTCCAGTTCTACTTCCTTAGGGTTTTTAATTCAAACACAGGCCAGTCCTGTTAAGGCAAGTGCAGGAAGTTTGGCCCCCTCGTCCACTTGTCTAGTTGCCTGAAGTTGTTCGCACCTCGGGAGCACAAGTCGGCCGGATTATCGCCAGACCTGACATGACTCCACTGGTGCGTGGCTGATTCATCGTGGATAATCGTGAGCCGGTTAGCAACGAAAGTACTAAACCAGCTCCGGACGTTGCTAATGTAGTAAAGTACTATCGTTGAGTCCGTCCAGAAACTCGCCGACCAAATGTAGGGATCGAAACATCTCTTCACAGCTTGCACCACCCTGACTGCCAACACGGCTGCGCTGAGTTCAAGGCGTGGGATCGAGACCGACTCCAGTGGAGCAACGCGGGCTTTGGCGAACAGGATCCTCATGGTATATTGTCCATCTCCTGCGCACCATCGTCCGTACACCAGAGCTCCATAACCGACTTCGGATGCATCGGAAAAGGCATGTAGTTCTCCAGTCCGTGTCGTATGGCCAGGAGTCAGACATCGTGGAATCATTATGTCCCCTGATTTCTTCAAGGTGTTCAAAAATTCTTCCCAGTCCAGCCGGTCCTCTCGGTCCAGTGACTGATTTCAATCAACTTTCTCACGGCACAGCCGCTGCAGCAAGATCTTTCCGGGTAGCAGCCATGGTGAGACGAAACCGAGCGGGTCGAACAAGCTAGAGACTGCGGACACTATGCCTCGACGGGTTACAGAAAACTCGGTAACATTCAGCTCGCAATCAAAGTCTTCTGTTTCCGCGTCCTATTGTATTCCTAAAGTGCTATCGGTAGGGAGTGGAGAGTCGTCCAAAGCTCTAACTCTTTCGGCGTTTTCGTGGTACGGAATGACCTCGAGCACTTCCGAAGCTTTCGACATCCATTTTGTTAGATGGAAGCCGCCCTCTTCTAGCAATCCTGTCAGGCCTCTGAACTGCACTAGAGCTGATTCTATATCATCGTATGATCCAAGATAGTCGTCGACGTAGAAATTTCTGCTGATGCTATCTACCACCGACCGATGAACCAAATCTCCATGTTTGTTCGGGGCTTCTCGAAAAGGGCAGTTCGCACAGGATGGTGACGATACGGCTCCAAAGGGGTGGACTGTCATCCTATAGTCTATCTCTGCCTTTTCCCGGTCGTTCTCTTCCCACCACATGAAACGCAACGCATCTCCTTCTCCTACCGGTAATTTTACTTGATGAAACATTCACCTAATATCGGCGGACAAGGCCACTCTACCCACTCTGAAACGGCACAAAACTTCGATTAGTGGCGTGGTCCAGTCAGGTCCTTGTAGTAGGCGATCATTTAATGACTTGCCCTGGAACTTGGCTGCACAGTCGAAAACCATCCGCAGTTTTTCGGGTTTATTGGGGTTGATAAGAGGGTGGTGATGTAGATACCAGATACCCTTTTACCGTCGGCGTTAGCAGGTACCTTTTCAACGTATCCGAGGACTTCGCTTCGCTTCATTATTTCCGCGTATCGTTCCCACAGACCCTGGTTTCGAATGAAGCGTTCTTTCGATCGTAGTAGACTTTGGAGAGCATAGTTTTGGTTATCAGCCCATGGGTCAGCAGATGTGCGCAATGGGAGGGGAACCTCAAACTGTTTTTTTAAGGCCTCTAGTGCCTTGCCGCATCGTTTGTAGAGCGAAGTGATCCTCTTGAGACAACGATGCTCTTTCGTCTCCGATGTCATGAAAATCCTTTTAATACAGCCGCTGCAGATGGTACTCTATGCGGTCCGTTTCGGCGGATAAGTAATTCACGGGACCACGTCCCCCTACTGGGCCGTATAACATCCATCCCAGAGCTGTGCGTACGACATAAGGTGCCTGGCGGTCGCCCACTCTCTGGTCAAGTACCCAATGCGCCTCTGGTACGTCGCAGCCGATGAGGAGATCCACTCCACCGTCCTCCCAGTCTTCTACGGTTAAATCCCGCAAGTGGGGCCACCTAGTCAGGGTTGCGTTCACCGACCTTGATGCTCGCACGGGGAGATCAGCTAACGTGAATGCCTCCGTTGGTTCGATTTGCTCGTTAGTGTCTAAAGAGATGAGTTGCAGCCTCAACCTGCCGGAATTCATTACTTGTGTTCCGCCCAAAGTGCTCACTGCCAACGAAGTCCCACCTTTAGCGAGCCGGTGTTTGTCGGCAAACCGCTCTTTCACTAGGGTAGTGTCGGATCCACTGTCGACGAAAGCCAACGCTTTGACCACCCCGTTGGTGCACCACTGCCATGGCAACTACGCCTAAAGGTACCGGTTTACTGGCGGAGCGCGACGTTGAACAAGTAACGCTGGGCTTGGTAATCGCCTCGAGTAAAGTTACCCTCGCCTGGTGCACCGAACTATGGTGTCTGCCCGTGCAGCCCCCGTGTCCACATCGGTTCCTTGTCCTACAAGCTGCCGCCCGGTGCGTGGTGTTGAGACAAATAAAACACGCTCTTGTCATCCTCGCCATTCCCCACCGTTCGTCTGTTGTGGCGTTGCCGAACTTGGGGCGTTCCGGTAGTCCATAGCTAGCCTCACAACACCTGCAACTTGGTTCCGCCGTGGCATTGCGTGAAATGGGGCGTGCACTGGTCCAAGTTTGGTATTTCGGCTGGTGCCAAGCAGTGGTTTGAGCCTGGCTAGTACTGGACTTGTTTGCTCGGTTGCTGTCCTGGACAAGTCGGGAAAATCTGCTGTCGACTATCTTGGTTTGCCTGTCCATTTATTTGGTCAGGTCTTTGAAGTTAGCTTCCCTGTCTCTTCGGTTTATCCGTTCTGCTTCTTCCGCTCACCGACCCTGTAGTTTGGGAGAGAGGTGACAAACTATGCCTTCCAAAGTGTGCATGGCGTCTAGGTCAGCCCTGTAACCTAAATGGTCGAGGGCTATTGAGCAGTTCTGCATCTTAATCACCAGGTCGGCCATGGTGTAGACGTCGCTCTTGGTTCTCTTTGCCTCTGCCATCACGCCCTCTATTAGGTTACGGGCTACTTTGAGAGGTTGGCCAAACAAGTCACTTAGAATCTTCCTTGCCCTTGTGTAGCCTTGTTCTGGGTCGAGCATGGTGCATCCGTCGAAAGCTTCTCTTGCTCGGCCTCGATAGTAGTGAGTCAGACAGAGAAGCCTTTGCCCAGGGTCGGTTACCTTATTTTCGGTGAATGTCTCGAACTGCTTGACAAACTTGCAGTAGTGTTCTACTTCTGTTCTGCTCTTGGCAAATTGATCGTCGGTGTTTCATAGTCGGCGACCGGCGTGAAATTTCTCATTTTATTGTGCCTGATCTATCGGAAGTGTCTTAGTCGTTGGTCTCACGCTCACGCTCATTATGTCTGCACTTCTGTTCTGCTTAGTGGGCCTGTTGTGTAGCCGATAATATTTAATGTTCTAGGTCTGATATCCACAGCTTATATAGATCGACATCCCTACAATCCATATTGCCCTCAGCAACACATGAGCTAGCACTCACAGGACTAGACGATCTAGCATTACTGAAAGAATCACTGGTATCCAAAACTTCCCGGTGACTTGCCGTATTACTTCCTGTCCAGCTTCCAATGTCTTCGATCCTTTTTTTGGCATTGTGCATGTTTTTCTCGTTCCAAATTGATTTATTGAGTGCTGTCACATATGTTTGAGCAATGCGTAGCCAAATTCGCAACAGATCCCGAAATAAAAAGGAGATTATCCGTGATATTCTACGATACTAGATTACTGAATGAACAATGACACCAAAAAGATACAAACCTCAATAATGAGATCACAAGGACTCAACAAACGAGAAACCGAGTTGCAGAGTGCGAGCATAGAGCAAGTGCGTCACGCAGGTCCAGAACCAGGATATGACAAAGTAGTGCTCTGGGCGGGAACAAACAACAATTGGTCCATAAAAACAAACAGTTCGTAAAGAGGCGTCAATAGTGTAAGCAAGTGATTGATGCTAAGGAAAACACTTAGTCGCAAGGGCTTTAGGGGATTTTCCACGACCGTACTTTACACCCTCTACTTGGGACACCGTGAAATGCTCCATTGGGGAGACTGGCTATTTTAGCTAAAGAGGTGGGTGTCCACAAGGTCACACTACTTGTGTGCCAAAAATCGACATCAAATGAGATCCGATACCTTCTGCCACCTCAGAAGAGGAGGTTGCAGGAGGCCATCAGGGGGCAGCAGCACCAGCACTGAGGACCCTGAGTCACGATTGCTGCTCACGTGTTTACAGAGAAAAGAGCGGCTCGTAAGCTCCCGGTCTAAGATTCCTTCCTGTAGTTCCTTGAAGTGCTCCCTTATCTTGGATTTACAACGACTCTGGACGCGTCCGAAAGCTTTTGCTTCCTCCGGAAGGGATATGGCCCATTACTTGACGGACAGTCAGGAGCATTTGTCGAGAAGGTGTCTAACTGATGGTGGCAGGTGTGCTATACCCTTAGGGCTCTGCCGGGTTATAGGCACATAAAGAATACCTGCTTTCAGAACACATTGCTCTAGTAGCCTGTTGCTTTCACCTATGGTGGCTTCCGTCACTCCACTTAGTTCGCTTCAGATATAAGACCTCATCATTTGGAAATCCGTTCCTTTGAACGAGCGAGCTAGTCTTTAAGGGGGAATTATTGTTGGCCATTCCAATATGAAGTCGAAAGAGAGGACTGCATTATCGCTCCTACCTAGCGGTGGTAGGAGATTGACAACATTTACGCTAAGTTTGGAACTGGTTACGATCAGATCCAGGGGCGATGAGCTTTGACCCGCCCAGGATAGCTCGGCCAGTAGACCTACTAAAGCCTTACCATGCTGGCTGTCAGCGCTAAGGCTTTTCCAACCCACTCCGGGGGAGTTGAAGTCCCCCATAAGAAGGAGGTGACTAAAAGGGTGAAACTTTCTGAGGGTTTCCAGAAAATCTACCATCAAGAGTGAACCTAACTGTCATATAGAAGGGGGGCGGCAAATCAAACCCAGAAGAAAAGTAGTGGAGGGGCAGAAGTGAAAGATTACCCACAGAGTCCATCATGACCGATAAGATATATCGCGGGGAGACTCCCGGGGGTAGGAGGTTGCTAATAAAGAGAGCCACTCCACCAGCAAGTCCACTTCCTGAATCATAACGGAGGAGAGAGTAACCCGGTGGTCTTACTTCACCTTCTCGATAGTCTGGAGTGAGCCAGGTCTCCGTGATTGCAATGATATGGGGTTTTCGTGTCTGTTTTGCTAATTGTCTCAGCTCCAGCATTAGGTTCAGTAGGCTGAGACAATTTGTATGCTGGCATTTTAGTGCCTGCCAGCTAGAAACAGACATTCTTATAAGATGGGGTTTGTCGTCCGCAGAGGAGGCGTCATCATAAAAGCCTGTACCGATATAAGGGGTGGTAGGGGCATAAGCGGGGATGTCTGAGGTACCAGGTTCAGCCGGTAAGAGGAGAAGTTGCCCTCTGGTGGACTGGGTTGAGAAGCACCTGTGCGAAAACGGCTATTCCGTGGGGGCCGATCACTGCGTGAGCCATGTGGAGAGGTCTTGTTTCTATTTAATGGTTTCCGCTTCTTATCCGCCATAGGTTGAGCTCCTTTTTCAAGTGTTTTGTAGGAATGGCACCGGGGTGACCCAAGAATACCTTCCTGTGCTCTAGGTTTAAACTTTGGTTGAAACTGCGGCTTCTTCTGAGGCTATCTCCGTATGTCCTTACTCTTTTTAGGTTCAGTTGGATAGTTACTTCGGGAGCATCCTTAATTTCCCCAAGGCTATTCGTATTGGGCGAGCTAGAGGCCACCGGTGTTGAGCGGGGATTTGGAACAACTGTGCAGACAGTAGTGTCTGTGGCGGAACCTGACCCACCGGTACCCCCAGAGTTCGATTGTCCTGTGGTTTCAAGTCTAGTTAGAGAGACCACTGACGACACTTGCAATTTGGGGCCCGCCATTACGGGTTGGGCAGTCCGCAGTTTTGCCACCTGACGGGCTTGCAAAGGGCGGTCAAGTGCTGTTCTGCGAGCCCAAGTATAGAACCCTTTACTAATCGCTTTTTGCGCGATCGGGTTGGTTGCGGGTTCCTCAGAAGAGAATTCCAGGATGAAGTTCGATACCTGTTTGTACCTTCTGGAGATTAGTCAGGGGCTTTTGGTAGGGTTCGGAGGCCACTGGAGCGTTCTGATTGTGTCTAGGGCTAGGTGCACTGGATTTGCACCTCATGGAGCTCTGCCCCATATAATTACTCGTTTGGTGTTGGCTGCCGAAGCCTGCAATTTCCTAGCGGCATCTAAAATTAGTTGCTCTGATACTGCTATAGCCTGGTTAGCAGCTCGTATGGGGAAAGTGCATTCGATCAAGGTTTTAAGACCGACTATCTCTGCTCCGAGGGCTGCTGTCCTTGTCCTCAGTTCTTCTATAACCACGGCCTCTAGAGAGCCCCTCAGGATGGGGCTAAGGCACGGCCAACCCTCTAATGAGCACCCAGTCTGGTGCATGATTATGGCCTCATCATTTCCTGTGAAGTCAGACATTTTGCCAATAAAAATGGGCAAACAAATGAAAGCAAATTGGAAAAAACTATGCGATATACCACCCAAACAAGAATGTCATCGAGGCAGCGAGGGACCTCAAAACCCGAACCTGCGGCTCAATGTCGCCAGCTGTCTTGAAGGCTCTAAATGACCGGCGACTGAAATTTCGTTGACTTGACCGCTTCAATCTCAGACCATCCTGAAGTTGCTCGCATTTGGCTGACTCTGATTCACGGGGGGTTACCGCTGAGAACGGTATTGGAAACCATAACTGGATGCCTGGAGTACTTTGAATTGTGTTGCGCGCATCTCAAGGACTGCTAGGAGTCCGTTACAGCGGCATAGTCTCAGACCACAACGAAAGTGCTCGAGGCTCCAGATTAGGGTGAATTACTTCTCAAGTAGGATGGCACCCCATTGGAAGAAGTTCCCGGAGAAGGTCATAAATACCACATAAGTGAGGGCTTTTAGGAAAGCAATATGTAAATGCTGAGTGGCAGCATACCCCGAAATATTTTAAGCTGCTTTTAGGGTCAGACGCAATTTACTTATTCTTTCCACCTTTCCTTGCTAGGGCTGATACTGCACAAAATTTCTGCCTTTCAGAAAAAAAACTCAGGCAGTGTTGGGGGCTACGGAAAAGCACCGAAAACACAACTATCTGGACACATGATTGGCTCTAGCCTCACCAAGTCCTGTGCAAACTGAACTGAACTGAACTGAACTGAACTAGATGTTGTGAGCTGCCGCGTGGTTTGAATTTTCGAATTGCTCCCAGCGATAAGCATTTTTGCATTGCTTGGTAGAATAACACGCGTTATTTCGCTCAAACTAATGTATCGTCATTAGTGTTTCGGTAAGCGTACTTTTTGAAGAGTTCGCTCTCTTCAGAAAAGTATATTCTCTTCAAAAACTGGTTATAATATTTTGGTGTCCTTTTTGTGTTTTTTGTTGGTGTCAACACAACTGATACCGGATAACCTCTTTTTGTGTCGCTTTTTCTAGTGTACTGCTTTTGTGGAACTTATGTAGTGTGCGGGTTTGCTGCACTTGCCTTAGTGTACCGTCTGTGTCTGTTTAAAAGGTGGTGTTATTATCCTACTGGTGTTCGAGACGGTATTTTCAAACAAACTGGGCCATCACTGCCGAAATGAATGGAAAAGAGGTTGATCCCATTGGTCGGGCAGTAAGCTGTGAGAACAAGGAGTGCACGGACCTGGTGCAAGATGAGGGGATTCGATGCGACCAGTGTTGCATTCGGTATCATCAAAAGTTCTCAAAGCTGGAAGAGAAAGGCTTCGAGCTGCACATCAAGTACGCATCGCTCAAGTGGATATTCGCCCACTGCCTCGCGACTGAAAGCAAGTGCTCGTGCATATTTCGAGGCGAACTAGGGAAAGGGGACAGGAACATGAAGCTGGAACCAAGACTAGAGAGAGCGGGTTCGATCCATAGCTTAGAGGCAAAGGAAAACCTGGTGCCAGAGCAGAAAAATAAAAAAGACAACCCAAGCCAAAGGGCGAAGAAGGCAAAGAGGTAGCTGAATCCACCGATGTGGTGAAAAGCCCCCTGACGGAAGTAGAATCCCTCAAGGAGCAGGTTAAAAGCCCAGATGCTGAAGTTCAACGCATGAAGCGTGACACTGAGGTCATGGCAGACAGAAGTAGAAGACGGCTACTTCATAACCTTAGAGAGAACATCGTAAAAGACGGTAGAATCAGGAAGGAGGAAAGCCACCGGCGTGTGGCTGAGGTTCTTAGGATGGCTGGCCTACCTCCTACGACACCAATAGTCAAGTGCCATCGAATAGGACTATGGCGTGAAACACAACCAGAGCCGTCACGACCCCTGGTAGTTGTGTTCCACAGTGTCTACTGGAGGGATATGCTGCTGTCCAGGGCGGGAGCAGCTGAGGGCGGAAAGCGGGGAATAGTTAGTGTTACACCTGACAGCCCAGCATTTGTCAAACCAGGTAATGCCATAGTCTCGCTGAGAACGAGCACAACTGATCTTGAGAGGCCGAATCTACATATAGCGAAACTGGAGATGACCCCTCTTGGGAAGTCAACACCTCAGGCCCAAGGAGTAATTCAGGTACCAAAGGTGGCTTTAGGCACCGGTAAACAAAAATCCAAAGTTTAGGAAGTTCGAAAGACCAAAAAGAAGGGGACTCACAGGGCACTCAGTCCGGTTGGTGTTGAGAACGTGCAGCCAGCCACCCCGATTCAAAAGGAGGCTCCCAAAAAGTTCTCTCTGGTGCAACCAGCGAAGTTGGAGGTATCAGATGGAAAAGCCGAGGAAACCGGTTGGGCTGAGGTGGTCGCAAGACCATCCCGGGCCATCGGTATGGCGACTCAAAAGGGGGTAGCGTCCTTTGCGCATGAAGAGCCCGACACCGGGTCGACTGGTGGAAAAGAAAAAGCCACGAAACTCAGACTGTCACTTGATATCCAAGATGCTGCACAGCCGACACCTTTAGAGGTAAAAAGGGGCGTCACCTAGGAGATTGCTCCCGAGGGTACCCTAGCCGTTAAATTAGCAATGAATTCAGTAACGAGGACCAGGGAACCGTCAATAAGGTACACCTAACCTGCAGTCTCCCGGGAAAAAGAGGGGAGTTGACGACTAGGATAGCGAAGTCTGATGTCGTTGCATTGACGGAAACTTGGATAAAGCCACCTACTGACATGCGCTTCCAGTGATACACTGCCTACAAACAGGATAGAACAGATGGAAGGCAGGGGGCGGAGTGGCACTTCTAATACGGACCGACATAGGCCATTGGGAGGCTCCGTTCAACTTAGTCTCCGGTAATGTACAAGTCAGACCCAGCTTTATCAGGATCGAGGGGCGTACAGTATGCATTATCTGTATCTACAGGGCACCGCTAGTAACAGATGAGGAAGACGCTGAGCTCTTGCAAATGCTGGGTGCGGTGCTGGCACAGACAAAGGAGTTCATCTTATTAGGGGATCTCAACCTACCCGAAATTAACTGGGAAAGCGGGGTCGCACCAATGGGGTCAACGGGCGACAACTTTCTGCAGTGGATCAAGTTACATGCACTTACGCAGCATGTGACGCAGGCCACTAGACACCGAGGTGAACAGCACCCGCTTCTTCTTAATTTAATCATAACGCGACACCGTCAGGACTTTAGGGAAATTAAGTAGGGGGAGCTGCTTGGAAAAATTGATCATGTAGTCCAATGGGTCACACTAAGACTAAGCAAGGCGCCGAAGGAAATCGTGTTGCGTCGGCGCTATGGGATAATCGGTATAGGTGAAATAAAGAGGGCGGCGGAGGAAGTTCAGTGGACACCGAGACACAAAAATGCCTCCGTAGAGGAACATTGGGAAGCCATCAAGATGGGGCTACTCGAACTTACAGAGGAGTTTGCACCCCTGAGGGTGGCTGGCAGAAGCAATCTACCCCCATGGTGGAAGTCAAAAGTCCGTAAGGCCATAGTTGTTCGTAGGCAACGATGGACGGCGTACAATCTGTACAAAACTCGGGGGGCATAGAATGGGTATAAGATGGCTAGGAACAGAGCTCAAGAGGTTCAAAGATTGCAGAAATAAGCCTTCGAGCGTCGGTTAGCCGATTCGATCCGCACAAACCCGAAGTGATTCTACGCCTACGTGCAATCTCCAAAACGTATGAGAGAAACTGTAGCAACTTTGGAAGGAGCACGGGGACGACTAGCTCTAAACGACGAGGACAAGGCTGACATGCTCTTGGCATCCTTCAGGAGCATACATCGACCAGCAAGTAATTTAGGGGAAAGAATGGAGGAACAACAAGCGCCTCCAATACCCGAACTTACTGTAGGAGAAGAAGTGTACGCGGAGTTGCAAACGTTAAATAGAAATAAAGCAGCAGGTCCAGAGGGCATTCGTCCAGCAACCTTTCAACCTCTGGCCGGGGTCCTGAAGTCTCCGGTGACGAAACCGTATGAAACGTCACTTAGAGAGGGAATTGTGCCGAGAGACTGGAGGAGAGCAATAGCGGTAGGAACTTACAGGAGTGGACCCCGGCAAAAGGCCGAAAATTACTGGCCGACTAGCTTGACTTCAGTACTGTGTAAGTGCCTAGAGCGAATAGTCAGGAAACAGATCTCTAGGCCTCTGGTTTAAAATAACCACATATCAAATGCTCAGCATGGGTTTGTGGCAGAACAATCTTGTCTGACGAATCTCCTGCTATTCCTGGATGAGGTAACCAAGCGTCTGGACGAGGGGCAATCGATTGCGGTCTGCTACTTGGACTTCAGCAAGGCGTTTGATCCTGTGAACCACATGTTTTTGGACGTCAAACTGCAGTATATGGGATTTGTTGGAAAAGCAAGACAAGGGATGAATAGTTTTTTAGCAGGGCAAGCTTTTAGTGTTAAGGTGGGTAGTTATGTCTCAAAACCGGAGGGTGTAACAAGTGGGGTGCCACAGGGCTCGGTGCTTGGCCCTCTGCTCTTCATCTTTATCAATGACCTAGCACGTGGGCTTACAAACCCCACCTTTATGTTTGCCGATGACGTCAAGATAGCTGGAGTAGATATAGGACTTGACGTGTTAGCAGTACAAAACTGGTCACGCAAATGGGACCTTCCAATAAACCTCACCAAGTGTCAGAGCTTGGCCACAAATACGGGTTCTAGTGGGAATGGTGTGGGATCGTTGCAAGTGGTCTTCCAGGTCAAAGACTTGTGCTTTATAATGGACAACAGCTTCAATCTGTCGAAGCAGTGTACCGCAGCAGCAAATATGGCCAGGACGGATCACTTTCGAGTTAGATCCATTATGTCGTGTAGAGAGCGGGAGATTTTCGTTCCGCTATACCGAGCCATAGTTAGGCCGCATATGGAGTACTGCGTGCAGGCCTGGGCACCGTACTACCAGAAGAACATAGACTGTCTGGAGAAAATGCAAGTGCTAGCCACTAGAATGGTGGCTGGGCAAAGGGGTTTAGCTAAACAGAGCGCCTCCGTGCCCTAGACGTGTTCTCGATGGAAAGACGGCTCATTCGCGGGGATTTGATAGAAACCTTCAAGGTGATGAGGGGACTATCAGGAGTAAGACGGGAAGACCTTTTCTCTCTGATCCCCGAGAGAGGCACAAGGGGGCATAGCCTTAGATTACAAAGGAAGCATTAGAGGCTCCAAATTAGGGCGAAGTACTTCTCAAGTGGACTGGTACCCTATTGGAATAAGCTCCCGGAGGTGGTCATAAATGCCACAACAGTGAAGGCTTTTAAGAAATCGGTAGACCCATGTTGGGTGGCAGTATACCCCGAGTTATGTTAAGCGGCTTTTAGGATCAGCCGCAGTTGTCCAGGTAACTCGCCCCGAGGACCGAGCTGCATGCCCACCATCCCTCGCTTCCTTACTGACACCATTTCCCGTTGCCGAAAGTACTCCCAGTAGTAGGCCTAGTGCCACTAAACATCTGTCGTCTACGAAAAGCATCCCAGGCCCCATCACAGCTAATAAGACTATTTCAACGACGGAGACTCGCTCATCCTTGAGCCCAGACATGAACCTGCAACCTTCTTCTACTGAAAGAAGCAGTGAGGAGGTTAACGCACCAGATAATATATCTGGCGCTGTCATGAAAAATAAGCTCACCAACAAGAAAACTCAGAACAGGGCATCACGCAGTGCGCAGAAGGGCAAACCACAAAAAGCAGCCCACTCTTTTCAGAGACCGAAGGATGTAGACCGTCCGCCTGGTATGATACCCCCCAATTTACTAGACATCAAAACCTACCGGTCCCCCCAGCAGTCTGCTTACCCTCTAGCCCCCCAATATCTTCAGCCTCCGACTCTCCCAGGGCCTCCTTTCCATCCCCAACCCCCCCCCCCTCTTTCCCACTCCTCAAACCCTAAACCAGCTGCCTCTGGCGATTCTGCAACAACTCCTGAGCATGTGCTCAAGTGTTTTTACAGCAATTGCCTGAGTGTGTTGAATAAGATCCCGGAGCTTCGGCAGCTTGCAGTGGATAAGGAGCCTCAGATCATAGCCCTCACAGGAACCTGGCTCACCCATGACATACTCGATGCTGAAATATCCATTCCGGGATACTCCACAGTAAGGCAGGGCTCCAGTAGAGGTCGTGCCGGCGGGGTCATCATATACTACGATAATTCGATCCCTCCTGCCACCTTACTGACAACCCCTATCTTTTCATGTATCGATTGTTTGTGGGCTGTTTAACCGCTCTAGGACAGACACCCTATTGCTTGGTGTTGTCTACGGTCCTCCCGCATGCAATTCAATTGATAGCCTAAATCTCATAGACTTATTAGGCTCCTTGAAGAGCTACACAGACTTCACCCATCTGTTAGTCACTGGTGACTTCAACTCTCCCGGTACAAACTGGCAAAGAGCTGATACCCCGGATATCACTTTCGGTAAACCCCCCCTTGATATCGTACTGAAAAACTCATGGGTGCAGAACGTAAGAGATCCGACTAGATATCGCACAGGTCGCGCCCCGTCCCTGCTAGACCTGGTCATCACCAATGATCGGTTCCTAATAGATGTGATGCATTACTTGCCGCCCCTCGGCAAAAGTGATCACATTCTCATTGGATTCGATTATATCGTGAAATGGCCTCCTCTTCCCTCAGAAACTAAAATTTTGAGATCCTTCAAAAGGACAAATTTTGACCAAGTCTGTGCATTTTTTCGCTCCCAGCTAAATTCTACTAAACCAGGTAACTCTGCGAATGAAATGGCAGGGAATCTCAGAGAGTTAATCTCCTTAGCTGATAGGCATTTTGTCCCCAGAATTCGTCGTCCACAGACCGCTGAGCGACCTTCCTCTCGCCCCATTAGGGGCATTCTAGACGAACGCGCACGCCTCTTTGCTAGATATAAGGCCACAGGCCTTGTTACGAACGTTTGAGCAATGCGTAGCCAAATTCGCAACGGATCCCGAAATCAGAAGGCGATTATCCGTGATAATTCTACGATACTAGATTATGAAAATAAACAATGACATAAACAATATACAAACCTCAATAATACGATCACAAAGACTCAACAACGAGAAACCGAATAGCAGCGTGTGAGCAGACAGCACGTGCGTCACGCAGGTCCTGAGCAAGGATGTGCCAAAATAGCGCTCTGGGCGCGAACAAACAACAATTGGTCCAGAAAAACAACCAGTTCGTAAAGACAAGTCAATAGTGTATGGAAATGAGTGATGTTGGGAAAAAACACTGAATCGCGAGGGAAAAAGGGGGATTTTCCACGACCGGCTGTTACACCGCCCACCAAAATCCTCCTGGATCCTTAGCAAAGTCAAAGGTTCGGTATAAAGGTACTGATTCTTCCTACCTGCCTAGGCCCTGCTGTCAGTGCGCGCGTCTAATGCTCGTCGTCGACGTTCTACTACTGGTCGCACCTAACCCATTGGCTACATAGACGTGAGGCTAGTCTACATTTTCCACAAGACCAAATGACCGATGGCGGGCGTGAATGTTCACATAGACGTTGTCCTCGTAAGGGGCCGTCCGGTCCTGGATGTACGCGCTTGAGTGTGTGTGTGTGTGTGTGCGTGCGTGTGTGTGCGTGCGTGTGCGTGTGTGCCGGGGTTACAATGAAATCACAGTTATGACTACACATCAAAGGAGGACTTTCTGCAATGTCAACAAAAGACCGCGTGGCAAGAAAACGAGTAAATGTAGCATGCATGTGTGACCTGAGCTCCACTACTTCCACATGTGCAAGGGGCATTCGGTAGCGTCAACAAAAGGCGAACAAAGAACACTGTCACATGTATGATGGGTTTACGGGATGTAGAGTGCGTCGTGCATGCGCGTATGTATCGGGATGTATAATGGAATCGCACTCATCACCACATATCGGAAAGAACCTTCTGTAATGTCAACGAAGGGACCGCGAGCACCTTAACGTGTTTGACGGAGATTGTGTGGTATATATGGTGTTTCTTTATCCACTTCGATTACTGGTGTGAAAAAGGTTTACTAGGCCACAGGGTTATCAGCTCCTCCGTCTTCGCTCTCGAGTAGGTTAATACTGCGTATGTCACGAATGAGCACTCCGTTAGCTGTCTTCACCTTCACCGTTCTTATCATTTCGTCGGTGCTTTTGATGGTTTCCGTAACTACTCCCAAAGACCAAGCGCTGAAATGTGCGCGTTCGTCGGCGATCATAACCACGTCCCCAACTTTGAATGGTCTTGTTTTGGCCATCCACTTCTGTCGAGTCTGCAAAGCCGGTAGGTACTCCCGTAGCCATCGCCTCCAGAAGACCTTGGCCAGATAGTTCGCTTGCTTCCACCCATGGAGGTAGCTCCCACGAAGGTTTACCGGCCCTTGGAAACCCTCGTTCGACCTTAGCGTCAATAAGTCGTTTGGGGTGAGCGCCAGGTGGGTGGGGTCGCCGTTCAATACTGGAACCAGGGGGCGGTTGTTCAGGATTCGCTCCACCTCAGTCATGACGGTGTTCAGGGTCTCGTCGTCGGGCGGCTGCTGCTCCATGATTGACAGCAATATCCGTCTGGCGGACCGGATCATGCGTTCCCATATGCCGCCTCGGTGACTGGCCTGTGGGGGGTTGAAATGCCAGCGTATGCCGTAGGCCACGGTTCGATTCTGCAGTTCGTCCCTGTTTATGTTCTTGTGCCAGCGCTGCAATTCCCGTTGAGCGCCCACAAAGTTCGATCCATTATCTGAGTATATGTCTGCCGGTACGCCTCTTCGGTTGATAAATCTTTGCAAGGCCCGTAGAAACGAATCGGTCGTCATCGAATGTGCGACTTCTAGGTGCACCGCACGTGATTTCATGCACGTCATGATACATCCGTATCGCTTTTCTAATCTTTTCCCGCACTTGATCCACAAGGGCCTGAAATAGTCCAACCCGGTGTCACTGAACGGCCACCAGCCCGTAGTTACCCTGCATTCTGGTAGCGGGGCCATGAGTTGTTTGCCTGCTGTGGCATTGCGTCTCCTGCATTGCACACACCGTCGGATCACGCGTTTTACAGTCTCTCGTCCTCTCAACAACCAAAGACGCTTTCGGATGACGCTCGTCACGTGACTTTCCCCGGCATGTCCCTCTACGGCGTGGACGTGTTGAATCATTAGCTCTACTACGGGTTGTCTCGCAGGCAGCAGTATAGGATACTTTGTGTCGAAGTTCAGGTGGGCGTTGGTCAGCCTACCATCCACCCGCAGCAGTCCGTTGATGATTTTGGGGTTTAAACGCTTCAGCTCGCCTCTTGGAGATGGCATGTCTTCATTGGTCAGCCCCACTTCTTCCGCCCTCTTGAGTTCTTGGGCGAAAGCCTCGCGTTGTATCATTCTGAAAATATCGTACTCTGCCGCTTGTAGCTCATCGGGACCTATCGGGCCGACCGGTATCCGACCTGAGGGCCGTAGCCCTTTCATGACTAGTAAACTTATCTTGAACCTGGTTAACCAAACTAGCGAACGAAGCGTCTTCATCCAGGAAGAAAACCTGACCAGTCGCGGTAAAATGGGCGACGCTTCGACGACGTTGGTTGCTATCACTACGCCTTTGATCTCCAGTTCCAATTCCGTAGGGGGTTTTAATTCGAACACGGGCCAGTCCTGTTTGGGCAATTGCAGGAAGTTCGGCCCTCTCGTCCACGTGTCCAGTTGCCTGAAGTTGTTCGCACCTCGAGAGCACAGGTCGGCCGGGTTATCGCCAGACCTGACATGACTCCACTGGTGCGTGGCCGATTCATCGTGGATAATCGTGAGCCGGTTAGCAACGAAAGTACTAAACCGGCTCCGTACGTTGTTAATGTAGTAAAGTACTATCGTTGAATCCGTCCAGAAGCTCACCGACCAAATGTAGAGATCGAAACATCTCTTCACAGCTTGCACCACCCTGACTGTCAACACGGCTGCGCTGAGTTCGAGGCGTGGGATTGAGACCGACTTCAGTGGGGCAACGCGGGCTTTGGCGAACAGGATCCTCATGGTATATTGTCCATCTCCTGCGCACCATCGTCCGTACACCACAGCTCCATAACCGACTTCGGATGCATCGGAAAAGGCATGTAGTTCTCCAGTCCGTGTCGTATGGCCAGGGGTCAAACATCGTGGTATTCTTATGTCCCCTAATTTCTTCAAGGTGTTCAAAAATTCCTCCCAGTCCAGCCGGTCCCCTCGGTCCAGTGACTGGTCCCAATCAACTTTCTTACGGCACAGCCGCTGCAGCAAGATCTTTCCGGGTAGCAGCCATGGTGAGACGAAACCGAGCGGGTCGAACAAACTTGAGACGGCAGATAGTATGCCACGACGGGTTATTGGCAGCTCGGGAACGTTCAGTTCGAAAACAAAATCGTCCGTTTCCGCGTCCCATTGTATCCCTAAAGTGCGCTCGATAGGAAGTGGAGAGCCGTCCAAATCTCTTACCCTTTCGACCTTTTCGTGATACGGGATGACCTTCAGCACTTCCGAAGCGTTCGACATCCATTTAGTTAGATGGAAGCCACCCTCTTCCAGCAATCTCGTCAGACCCCTGAACTGCTCTAGAGCTGATTCCACATCATCGAATGACCCAAGGTAGTCGTCGACGTAGAAGTTCCTGCTGACGCTTTCTACCACCGTCCGATGTACCAGATCGCCATGTTTGTTCGCTGATTCTCGGAGGGCGTAGTTGGCACAAAATGGTGACGATATGGCTCCGAAGGGGTGGACGGTCATTCTATAATTCACCACTGCGTTGTCCCGGTCGCTCCCTTCCCACCACAGGAAACGCAAAGCATCTCGTTCTCCTACCGGAATCTTCACCTGATGGAACATTTCCCTAATGTCGGCAGACAAAGCCACTTTACCCACTCTGAAACGGCACAGAACATCGATCAGTGGTGTGGTCCAGTCAGGCCCCTGTAGTAGGCGATCGTTTAACGACTTGCCCTGGAACTTGGCCGCACAGTCGAAAACCACGCGCAGTTTATTGGGTTTTTTGGGGTTGATAACCGGATGGTGAGGCAGATACCAGATACCCCTTTTGCTTTCGGTGTTAACAGGCACCCTTTCAACGTAACCGAGGTCCTCGTTTCGCTTCATCAAATCCGCGTATCGTTCCCACAGATTCTGGTCTCGAATGAAGCGTTCTTTTAGTCGTAGTAATCGTTGGAGAACATAATTTCTGTTGTCAGTCCACGGGTCGACCGGTGTGCGCCATGGGAGGGGAACCTCGAACTGTTTTTTGAGGCCTCTAGAGCCTTGCCGCACCGTTTGTAGAGCGAAGTGATCCTCTTGAGACAACGTCGGTCTTTCGTCCCCAATGTCATGAAACTCCTTTTCATAAAGCCGTTGCAGATGATACTCTATGCGGTCCGTTTCGGCGGATAAGTAATTCACGGAACCGCGTACCCCTACTGGGCCGTATAACATCCATCCCAGAGCCGTGCGTACGGCATAAGGTGCCTGGCGGTCGCCCACTCTTTGGTCAAGCACCCAATGCGCCTCTGGCACGTCGCAGCCGATGAGGAGATCCACCTCATCATCTTCCCAGTCTACGACGGTTACATCCTGCAGGTGGGGCCATCGAGTCAAGATTGCGTTCACCGACCTTGGTGCTCGCATGGGAAGATCCGCTAACGTGAATGCCTCCGTTGGTTCAATTTCCTCGTTAGTGTCTAGAGAGATGAGTGCCTTAATCTACCGGCAGTCATTACCTGTGTTCCGCCCACCGTGCTCACTGCTAACGACGTCGCACCTTTAGCCAGTTGGTGTTTGTCGGCAAACCGCTCTTTCACTAAAGTGGTGTCGGATCCACTATCAACGAAAGCCAACGCCTTGACTATCCCAGTCGGAGTCACTACTCCCACGGCCACTACGCCTAAACGTACCGGTTTACTGGCAGATTGTGAAGTTGAACAGATCACGCTGGGCTTGGCACTCGCCTCGGATATGGTTATTCTCGCCTGATGCAGCAGCCGATGGTGTCTGCCCGTGCAGCCCTCGTAACCACATCGATTCCTTGTTCTACAGGCTGCTGCCCGGTGCGTGGTGTTGAGACAGATGAAACATGCTCCTGCCATCCTCGCCATTCCCCACCGTTCGTCTATTGTGGCATTGCCGAACTTGGGGCATTCTGGTAGGCCATGGCTAGTACCACAGGATCTGCAATTTGGTTTCGCCGTAGCATCTCGTGAAATGACGTGTGTGTTGGTCCAAGGCTGGTACTTTGGATGTTCCTGTACAGGGGTTTGGACTTGGCTAGTACCGGGCTTGTTTGCTCGGTTGCTGTCCCGGATGAGTCGGCCGAATCTGCTGTCAGCTATCTTCGTTTGCCTGTCTAAGTATTCAGTCAGGTCTTCGAAGTTGGCTTCTCTGTCGCCTCGGCTTATCCGTTCAGCTTCTTCCGCCCACCGACCCTGTAGTTTGGGAGAGAGGTGACGGACTATGCCTTCCAAAGTGTGCATGGCGTCTAGATCAGCCCTGTAACCTAAATGGTCGAGGGCTATTGAGCAGTTCTGCATCTTGATCACCAGGTCGGCCATGGTGTAGAGGTCGCCCTTGGTTCTCTTTGCCTCTGCCATCACGCCCTCTATTAGGTTACGGGCTACTTTGAAAGGTTGGCCAAACAAGTCCCTCAGAATCTTTCTTGCCCTTGTGTAGCCTTGTTCTGGATCGAGCATGGTGCATCCGTCGATAGCTTCTCGCGCTCGGCCTCGGCAGTAGTGAGTAAGGTAGAGAAGCCTTTGCCCAGGGTCGGTCACCTTGTTTTCAACGAACGTCTCGAACTGTTTGACAAACTTGCAATATTGCTCAGCTCGCCCGTCGAAAACCGTTAACTCCACTCTAGGCAGATCGATCGATGGTGGTTTGTAGTCGGCGACCTGCGTGGGGTTCCCTACCTTATTGCACTCTAACCTATCGGAAGTGTCGAAGTCACTGGTCCTATACTCTCGCTGTTTCTGTGTACACTTCTCTGCTTCATGCGCCTGTAGTCTAGCCGAAAGTAACTGTTGCTCTAGTTCTATTATTCTCAGCTTATTTAAATCAACGTCCTTACGATCAATATTGCTTTCAATAACACATGAGCTAGCACTGACAGGACTAGGCGATCTAGCGTTAACTAAAGAATCATAAGTACCCAAAACCTCCCCAGAGACTTGCCGTATTACTTCCTGTCCGGGTTCGACTGCCCTTGATCCTTTCCTTGGCATTTTGCGTGAATTTTCCTCGTTCCAGATAGATCTATTGAGTATTGTTACGAACGTTTGAGCAATGCGTAGCCAAATTCGCAACGGATCCCGAAATCAGAAGGCGATTATCCGTGATAATTCTACGATACTAGATTATGAAAATAAACAATGACATAAACAATATACAAACCTCAATAATACGATCACAAAGACTCAACAACGAGAAACCGAATAGCAGCGTGTGAGCAGACAGCACGTGCGTCACGCAGGTCCTGAGCAAGGATGTGCCAAAATAGCGCTCTGGGCGCGAACAAACAACAATTGGTCCAGAAAAACAACCAGTTCGTAAAGACAAGTCAATAGTGTATGGAAATGAGTGATGTTGGGAAAAAACACTGAATCGCGAGGGAAAAAGGGGGATTTTCCACGACCGGCTGTTACAGGCCTTGCCCTTGATGCAGAAGACTTCAGGATCATACGGAACATATGCAAAGACAAGATTAGGTCCTATCAGAATGCAGTCCAACGATCTGTACTTGATCGAACACGGACCAATAAGGCACTTTTCTTTCAGTACACGCGCAGTCTTAGGGGTACAGCTCCGACGCCGTTAGCTCTCAAAGATAGTGCCGGATCTCCAATCACTTCCCTTAGCCAAGTAGCCGAGGCATTCGGCTCCTACTTCCGTACAATTTTTGGCTCCATACCCACATCATCTCACCCTACCGTGTACCCGTTATCTCTGACCACTACCCTTAACCGCGTCACTATTCCCATTGGTGCAGTAGCTCAAGGTTTCCGACGGCTCAACCAACATTGCTCTATGGGTCCTGACCTAATCCACCCCCGTATTCTCAAGGAAGCCGCGGATACGGTAGCTGCTCCTTATGCCTCGCTTTTTCAGCAGTGATCGCACCCATCTATAAGAATGGTAGTAGACACCTTGCTTCTAGTTACAGACCCATAAGCCTCACTAGCATCCCCAGCAAAATTTTTGAGGGAATTCTTAAGAGTGAGATTCTTTCCCATCTTCATAGAAATAAGATCCTCTCCCCGTCCCAACGTGGGTTTCTTCCTGACAGATCATGCATCACCAATATGCTTACTGTCATGGATAGTCCAACGAAAGCCCATGATGATGGCCAGCTCTCACACGCTGTATTCATCGATTTTGCTAAGGCCCTCGATAGGGTCCCACATGCCCCTCTTCTTTATAAGCTGCAGTCATACGGGATCACAGGCTCCATGTCGGTCATCCTACATAGCTTCCTTACCGGCAGCACCTTTGTGGTTAAAGTCGGGAATGTTTTGTCTCAACTCTCCTCAGTAACAACTGGGGTCCCCCTAGGGTCGGTCTTAGGTCCTTTCCTTTTCTTGATCTATATAAACGATCTACCGACAGCCCTTCCTATGAACGTTGCCATGTACGCAGATGATGTAACCCTTTAGAGTTCAAACGTTGAAGACCTGCAAGTTGCAGTTTATGAAACAAAAAGCTGGTCCGAGGATTGAAACCTCCCAGTTAATGATGACAAATGCGTGAGCATGTCTTTCGGCAGAGAGACTGGTCATCAGTTTCCATTAATGGAGCAACCACACTGCCAAGGGTTGACGGACACAAGGTGCTCGGTTTCTGGTTGGATTGTAATTTATCCTTCTCTCATCATCACCAACTTGTAAGCAAGTCTGCCTTTCGAGTCCTAAACATGATTCGAAGGTTCTTCCCGCGCATATCTAAGGATGATTTCCCCATAATTTTCGGCACGTATATCCGACCTCTGCTGGAGTACGGTAGTCAGATGGAGCACTCTGGTCTTGTCCGAGACCGTGACATCCCAGAAAGAGTTCAGCGGGCCTCCACCAAAGCAGTAAGGGGTCTATCCCATCTACCTTATCCCTTCCGCCCTTCATTCCTCAACCTCTATCCCCTTGACGTAAGACGCGTAAGAGGTGATTTGTTTTTGATGTTCCACCTTTTTCAAAATGGTCAAAGCGACTGCTTCTTCTCCGTCTGTCCAGCATCTTCTCTCCGTGGTCACAGCAGAAAAGTTTTCAAACCAAGGCCACGCACTTCACTAAGGAATAATTTTTTTAGCTATAGGGTTATTACTATGTGGAATGCACTTCCGGAAGATATTGTTCTCTCCCAGAACAAAACTATCTTCAAGAAAAGGCTAGACGTCTACCTGGGTCTCTCCCAATAATCCCTTTGTCAGAAAACAAACAAAATAGATGTCTTTTATCGCATATATTTTCATGAATGCCGCACCCCCATTCAGCTTAAGGCACTGTCCATAGTGTGACACTGCATGATGTTATGTGTATCATGGTTTAGCTGCCACCCCGCCCCCCCGCTTCTTTTTACTCTCGTTTCAGCTCGGTGAATCCGACAGAAGATCAAAAATTTCATCAAGAACCGGGACAATTGGGCTCAAAGCCTCGAACCCGTGTAGTACTTCAAGACTTCAAGACATACTTATTCTTTCCACCTTTCCTTGCTAGGGCTGATACTGCACAAAATTTCTGCCTTTCAGAAAAAAACTCAGGCAGTGTTGGGGGATACGGAAAAGCACCGAAAACACGACCATCTGGACACACGATTGGCTGTAGCCACACCAAGTCCTGTGCAAACTGAACTGAACCGAACTCAACTTAGCTAAACTGATTTGACTTGACCCGACTTGACTGCGCCACGCCGATTGGCAGGTGTGCGTGTTGTTTTTTATATTGTGATTTCTGGGTTCAGCTCTAGGTCGTTGTGGTTTGCTGGATGTAGCACCTTCCGTGGGGTTGCACGTGAAAAATCTGCAAAGTGAAAAAACTCCGTAAGTAGGAGCTCAGTATGTGCATAGGCAAGCACCAACATGTACACCGATAAGGATGGGCGTGTCCATGTGTCTGAGCGTGTTGCAGAACTGATGCTCTTATAATGTTTCCTAAAGTCAACAACTGTTACATCCGTGTACCCTGGACCGTACTGATGCATTTAAAAAGAACCACAGATATGGGTGTGGTTAGACAAGAAAAATCGGAAGGGAAGCGGGAATATTCACCAGTGAATGCGAGAAGGTATTTGTTGTGCGAAACTGAAGGAAATAGACCTTTAAAATCTATGCTGAGTCTTCCGAAAGGTTCTATGGCATACTTTACGCGTCCCAGTGATTGGTTGAAGAATTTTAGTTTTTATCCCATACATATTCGTCAGTTGGAGATTGTTGCTTTGATTTCTTCTGCTGAGAACGGCACTTTTCTTGAGCGGACAAAGTGGAGCATTCTGGTGATACCGGGACGGCATAGTATACGATGCTATTCGTGTAGGTTAGGGGCCGTCAGTGAAGCGACGCAACTAAGACTGGACAAGGCGTCCGCTGCCACATTCTCTTCTCGACGATACTGTATTTCATAATTGAGGCTTTAAAGTTCGATTCTACAAAGCTGAATTTTGCCCTCTTTAATCTCGCTTTGGTGTGGTTTATTAGACATGAGTGCGACAGATTCTTGACCCGTAAGAAACGTAAATCGAGTTGCCACCAGGTAATGTCCCGATACATTATCTGGTCTAATAAACGAACCAAACCTTATTCATTAACATATAATTTTGTATTTATCTCTTGCAAGTGTTATGTAATTCACATTTCGGATGTTTCCTCAAGTTGTCAGTTGAAATGTACGTTGTCCCTAAATTATGATTTCGAATTAAGAACAAATATGGACGGTAAGGTGGTTTTTCTTACGCTGCATTAAATGTTTCACTATTCTCCCTCTTGTCTCTATGAACAGTGCGCTGTTTTTGTGCACGTAATAACGTCATTCCAATAACGGCGTCACATGCTTCGAGGAGTGATGGGATTCCCATTTGTTTTACGAATACGAAGGAATTAACTAAGCAAATACAGTAATCAGCCAACTGTCAGCGTGTTCAACACCACAAAGTCCTTCAGTTATACCAACATCAATAAGTGTGTTATTCATGTCTTAGTTGTTCTTGTCATATTCCCTGGAGTTAAGAAAGAATAATTCAAAGTTTTGTTGCACAGTCAGACGGTAATCAGCCGCGTGTACTTAATCTCCGTTGAACAGTTGATTCTTGAAGTTATTGACAGACCGACGGAAACTTGTACGGAGTTTGCCTAGAAAGTACGTACAGACAATACGCACTCTTTGCGCACCCATCCGTTTTATTATCTCACCCACATACACGTCCGCACTTAAAATAACCCCCTAAGCATTACAGTTTCGGCCGATTCTCCTGTTCTGTAGTTGTTTCGGGCATTGGCGAACTAAGAAAGGGTAATAACTGATTTGCGTGCTCCTTTAGGTGAATGAAGTTCCGTATTCCATGAAAGTCACGTATCTCGTTTTCTGCCAACACTGGACGCCAACTACGGCTCACAAGAAACATTGATTTTCGCGTCGTTTACATTACTGTGGCTTGATAGTCACCATTTTTTGGTACATGGGAACTTTATAATCATTATGTAGTTCTTTTGGCGAACCATTGCTGTGGTGGGTTGTCAGTTCAGCTTCGCTCAGTTATAATTATTGGAAATTGTTCATTCGTTCTTCGGTGCTAGATAGTCGCTGTTGCAGGTAATCGAGACAAATTCGAAGTTCCCGCAAACAGATGAATAATGGACTAAATTATCTGTAGGCTCCAGTTTCAGACCACATTGTGAGCGCTATTTTCAACGGTATATTTACGTGATAGACTTCCAAATTGCCGTTGATATATTAGAAAGTCGTTCACAGTGGAAAACGAACCCATGTTCCATCACCAACAAGTCGGAATTGGAGCATGAACCAGTTTTACAACCGCGAATCTATTGAATGTTAATATTTACGAGATTAAGTTCTCTTTTTGAACATATTTTTGCTCATTGAGTTGTTTCACACATAGATCTGCAAAAGAAATGGTGAGTGAGACCAATAGAATTACTATGAATATTAGAACGTTAATGTTCATATAGGAGATATAAACATAGAAATGCATGTTTCTCATTTATTGCGTTGGGCTTTGACTTAATAATAAGTGAAAATTATGTGAATTATGTAAGTAAATCGTGCTATTTCAATAGCGCGATATTTAAGCAGCGTCGTCAGCATTCATTAAAGTTATGACAGCAGGTTCACAAGTGCTTCCAAACACAGAATATCCATGATGTGATGAGGAAATATATATCGTTCCGAATAGGAAACGTTGTAGTCTTACTGTTAACATCTCAGGATGCAACATGTAGCTTCGTACCGTTGGCTTAACACAGATACGAGCATGCAGAATGTTCGCGATTAACAGTACTTTACGTATTTCAATAACATTCCTTTCTCAATAAAGCTGCAGCGGTTCCCCCTGAATTATTAGCTGTTTCACCAAACAGCATCATTTCGTGAGTTACATTAATAATAGTTTCATTTTGGTTTCATGATATGAACTGCATTATGTAGATTCCGCAACTTCGCATCGACCTCGAAAGACATTCCTTCCATGAGTGTCCATCCATATGTGGACGGTAGTATCATAATTATAGAGAACGTTCATATTTTTAACAAAACAAAAACACTGTTGTTATATACAATCACATATATTGATATGTTACCATCTCAGGAATAAATAACATTCAAACACTCACGGTTAATGGTTACGCTTCACTGGTGATTAATATTTGAGGAGTTTACAACACTGGAATTTCCTGGCCGCCATCAAAATGCTGTTCTTTTCTGCTACTCCATAAAGGTGTTCAGTATAAACTTATTTTTACGAAAACCGTAATAAGTTGAGATAGTTTTCGGTCATGATTTTGCATAATTTTCGAATGCCGGTTATCCTCCTGACTTGTATCACACTACTATAGTAGCACACCCAAACCGCACTCGTGATATCTCACTGATCCTGTAAGTGTGAAAACGGTGCGTTGTGATACCGAAGCGTGAATTCATTAGTCCATCACGACGAGACTGCACCTTGACGTGGTGTGATGACTTACGCGCCTCTGTGACCCAAAGAGCTATGCAAAATGTCTTCTTTAAGCCGGAGATGCAATCATACCTGACAGTTCAATCGGTAGTGGCCAGACGAAGTCCAGTCTCCTGGTCCCTCAGGTTGAGGGTCGATTTGAGCCGGCAACTCAGTCGGTAAAATCAGTGGAAGAATAATTGATCCAACCAAATCGGCTTCCATTAAGCCATCCTGCTGCCTTGCAGAGAAGTTCTCGTTAGAACTAAAGGTTTTGGATAAGAACCCTAATCGTTCTCCTGCTTTGTGGCTGTGCACCCCATCGGTACTCGTCCAACATCTTCCATGAACTTCACTAATAGAAAGAATTCCATACTGCATCGGTCGTCGAGCAGGTTAATCAGGACCGCGCTGCCCATTGCATCGAGCGTGGTGGGTAGTGATAAGTGGGTTACTGCTCAGAGTTCCTTCTCTTTTACTCAACCTTTATTTTCTGCGCCCAACTTCCTATCTTTGCCCCCTCTATCCACCCATAATGCTCCTACTGACAACACGGTCCATAACCGCAGCGGTTCATTGTCAAATAGTTTTGTGAATAATCCTCTGTTTGGTAACTCACATCTTCTCAGGCCTCGTCAGGCTCTGAATCTCGGCTCCTCCAACATGCGTACACTCATGCAGGCCGGTCAGCAGGTTTGCCTAGCTTTCACAATGAACTCTCTGAAGATTGATGTTTACTGCGTAACTGAAATGCGTACCCAGGATTCGAGCAGTGTGATCCAACTAACTGCTCCTGTTATCTCACCGAGATATCTTCTGCGCACTTAAGAGACGAAGCAGCTAGAGCTGTGGGTCAACGTGGTGTAGGAATAGTCTTGACTGGTAAGCCTGAGGCTGCCGTTTTAGACTGGATCCCTGTTAACAGTCGTTTATGTGCTGTGAGACTCCAGGGGTCAGTCGGCGTTCGTATGGATAGTTGTGCTAAGAGCAATTTGTTTGTGATCTTGGTGTACGCCCCAACAGACTGCAACTGTGACACTCAGAAAGATGAGTCCTACGACGAACTCGCCAATCTCGTTCGCAGCAGTAGAGGTTCTGACATTGTAGTGCTAGCTGGTGACTTCAATGCACAAGTTGGCAAACTTGGTGAGTCAGAAGCTTGTTTAGGTGGGCGTTGTGCTTTACCCGCTGATCGTACAGATGACGGGCATAAGCTTCTCCAGTTTTGTGCAGACAATCGATTGTTTTTGTCTAGCACCAATTTCCAACACAGCTCGCATCGCACAGCGACATAGAGCTCTAACTGTACAGGTACTTTGAGTCAGATTGATCATATCGCCGTCGTCGCAAACCACAAACTCGGTTAACCGTGCAACGTTTGTGAGATCCAGAAGTCCGCACCCGTTATGAGCACAAGTTAGCACATGAGCTAGGGTCCACGACCAACAGTAATATAGACAAACATTGGGCCCATATTTAGCAGGCAATGCACGTATCAGCAGGTTTTGCCTGTGGCCGAAGATCCGATGTCCACCAGAGACACTTAAATTCGCAAGAGTCGTTGAGCACAATGGAGCAAAAGCGCCAGCTCCCGGAGTGCAAGGAGATGAATAAGATACGAGGACATCTACAGAAGCAAATTACAAAAAGCCTTAGGAATGATCGCGAAAATTGGTGGGTCAAGGTAGCCGACCAGCAGTAATGGCTTTCTTAGACTTGGAAAGTGCCTTTGATTCAGTTGACCGGACGGCGCTATTCGATGCTCTTGACCAAAAAGGTATGCCCCAGAAGTTCGTGAATCTACTGAGGTCATTGTACTATCTTACTTCTGGCCGCGTAAGGGTTTACGATGAACTATCCAGTTCAGTCGAGACGACCATCGATGCTCGACAAGGATGTCCAATTTCCCCATTCTTGGTTAACTTCGTCGTGGACAAGATAATGGAGAATGAACTAGGAGATCTACACGATGTGAGTATCGAACTAGAAAATGGTGAGCAGCTGTGTGACCTAGATTACGCAGACGTCCTTGTCTACTTGTTCGAATCCACGGAACATGCTCAACATGCACTAAACAGACCCGCAAGAACTGTAGCTCCATTCGGCATGCACTTTGCACCTGAAAAGTGTAAAGTGATGGTACAAGACTGGACGTAAACGATTCCGAGCTTGATGCTCGATGGGAAGGTGCTGGCAATTGTCGACCGCTTCAGTTACCTCGACAGTAGTGTGACGACGGATGGGAGCACAGTAGTAGAGGTGAGCACGCTGAAATCCAAGGTTTGAGTGGCGTACACTGGACTGTAGCACTTGTGATGGCGACCTGACATTTCACCGAAGTTGAAAGGTCGTGTATACTGTGTCGCGGTACGTTCAGCTTTGTTGTATAATTGCGAGACAACGGAGTCTGCCTGTGGAAAACTTCCTTCGGCTTGAGGCTTTCGACCATCGATGTTTGAGTATTATCTCTAAGACTGGATGGATTGACCGGGTGAGCAATGCTGATTTTAGATATCCGGTATTGGGTAGTAGTTCGGAGAATATTCTATCCCAGTGTATCCAACTTAGCAGACTTCGTTGGTTGGGGCACGTGTTACGTATAGCAAACACACGTCTACCGTACCTTGCCCTGTTTACCGTTCCTCCTGGGAAGTGGACGAAGGCTCGTGGAGGTCAACAGATAAGGTGGCAGCGAGGAATGGGAAAATGTACAGCGAACTCAGGAAAAGTAGGTGCCTCACGTCTTCGTGGTTGAGGTCCAAAAGATCCGTCTGTTAGTTGACTGAAGACACTGAAGGATATGACAGCGAACCGTGAACAGTGGCGATCGTGTTGTCACTTTCTGTCAAATCAGAATGATTGATCGATGTGCGTTTGTGCAGTTAAACTGTGTATTTCGTGTGTTTGCTATTAGGACGTTGTTTCCTTTTCCCACCCCTGTAGGTCCACTCCCTGTCCACCTTGTATATTCATGCATTCTAATTCAACGTGGGACATGGTGAGAAAGGCAGTGGTCGGTGAGGCTTGCTCTACTGTCTGATGCTGTACGGTGATGACGATGAATCCATTGGTTGTTGTTCCGCTTGGAAATGTGACCACCGAAGCCCACCCGAAGGCCTCAACAAAAATGTGCGACAAAACGCGGTATAAATTGTGCGCATGAAGCTCACCGGCCAGGTGAAATCGACATCACAACTGGCATATTTTCCTGACCCTAAATCAACCAATTACGGGCGAATAATTCAATAAAGGGTCAAGCAGAGGGAAATAAACCGTTGTTAGGACCATTTTTTATCCCTGTTTTGATAACTGGGTCCATTTCCTGATGGCTTCCACGATGGCACAGACTTTCTTTCCCACCTCAGGGTGATTTTGTTTATGGCCTGTTAGAGTCCTCGAGAAGAATGCAACCGGACGTCCATTCTCCGTTAGAGTGGCGGCAATAGCAACATCTGAGGTGTCCGTTTTCAAGACCAAAAGAAGTGTATTATCGACTCTAACGATCATGGAATCTTCGTTTTCTCTCGTTAGACCCTCAAGTGAATTGCAAACCTCGGCCGGCGGAGAAAAACTATTTTTATTGATCATAGGATAGATCTTGTCGGAAAAGTGAGATATCTATTTTGAGCAGTACAAAAAACAGTCCTACCACGCGTCGCTGAGATTTTAAAATTGTGGGCGGTAACAGGCTTCGCAGAGGTTGAAGACGGTCGGGATTTGGTCTAACAGATCCCGTGGAAATCTCATATCCCAAGAGAGGTATTTTTCTGACGCCGATTATGCTCTTGTTTTCATTGAAGATAGGGTTATGATTTTTGACAACCCGGAATAGTTCATTTAGGTTGCCGTTGTGTTCTTCTTTGGTATTACCACAGACACTCAAATTGTCGACACATTTTTGACAGTTGCCTTTGGTTTTTCGGTTTGAATTATTTCTTTGACTACTCGCTGGAAGCATGCTGCTGTGCTAGTCACTCCGAACGAGATGCGACAGAATTGGTAAAGACTCCTACATGCTTCGAAAACCGTACAGACATTTTCATCGTCTCTGATCGAGATCTAGTGATAAGCGCTTTTCAAATCCAGTGTGCTGAATAAGGAGTAATTCGCTATCTTCACAACCAAATTATCGTTCCTCAGCATGGGATCTGGGTCCAGGTAGGTATATCGATTGATGGTTTGGCTGTAGTCAATGACCATCCGTCTTTTGTGGTGTTCATTCGTAGTAATTAGGATCCGAGCCCGCCAAGGGGATTGGGATAGCTCGATGATCTGATCTCTAAGAAGCTCTTGAGCTTTCGCTGAAATAAGCGATTCGTCTGAGGTAAAATGATGTCGAGATTTAGTAGCAATAGGTCTGAAGTTAGCAGCAGAGTCACTGAATAAGGAAGATTCGCCTACGTAAGCAGCAGTCAAGCCGCAGACCACTACTATAGGTTTTTCGCCTCGAAAAAGAATTTGGACAGCTTGGTTAAGTCCGAGGAAGTCGTGGGTTAAGAGGATGTCTGAGCAGAGATGAGAAAAAACGGAAAGTCCTTGTACTGCAGATTGACAGAGCAATGACCGAGGGTGTGACTAATTAGGTTAGTGTTGGCCATTCTTATTCGGTTACAAGAATTGTCCATTTTCTATTTGTCTTTCTCGATAACCGAAGCCGCAGTATAACTCTCTGAGCTTCCAGTATCAGCGAGAGCTTTCAGTGAGACATCGTTGACGACTACCTCAGTAGTGGCATCGACTAGACATTGTGGTGCTGCTGCTACGATGATACAGGAAAGGGGAGTCTCGGTGGCCGCAGAACGCACCTTTGATAAGGTTTTGGAGCGACAGACGTTTCGAAAATGGTCTTAGCACAGTGTTTGCATACGGAATTCCGTGCTGGACGCCTGAATCGAGGATGACGGTCAACCCCACAGAAGCAGCTTTTGGAATTCAATGCTGGGGCTGTACATTGTCCTCGTTTTTCGGTAGAGTTTCGAGTTGAACTTTTTCGGCCGGAATCTTTTACACGCGTTCAATAATGAATTTGTTTGATATGACTGAGAAGTTTTGAACGCCATGTCTAGTGAATAAGCCTGATAAAAAGTGACCTTCACGCTGAGGAAATCGTTCTCCAACAGTCGTTGATCGATACTGGGCGATTCTAAGCCAACTATAAAGGCATCTCGGTTGGCGTAATCCATGTACGTTTAGGTAGTAATGGCCTTGAAGTCGCAGTCTCTTGCCAAATAGTGTATATTCGTAGCTGTGCAGACCACCCATAGGTGATTAATTTCTCCAACATCATGCGGCGCCATTTGCGCGTATTAAACTACAAAGCAACACGGGACACATTCCGTCTTTGTTTTGATGTTTCTAATGCTGTTCCTTGTCGGACTACCAAATTGATTCGTGGGGCTTCGTTTTGCCTCTCTATTCGATTTTGCATCTCTCATCTCTGTACTATCCAGTACAATTTGCAAGGTAACACGTTTCCATGAATGTTGCGGTTATTGGATCATCAGGTATCGGCCCACGTACTCCGAAATTTGATGACAACATCGTCTTCAGGACAGTTAAATTTTGGAAGGGATCTCCTTATCTTGTTATAAGTGTAGCGGAGTATATAACTTATTACCTGGAAGTAGTCAATCCTGCCGGTAGCAGTTATTGACATATATGGGCACAAGGTGAGCAATATTGGTAGATCAAAGTGAACTGAAACAGGAACCGCAAACACTCAACAGTGATAGCACCTTCCTGTCGAAAGAGAACTAAATTGTCGTTGATTCAGATGGTTAGTTTAGTTGTTGACTAATCATTTTAGCCTTGTCCTAAAGGATGATCCCAAATAAACGAACTGTTATCTAACTCATCCTTTAACTTATAACGCAAAACTGGGAGGCTTGTATAGAAAAAAGTCCAGATTTATGTTTTTCGCTCTATTTTTGCCTTTTTGTGGCCTAGTATTGTCGGTTCCATGCCTGACTTTTGGAATAAGTCTTGCGTCTTAGACATGCTTTCCTCTACCCTTCGTTGTTCCTAGGAAAATCAGTTCTCTGAGATTACCATGGTCTGCAATGTAGTCCTTAAGATTACCCGATTTCACCGTAGATGCTCACTGAAACCGAGGAAAAAGCCGTAACATGGAAGGTTGTTTTCTGTAATTTTGTGTTCTGGCTAACACAATCGATGTGCACCATACATTAACAACCTTCGTACTAGTCGCCGAAGAAATCGTGTTTTGTGATTGTTTTGAATAACCGTCTTCCTTATCTTGTACAACTACTTTCATCGTTGGGTTTTTTGCAGGTTCCACCATGTCCGGTGATAAGAAAGTATGCTTGTTTGTAGTTTTCGATCCCACATTTCATTACTTGTCGTAGACTATTAAATGTCGAGCTGCAGTTGCCTGGTCTCCTAAGTCACCATTAACGGTCGAGACCATTGAAGTCGAACCGCCTAGACAAGGTGAAGTTCGATTGCGCATCATATCGACGGGAGTTTGTCATACTGATGCGTATACACTGAATGGTCTTGATCCAGAGGGTTGTTTTCCAGTCATTTTGGGTCACGAAGGCGCCGGAATTGTAGAGGATATCGGTGCTGGTGTAACCACTGTACAACCAGGAGATCATGTAATCCCGTTGTACACCCCACAATGCTATGAATGCAAATTTTGTGGAAATAAGAAAACCAACCTATGTTCCAAGATCCGGTAAGTGTTTGTATTATATACCCGTTCTGATTCTTTTAAAATTAGCTCCACGCAAGGCCAAGGTCTAATGCCTGACGGTACTGTGCGATTTCGATGCAATGGCAAACCTTTGTTTCACTTTATGGGATGTAGCACGTTCAGTGAATACACTGTGGTGGCGGAGATCTCGGTGGCTAAAATCAGTCCAGAAGCCCCACTAGATCGTGTTGGTCTTTTGGGTTGTGGTGTCAGCACTGGGTACGGTGCCGCTTTGAATAATGCGAGTAAGTGCACCCAAAGCAAAACTTATCGTCATTTCTTTTCAGATGTGCAGCCCGACTCGGTTTGTGCTGTGTGGGGTTTAGGTGCAGTTGGCTTGGCGGTAGTAATGGGTTGCAAAGCGGCCGGTGCAAAAAGGATTATTGGTATCGATGTGAATGAGGATAAGTTTGAAATTGCCAGGTCGTTCGGAGCTACTGAATGTATGAATCCCTCTAAGTGCGTGAAACCAATTCATGAGGTACGTCATAGGGATGCGGTTTTGGTTTTGTGCGAATGATTACTGCTTGGAGTGTATATGTACATTTTGTGATACGTAGTCTGGTGATGTTGATCTGACGTTACAGTTGTTCGAGATCCACTCGGTCACGTAAGCCGCCGACTATGGTTAGTTAATGGTGTTTAGGAGAATCATGTGGTTTTGTATCAGCATCACTTTTATACGACAACGGGAAACAATATAAATGATTATTCACAAAAGCCTTGCGATCATCTGCCTCTCAGTAATCGATTTTACTTCAGTTCAGTTCAATTCAGGCAACCAATAGCCATGCGTTGGGTGCAGTAGCTTTGGTTGCTGTCCTGGTGACAGCTGCTGTGTTTGTCTTTAACAGCCTTGTACTCACCTACGCACGCTTGATCTGAATTTCGTGCAATCATGGACGCACGCCTGTAGTCGTTCACACGCGTGCACAGCTGACGTTCACCGTGCTTCATCCCTGATAGCACTGACCAATCAGATTGCACTACCTGTTGCACGACCTTGCGCAACTTTATCTGATTGTACAATTGTTTCACGCTTTCGATTGCAAACGTTGTTGACTCATGCACTTGCGTGCGTGTTTGCTTTTTCGCTCGCTTGCCTGTACTAGCGCTTGCCGTACGTTCCGACTGAATACGCGTTCAACCGCACATGTGTGCCTTCCTCCTACTTACCGATTTCGGGACAATGATAAAAGACGGGAGTATTAAAGGAGCAGTAAAAAAACTGCAAATATGGGTATCAAGTCGATAAATAAAGTTTGTGAACACAAGAGCTCCACTGATCACGACACCTAGCTAAATCCCCCAGTGTATCTAACCATAAAGTGGGAGGGTTTCTTGGATCCAACCCAGGAAGTCCAACACGCCCTACATGCCCAAGTCCACTGGTTAGGTTTTTCATACCTTTCTTTCATGTCATGGACTGAACACCCTTACTTATCTTCCAGCCGGCACCCGCCTCAGCGAACATGGCACGTCGAGGAATCCCGTCAGAGTTTATGCACTATACATGTCCCAACCATCCTAGCCTGATGAGCTCAAGTGTTCCATCAAGTGATTTGGTTCGTGTGCCTAATACTCTGCTTAATCTCGACATTTCTTATACGATGTTCGCACCACATTCCAGTGGTGCCACGAAGACACCGGTGTTCGGATATCGACAGTTCGTATATCTTCCATCCGCAGTGGTCACGTTTCCGAATAATACAGAAGCGCCGGTTTAACTGCTGCAGTGTACATTCGACTCTTACAGATAAGTAGATGTCTTGCGATGCCCCAGACGACTCAGATTGGGAATGACCAAACGAGCCTTTTGTCTACTCAAAGACACCTCATCGGATATCCAACCTCTGGGTGAAATGCAGCTGCCCAGATCTTGGTGTCTTGGTGTTGAACTAACCCAATCCTGCAACAACATCTGGCAGTTTGAAGGTGCGGAACGCACACCGAAATTCGCTATGTAGTTCAAGCTGTCCATAAAAGCTTGCGACGTACCTGGATCTTCACTTAGAACAACAATGACGTCCGCATATTCAAGATCTAACACTTTTCCATCCAGGAGAAGTTCAATGCCACTGTCCTCACCTGACAAAATCGCGGTCTGTTAGACCACATCAGTGACAAAGTTAAAGAGAAAAGGAGAAAGAGAGCAATCTTGACGTACACCACTTCTCTTGGTGAACTCGGATGAAAAAACACCGTAAGCTCGAACTCGGCTTCGGCTGTTTATTTAACGGGACTTAATGATGAGTATGAATTTCTCTGGTACGCCCTTCAATAAGATGCGACGCCAAAGAACTGTGCGGTTAGCTGTATCGAAGGTCGCTCTAAGGTCAAGAAAAACGAGGATAGTGGGCCTGTGGAAGGTGTGCCTATGTTCTAAAACTTGTCAAAGAGTGAAGATGTGATCAATACAGCCTCAACCAGACCTAAATCTAGCCTGATTCTCACGCGAGCACTGTTCGCCATCGTTGGGTATGCGGTGGAGAATAATACCAGCCGGTAATTTGGATGCGATGTTGAGCAGATTTATTCCCCTGTGGTTTTCACAGTGAATTCAAACTTTCCTCATACCCCAACTAGTTGTCATTCATGTTCCTTAATTTTCAACTAACACTCCATTTTCGATCGATTGATACCACGGGGGAGTAGTCAAAGCTGGAGTATTAAATTTTGACGTTATTGGTTGATGGGAACTGAATTAATCATTGTTGATACGATGTTTTTTTATCTCACGCCGTTCTGGAGTCATGCATAGTTACCATCACCACGGAGTAGAAAAAACACAATCACAAACCGCGAGTAAACTAGAAAGTGTGTTCCTTGGTTATTTTATTGTATGCTATTTACGCTTTTTGTGTGATCAAGTTTTACCGAGTGACTAGGTAACTCTGTGGTTACCGGAACCTGCCGCATAGCGATTGTATCCCTGGGTTTTATTCTGTGTAGTCTCTTTGTTTTAACCGGTGGCAGTCCCCGTCCCTTGGACTGGAAAGTCGGGACACATCACCTGATGTCGACGCCGACTTCATGATACTACGCTAAATTGCGTTTTGACAACTGCATCGTTTCTCGCGGTCTTGCATAGGGCGTACAGTTAGAACAGAGAAGTTTACGATGGTCAGACATATGTAAAATTTGCCTCTGCCACTGGAGGCTATACAGAGTGATTATCTTGTTTATCAGGCGGCTATTTACAATCAAAACAGGATGATGAACCTCAGCGCTGCTGTAACGGTGTGTACAACCAATGCGAGCATTGTTTCGGAGACATCGATGATGGAATACATGGAACATCCGTCTATCCTCAATACGGAGCGACCAGGTTTCACAACCATAGAACAGAACACTGCAAGCATGGGGTCGCACAGTAATCTCTTCAAGCAGAGCGTTGTGGTGGCACCAAATGCATCGCAGATTGATAAAATTCAGTCTGACCTTGTTTGTGATGCAGCAATTCCTGCAACACCACCTCCAGTTATGGGGCTGCACCAGAGGAACTTAAGACAACGGACTAGCTCTAGCTGATTGTGCGGTTCTTTTTACCACCAACCTCGCACTTTTGTGCTCTGATTTCGGTTGCTACCTCGTAGCATCGTCCAGTTGATGGTAGAGTGAGTGGAAGTATGAAGCGAAAAAGAACAGTCACTACAAGAACACACCTTGATGTGGTGTGATGAATTGCATGGCTGTGCAAACCAAAAGAGCTAAATAGGGTTACTTCGGTAGATGAAATCGTGCCTGACAGGTCAAAGAATAGGGGGCAAAGGCTAATTCCATTCTCACTGAATCTGCAAACCGGCAATATCTTTTCTCGTTGCGTGCTTGCGCATGAGTGCAGCAGAAGGGGTATGTACCCCATAGCCACGAAGACCCATTTCACTATTAGGGATAACTGGCGACCAGACCCTAAGACTTCGAGTGGAGGACCACATAGGGCGTGTTACCGATCTGGTCGACAGTTGATTGAGTGCATAAAGCTATGGATTGAGTCAGAAAAGTGAAGCGGTAACTGAAGTACCAGGAAAACGGACCAGGAAAGGAATGACAATCAAGTTATATATAACAGACCAGAAGTTCCTTCACATGTGCTTCGTTAACGTGACGAATACATACTCCATTAAATTGTGTCTGACCATTGAGTCACAAGCTGTGGACAGGGTTCCCGAAGAAAATTCCCTTCTGCGGCATTTGCAGCCATGACGTATGATTCGTCCAGAAACCTTCAGTATCCTTTCTCTGAAAAGTTCCAGCCGATCACCGCACACGGTGATCGCAAAACCAGGCTTCTGTCAGACTTACTGAAGCACTATATTTGAGTGGACTAAAGCGCGTACCATATTTGGACACCGTCAGTTGATCCAAATCGTTTTGCGTTGTCTGTGCAATGTCATCGGCGTAAAACAAGTCAGAAAATCTTTTCGGGTAACAATTCAACCCCTACCACAGGCTAGGCAAGAGAACGGGCTCGCTGTGACATGAAGCAAAAATCGAACATAATCGAGCTTTTCTTACTCCGATGCGGTATAACGATACAGCTACTTCATGAACGGAACACTATTGTGTCATTAGTATACAACAAGCTTGGGTTCATGCACAGTGCCAGCACCGCAAGTGTAGAAAGAAGTAACAAGAATCGGAAATGGAATGGAACCAAGCTGTTTTGCTCCACTGCATGGAAGTTCGTAATTTTTTCAGCTTTATTCTACGTTTATAGGTCCCGAAATTTTCCTTTGCACGCCCCACAGAATTGATTTCACTGATTTTGGTTTTAAACCATATCACTCAGCGTCTATAATCAACGACTGTCCTCATCCCTTGAGTCCTATAAAGTGAGACAAGAAGAACCAACCCAAGGCAGTGTCCATGCGAGACTCTCCGTAACCTAGCGCCAGTTCATGACCCGACCATCACGTCGCTTCTCCCAATCATATTTAGGAAGTGCAATTAGCATATGGTAAGGTGGACGATGGATTGATGTGTACGAAACGTGCCCAGGTGACCGGCGGCGATGCGTAGTGAGTGCCTCGATGAAACTGTGTCTGTCTGAACCCAACACAGTGGTGAACCTCATCGCAGTCCACGCAGTGTTTCTACCAAACGCAATCAGTGTTTTGGAGATATCGGTGGTCAAATACGGGATATCACCGAACGTCCTCAGCCCGGAGCGGCCGGGATTCACAATTGTGGAGCAAAACACTGCTGACGGTGTCGTCGTAGCTCCGTCCTTCCAATGATTAACGGATGTTGTGGCGGTGGTTAAAGTGATGCAGGTTCATAAAGGTCAGTTTGACCTTCATTATTCGTCTTGTATTTTCTTCTCCAACACTACCTTCAGTTGCAGTCATGCTCCCGAGGTACTTGTAGCTATCGACTTTTTCCAGCTGCCCATCACAGATGACTATGGTCACAGGCTCCTACCAGTCTCGTGAAAGTACTTTGCACGTAGGTAGCGCAAAGTGAATCCAATATCTGGGCACCTAAAGGGCTAGGTGATTCAGTGCGCCCTAAATCGCCTTCGCGTTGTCACTGAGCAAGAAATTCTTCACCAGAGAGGACATTCTTCAGAATATCCTTAGTGGCAAAATTTAAAAGAAACGGCGATCTAGGGCAACCTTGTTATACTCCACTAGGGACGAAAACGGATCGCACGACCTAACTCGACCGGAGATATAACGGTAACATTTTTGAGGACCGACATTGAATTTCCAGATTCTTCCTTTCTCAACAAACAGTTCCATAGTGTAGTCCTATTGACAGAGTCAAAGATCGAGAGAATTTCTAGAAACGGAGTAATCGTTGGTATTTGTAAGGTGTTACGGTACATAAGCGACTGTCGGAGGTTGATAGATTAATCGATACATCCATGCTCAGAGTGAAACCCAGCGTCATCCTCGTGATGGTGCTCCTCTCACGTTTGGTGCAGCCTTCGAATCATGACAGATACAAACAGCTTTGACACTATTGGGATTGGTTTGCGCAGTCATTGTGCGAGTCTTTCTTGAGGATAGAGACAACAACCCATTGTTCCTACTAGTGGGAGCACTTGCTCAGAATCCCAAACCTTTGAGACAAAAGCATAAAGTTCTCCAGCAGGCTGTGCTCCATCATCTCTGATTATGGCTGGGGAAAGTCCGTCGGAGTCTTGTGACGAATTAAGCCATGGATCATCTTGCGGATCTCGGCCTCTGGTAGTTCCGTTAGAACAGGCCACGAGACGTGTACAGGGGTATAAGCCAGCGCGGCCAGCTACTTTGCCCTTTAAATTGCTCAGCCTAGCCTTCGAGACACCACCAAACATTGTGAATTAGAAAATCGTCAGCTACACTTATCGTTTCACTTACACGTAGCTGTTTTATGGATGAAATGGTAGTTGCCGCTGTCCGTTACATGTTCCATCCCAGATGCATGTTGTGACCATCAGATTTCGCGTTCCATGCTTAGGCGTGCGTTGAGTTCACTTCTCAGTTCGAGGCGTGTGTCGTTGTGTTCTTCACCAGCTAGAATTGACTGGTATAGGGCTTGAAGACACGAAGAATCAGCGTAAATCCAGGGTTTCATGACGCAACATATCAGGCCCCAACTCCACCCACAAAAATACAGAGCATTACTGGTAAGCGGTCAATGCTCATTAACGCTGTCGGGTAGGACTCCCGCTGGCGCGTTTTGAAAGTTTGTTGGCTTAGCTTGCTGTAATCTAATCGGCATTTCATCATCCATTTTGGTCGCGCACCGAAGTACATGGAAACCTTGGCGCACACCAGAGCACGATCGGAGTTCACACACGTAGTGCATTTATGATGCTTTCAACTAACTCTAAGGAGATTTTCCTGCCTTCATATCATCTCGATTTATTGGTAAAAAAAAACAGTTTATATACGATCAGTGTTGGTTATAACCAAATCTTGACGCACAAACTTATTGGTTCAGTTTTTATTCTTAATCAGCTCTTTTGAGTGTTTAGTCTGGGAACGAAGCCAGTTGATTTATGCGGTTTAGACAGGAGTTGATATTGATTGGCTCTTTGATCCGCCTCGTTCACTCCTACCTTGCCCTCTGTTTAGGACAGACGAAGACGTGCTGGCTGTTTGCCAAATCAGCATGCTGTCTACTAAACGAATGAAACCGTGAGCCAGCTCTATTCCCTTGCGGTGTAGTACGATCGAAAACCTTGTATGCAGCCCGGCCGTTTGTAGTTTACTACGATGTGGTCGATCTGGGTCCGTAGGTGAGTTTAAAAGGGGGACGGCTCATAGCCCACCGGCGATTGGAGAGTCTGAAGTTTGTACTGGCGATGAATAGGCAATGGTCAAACCACAGGGCTAGGAACCTCCCCTCGTTGTCCGAGTAGCAGAAATTCAGCCCAAAAGGGCATCTCATGCGATGACAGATGGTCTACTATAGCGTTTATATCGCTTGCTGAGGTCAAAATATTAACTCAGTTTGCTTTCCGCAGGAGGTCCTGCAGTCTCTGATAGAAATTGTCTTCGATTGCTTCAGGGTTACTGTCGGTGAGTGCATACGCTGACACAGCAAGTAGATTGCGTTAGGTAGAACGGTGACTGCTGACCTTTCATGAACCTCCAAGTCTTACTGCGCACAACCGACTGTCGACTGGGACCAATTCTTGTAGTACAACCGCGGCCGTAGCACTTCGAAGTACACCGGTGTCCATCAGACCAGATGACTCAGTCTCACGGTCCCCAGAAAAACACAGGCAAAATCTTGCAAAACGATTGGAAGGGGATGTCAGTCAGGTCATACAGCTGTAGTCGTGACTGATTTTTGGGTATAATACACATAAGCAACATGGGTCTCGTGCGTACGGGCCGAACCCGCATCATCATCATCATCATCATCGCACAGCGTTAAACAGTAGGGCAAGCCCCACTGACCACTGCCTTTCTCACCATGTTGCACGTTGAATTAAAAAGTATGAATATACAAGATGGAGAGGGAGTGGACCTATATGGGTGGGAAAAGAAAAGAATGCCCTAGTAGCCAACACACGGAATACACAGTCTAACTGTACAAACGTACACCGATCAAACATTCTGATTCGATAGAAAGTGACAACACGATCTCCACTGTTCGCGGTTCGCAGCCATATCCTTCAGTGTCTCCAGCCAACTGGTGGACGGGTCTTTTGGACCCCAACCACGAAGACGTGAAGCACCTACTTTTCCTAAGTCTGCTGTACATTTTCTCATTCCTCGCTGCCACGTCATCTGTTGACCTCCACGTGGTCTCTTCCACTCCCTGGGAGGGGCGGAGAATAGGACACGGTACGGTAGACGTGTGTTTGCCATACGTAACACGTGTCCCAACCAACGAAGTCTACTAAGTTGGATACGCTGTGACAAAACGTTCTCTGAATTAGTACCCAATACTCGCTTTCTTACCTCATCGTTGCTTACTCGGCTATTCCACCCAATCCTAGCGATACTACGTAAACATCGATGGTCGAAAACCTCAAGACGACGAATATCTTCAGCATGCAGACTCCAAGTTTCGCAACCATACAACAAAACTGGACGCACAGTGGCACAGTATACACGACCTTTCAACTTCAGTGAAATATCGGATCGGCGCCACAAATGCTTCAGTCCAGCGTACGCCGCTCGAGCTTTGGATATCCGCGTACTTACCTCTACTACTGTGCTCCCATTCGTCGTCACGCAGCTACCGAGGTAGGTGAAGTGATCGACAACTGCCAGCACCTCCCCGTCGAGCATCAAGCTCGGAATCGGGCCGAACCCGCACGTTTCGTTATACGCATCAATGCTCGTATTTTTAGCGCAACGAGCATAAACGGGCATCAAAGACGAAGGAGAGCACCGTCCGTCGTTTACTGGTTGGGGGGCCTTCGTATGTCATTCATGATAGTGGAAACATAAGTTAAGCCCAAATCTCCGCCTGAGGCATTCCAGCTAGTACAAGCGGCCAGGACTGCAGTGGAATAGAGGTTACATGAAGAGAAGAAGGATTGCACGGAGAAGTGGATGAAAGATGGATTGCGTGCGGTGGTGCTCCTAACGGCTTTCAGGTAGCGCGGGGTTTACGTTTTTGCATGAATGCTGTGGAAAGGGAATACTCCCTAACCCCGATTGCCCAGTTCTTTTCTTTTACGCGGCTGGCTGCTGCGAGATGATGAGCTAGCTTCGTAGGTATCCCGAATGACAACTGCCAATGTTTGGTATGTGTAAAGGAACTGTCCATGAAGAATCCTGGAAATCAAGAACGAAGTAGCGTCTCCAGCGTCATTTGGCATTTTTTTCAGGGTAGCAACTCGAGCCCATGCACAACTAAGTGCTACCTGTCGGGGGACATCGGGTTTCTGTGCTGGGAGTCGGGGACTGAACAGTTGGTTCATACGTCTTTCGGCGGTCTGCCAGTCGGGGATGCCCAACACGTCCTAGTGGATCATATTCCATTCCGGATAGCTGAGTAAGAGAAGCGACAGTGGTCTTATCTGGTAACGGGCCACATTTGCGTGCATCACGTTGCTGTTTTTGGCTTCTGTGGCTCTTATATAGAGAATTCGCCGTTAGACGGAAACCCCGACACATCTTTTAACAATGCCCCGTTGCTTTTGTCTGGCTACTCTCCCTCAGTCTGCCCGATTTGGGTGGCTCTGAAGGGGCGCTTTGCATTCCAATCGGCATAACCCTCGGAGTCCTCGTAGCACACAAATCCGGTCACCATTGTATGGTAGGAACGTCGACCAGGCACATTGCAGGTACAGGGATAATGGACAGTTTCATTTTGAGACTTGCAGTGGAAAGCCACATCAGGTCCCAAAGGTCAGGCACGGTAAAGTGCCAGACGACAGTGAAATCATCTCCACATCCATTAACAGGTTTAATAGTCCAGCAGACTACATCGTTAGGTTTGCTTATCCTAGTATAACGGATTTTGTTTCATGCATTTTGGGTGTTCACCGGTGAACATAAACAACTTGGCACACAAAAGCAAGATCGTCCATGCTATTAGTCTGGTGTGGACGGTAGTCTGAGGTGCAACCCCGCAAACTCCAGCTTATTGGGATGTGATCGGTCTGGATCCAGTGTCGAGTCAAATAGGGGGAACGCCAGGTAGCATGTTGTCAACTGATGTTTAAACTATCGAGTAACGTGTGGTGTTCGTAATACAACGCCATACACCTTTCCCCGTAGTCGGAACACTAATGCAGACCAAAATGGCCTTCTGGATTCGCCTCGTTTGATGAAAAATGATAAACTGTATCACTCACGTCGCTGATAAAATCACAACGTCCCTCTCCACGTTACGCAAGGAGTCATAAAACTTATGATAGAGCTATCTTGGATCGCTTATAATCTTCATTCGGTAGGTACACACACCAACACAGAGAAACAACATGTTTTATTTGACATACAGTCTGAAATCAGGCGTGTGTGAAATATATATATATATATATATATATATATATATATATAATATTTCACACACGCCTAATTTCAGACTGCATGCCAAACAAAACGTGGCACACTCGAGGCGGAAGGGGTAGATAGTCCGAGTCCATGATTTTCTTGTGCGCGCAACTGATTGCTCAGTTCATACGCCCTTCGGACGAGGCCAAAAATCCTGGGTGCCCAGTGCACCTCTCTGCCACAAATGCCGTTGAGCATGCCGTTGTACGCCTCATACGCCACCCGTGGTTGGTTTGGAATCAGGGTCTAGCCATCTCCCCTAGACTGAGTATTAGTCATTCAACCCGGCGGAGAGCGCCGAGCATTCGCTTTTGTCCTCTCACTTTAGTGGGAACACCTTCGCTACGAGAAGGCAGTGAGTAAGATTTCCGCAGCAGAGGCTATATTAGACGCACGGTCATTTGGGAGCATTTGGAGAGGCGTTCAGGACGGGTAGCCATCTCGGAGTCTGAGACAACCACCCCCGACCATACTGAGGCATTTGGAAGCGCGTTAATGGAAATCGTGACTGCTGAGCTTGTATAAGTCTCCAGGTCCTACTATACACAACGGGCTGCATTTTTGGATTCATCCTTTCAGCACTGCTTCCACCCATGCGCTGAAAACTGCGTAAACGCCCGCCCGATCGGATACCAAGTCATCATGTCCCTCCAAAAGTATTTGATATGGGTCCAAATAGAGCGCTAGTGCTAGTGTTCTGGATAAAACACATCGGTGGCAAGTATTTTTAGCGTTTGAGTTGCCATGTTTCAGTGTGGTACCCAGCCGTGCGACAGCCATGTGACCGGCGGTGATTGGACTCGAACCTCGTGCAACAGAGTGGATGGAAGCTTTTGCCATTCCATTACCACCAGTTGATAACCTGTTGCTACTCCTTACAGTTAACCGAATACATTTCCCACAATGTGCGTAACTTCTTTGAGCTCGGTAGGCAGGTTTTTTTGGTATCAGTCAACCGATTTCTTATGATCTATCGAGATTCCATCAGTAATCTGCGTCCAATGCATTTTTCCGTACATGTGCGGCTAATATTTTACACTCACTGAGAGAGTTTAGTTGTGCTTATGTCGCGCATGCGTAGTTCAGTATATTGATTGAAACGCGTATCCCTGCAGGTGAACCATAGAGATCCCCTTTGCTGTGAGAGAGTTCGGAGTTTCCAGGGTCGGTAGTTATTTCTTATCGTTTAGGTGATGGTCGTCATTACGTATGTGCCCATTCCGTCATCCATATACGCATTTCAAGGCACTTATTCATTGTTTTCATTTTAGGTTATCATTGACATGACAGATGGCGGTTGCGACTACACTTTTGAATGTGTGGGGAATGTGACCTTGATGCGACAGGCGTTGGAAGCATGCCACAAAGGCTGGGGCATATCAGTCATCATTGGAGTTGCTGCTGCGGGTGAAGAGATCTCCACTCGTCCGTTCCAGTTAGTCACTGGAAGGACATGGAAAGGATCTGCTTTCGGAGGTGAGTGCAGTTTGCCTCTTTGGATTTCCCCCGTAAGTTTTTGAGCAGTACTGCTTCTGTGTCGTTCTTTCTCTTGATCTTTAAGCAAGTTTAGTTTGTACGATTCTCAACAGAAGTGCGTAAACTGTGTGGGGTATTAAGCTTGCTACTGTGAACAACACTCGAATCTAAGATGTTGCATCCCGTGAACAAAGAAATCACCATCTTTGACAAAATTGTTGGTTCAATGACGAGTTGGTGCGATTTTTGAAATTCGGCGTTAGTGATGTGACGTACATACTTTCTTCCGAATACACTTTCTCTTTGAGTGGGTATCGTTTGATTCACGGCTAACGCGCAGCCTGTCTTTCCCAGCAGACTAGCGCTATCACGGTGACTCAGGTGACGGCAAAGAAAATAGGACAGTATGGTAGGCGTGTGTTTGCCATACGGAAGGCGCGCCCCAACCAACGAAGTTTACTAAGTTGGATATGCTGTGATAGAATATTCTCTGAACTGGTACCCAATACTCGATGGGTATTTCATTCAAGACGCCAGTTCCATCATTTCAATGACAGCCCAATTTAATCCTTCCATGAGGTTTCACTTAGGCCCTCCTGGAGACGCTTAGGTTCAGGCTACTGGTCTTACTGGTGTTGCCATTGCCTTCACTGGAAGAGCTGAAGCGCCGCTCCTACACTAGTCGCCAGTCGCCCGTCGCTTACTTGCAGTGAACCTCAGGGATTCGTGAAAAATGAGCAGCAGCGCATACGGCAGACACAATCTGTTTGCGTTTCGGCTGCAGCTCAGATGCAATCAAAGAGACTTTTACCGAAATTACACGACCATCTACGTAAAACTAGCCGAGCCGATTTCGTGTTTTTGGCAATAGACATGAATGAGCATCATCGCGCAGCGTTGAACATCATGACCAGCCCCACTGACCACTGCCTTTTTTCACCGTGTTGCACGTTGAAGTAGAAAGCACGAATATACAGGATCGACAGGGAGTGGACCTACACGAGAGGGAAAAGGAAACAACGCCCTAATAGTCAACACACGAAATGCACAATCTAACTGCACAAACGCACATCGATCAATCATTCTGATTTGACAGAAAGTGACAACACGATCGCCACCGCTCACAGTTCGCTGCCATATCCTTCAGTGTCTCCGGTCAACTAACAGACGGATCTTTTGGACCCCAACCACGAAGACGTGAGGCACCTACTTTTCCTGAGTTCGCTGTACATTTTCTCATTACTCCCTGCCACCTCATCTGTTGACCCCCACGTGGCTTCTTCCATTTCCGAGGAGGACAGGGGAATAGGTTACAGTATGGTGGGCGTGCGTTTGTCACACGTACCGCGCGCCCCAACCAACGAAGTCTGCTAAGTTGGATACACTGGGATAGAATATTCTTCGAACTACTATCCAGTACCAGATATCTGACATCAGCATTTCTCACTCGGTCAATCCGGTGGTCGAAAGCCTCAAGACGACGAATATCCTCCACACGCAGACCCCAAGTGTCGCAACCATACAACAAAGCTGAACGCACTGCGGCACAATACACACGACCTTTCAACTTCGGTGAAATGTCAGGTCGCCATCACAAGTGCTGCAGTCCAGTGTACGCCCCTCAAGCCTTGGATTTGAGCGTGCTCACCTCTACTACTGTGCTCCCATCCGTCGTCACACTGCTGTCGAGGTAACTGAAGCGGTCGACAATTGCCAGCACCTTCCCATCGAGCATCAAGCTCGGAATCGTTTACGTCCAGTCTTGTACCATCACTTTACACTTTTCAGGTGCAAAGTGCATGCCGAATGGAGCTACAGTTCTTGCGGGTCTGTTTAGTGCATGTTGAGCATGTTCCGTGGATTCGAACAAGTAGACAAGGACGTCTGCGTAATCTAGGTCACACAGCTGCTCACCATTTTCTAGTTCGATACTCACATCGTGTAGATCTCCTAGTTCATTCTCCATTATCTTGTCCACGACGAAGTTAACCAAGAATGGGGAAATTGGACATCCCTGTCGAGCATCGATGGTCGTCTCGACTGAACTGGATAGTTCATCGTAAACCCTTACGCGGCCAGAAGTAAGATAGTACAATGACCTCAGTAGATTCACGAACTTCTGGGGCATACCTTTTTGGTCAAGAGCATTGAATAGCGCCGTCCAGTCAACTGAATCAAAGGCACTTTTCAAGTCGAGGAAAACCATTGTCGGTCGACGGTGTGTGTGTGTGCGTGTGCGTATGCGTGTGTGTGTGTGTGTGTGTGTGTGTGTGTGTGTGTGTGTGTGTGTGTGTGTGTGACGCGTTTCAGCTAATTGGCGAAGAGTGAAAAACTGGTCGGTGGTCGATGGATCCTCGACCTGGACGGAATCCGGCCTGTTGTTCGTGGGCGTTCCTCTCGCTACCCGATGTGAGATGGCGCAGCCAAATCGAGGCTAATACCTTGGTGATTATCAGAAATAAACTGATTCCATTCTTGAAGGTGTATACAATCAGTGACTTGCTTCATAACAACGGAATACACTAGTCGTTCCAAATGTGACTGAGCAAGGTGGTAAGGATTTTCTCAACTCATCACCACCCATTTTGGAAAGAAATGGAGGAAGTTCGTCAAGACCAGCAGCTTTTCCTCCCTTCGTAATCGAATGCTTGATTCTACTTCAACTCCCGATAAGGGCTCAAGTGGTACTCCCCAAGGAATCATACTTGTTGATGCTGGAGTAGCTACAATAGCGCGCGGTCAGCTAAGCTGCTTCTTGAAGTATTAGACCCAGCGTTCAAGCCTTTGCTGTTTGCCATGATTGGGCTCTACATTTCCGTCGCATATCATTTCGCTGACCGGGATTCGCCGTCCACCGATGTCGCGAATAAGTTTGAACAGTCTTTGACTGTTACCTAAAGCAACTGCTACTTCCATCTCTTCGGCTACCGTGATTCACCAATTTTTCCGACCCTTCTTGAGGCTTTTTGTGACTTGCCTTCATAGATGTCTTTGTTTCTTATTCGTCTCCTTACAGTTCGACAGCTGACGTTTTTGCTCTATTAGACTCAACGACTCTTGAGAAATCCAATGTACATCAGATCTAAAAGCGCGGGCGAAAAGTGCTGTCACGTGCATCGCCCGTTTGATGTAGGCCCAGCGCTTATCTATATCACTGCTCGTCGTAGTTCGTAACTCATGTGATAATTTTTGTTCATAACCAGAGCGAACTTCTGAATCAGACAAATGTTGTACGACTAACCTGGTTTGCATTGATGAACGATGCACTGGGAAGCAAATCGCAATAAAACTATTGCGTGGTTCGACTCTACGTACGTGGACTGGTATGATCTGCAGTTTTTGGACAGAACTGCGCCACCGGTAGCTTACTGCGATATGATCAGTCTAATTCACATTACTTATAGAGATAGAGCACCATGTCGCAGTGCGATGCGAGCTGTGTCGGAAGTTCGTACTGGATAGAAGTAACCGATTGTCTGCATAAAACTGGAGAAGCCTATCTCCGTTATCTGTACGTTGAGCGGGTAAGGGATAACACCCACCTAAACAAGCTTCTGAATCACCAAGTTTGACAACTTGTGCATTGAAATCACCAGCCAGCACTACAATGCCAGAGCCTTTGTTTCTGCCGACGAAGGTTGCGACTTCGTCGTAGAACTCATCCTTCTGCTTGTCAGAGCTGTAGTCTCTTTTGGACCGTATGCGGAGATCACAAACAAATTTCGCCTAACACAACTATCCTTTCGAGAACACAGTCACCAGCTTTGAGTCGAGTAGTTTTTTTTAAGCAAAATTTACAGTAAAAAAGTATTTGGATATTTCTCTTTATCATCACTATTACCACCTGGAATAGAAAAAGGACGGCAGAATAATCTCGTGAACATTTACCTAAGTAATACAAAGATATTCATTATACAGGGGCAGATGGTATACGAGTTGTGAAGAAATCGACTTAGGTATAGAAAATTAACCACTTTGTTATTATACTCACCTTCCATTTCGGATGGACACTAGCTGTTGCTAGTTGCCATCTCAGTAGATTTGGGTCTCCTGCGTTGTATTCGTCTTTGTATTTTCGGAAAGTATGTGCACGGTTGCATCCTTAAAGTTATGCTTCATTACAGTATCTGATAGATATCGACCTTGCTTTAAAGAAAGACTTACCTATTACTAGGCGGCACAGTTTGTTTTTGCAAAACGATGGCTCACCGTTGACACCTCGCCAGTTGAGATGCATCAGAATCTCCTCCAACAAGAAGGTCTTTAAGATAGCTCGAGTGTACTGTCCCACCAAGGTTCTCCCTATGTTGATCATGAATTGCAGTTAAGGAGAACGAAAAAGTGTTCATCAGTACAATTATTGTGTTCCGTAGAGTCTCATCTTCCAATTTTTCTAGGAGTGCCTCATACTGCGGTATATTTTTTACCGGAAGGTTAAAAGGCAAAATTTGAATAGTTCCTGCATAGGTTATCTCTCTTTGCAGCATGGTCATTTCTCCCGTTCCACGACTTTGCCATCTGGCAAACTGAACCACGGAGTTTTCAACCACCGCTGTATGCAGTAAGCGAATGTCATGGTAACGCACATATAACGGTATCAAATTTTCTATGGATGCGTTATACTACATCCGCACTAGGTGATGAAACGCCGGATTGAATCGTAGATAAGTTCGTTGGACGATGGTAGCTTTTAGAAGGTACACTGCGTTTTAATGCATCAAGAATGTGCGGACAAACAAACTACTTGTGCATCGGCGTCGAAACGCAGTTCGGGTTGGATAACATTTGACTACAGTGGTGGAGGAACATAATAAACGACACAAATTGTTAGCTCTTCTGTATTGGACTGAACACTTGTCCTTCGTTGGTTCGACAGTGACTAGATTGTTCATCTGATAAGAAGAAAGACATCAAATACAGCTGGTGGTGGTGGTGTTGTATCTGTATCAGCTTGGCCAGTGGTTCTTCTCCTCAGTGCCAGTCATCGCCGCTGAAGTCGTACGCTCTGGCAGGTGTTTTTCTAAAAACCAGTTTTAGATGTAACAGCCTAACGTACTGTTTCGTTTTGCCAAGTTGGCCCATCATTATGGTTGCATCTGTAGATGGTTATTCCGACACTTCAAGCATTTTTGCATACTTTATGGCGTCTTCGTATTTGTGTGAAACGTATAAAATGCGTTACGCTAACTAATTAACAGTCTTATGCACAATAATATCGTAAGTGCGGCACTTAGGCGGTGGAGGCATGCCTTGCTTGGTCACCTTCAATTTGTCGAAGACAAGCGCACCAATTTCGCTTTGTTACCACCTTCGACCCATGAATGGTGCAAAATAGGCAAAGTGCGGTCCACGGTAAATTCGGTAACGACAAACATTTGAAACAAACATTCGGATGCATCAGAAATAAATTTACCGTTGGATAACAACAATATCTAACTTGCCCCATTCATGGACACCAACTATGTACGACAGGGTAGAACTCGTAGTTATTCTCATGCTGTTGCGAAATTCCTTTGCATTGAACTTCACTGGTGGAGACCATTTAGAACGTCGCATCCAGTTCGCTATATAGAATTATTCGCAAGTCCGATGATGCCAACGGATTGTCAAAGAATTTCATCAACTTGATGAATGACCCTATCACCAATTGATCATCCTTTGTGCCCATAACTAGAAATGATCGGTTGTTTACTAAAATTGCGTTGTCAGGGCAGTTAGAGGTGATGAAAGTTGTCCCGAGTACAAGTTTCGGCACACAAAGTGATATGCGTGCGATGGATCGTGACGCAGTGTCGTCCACCAATGTTGCATTTGCATACAGATTGGCTTCCGAAGTTCGTTCTTTCATTCGACAAAATATCCGCTCCGCAAGTAATTTTTCGACGTAATGCTTCGCCGTATCACCTGGATGAACGATTCAAAAGGGAATGCCGAAAAGTTGCCCAGTGGACCAAAGTTTTTCACATTCTCTGGTAAATGGATCCAACTGTGTACATTGAATACAGATTCTGCTTCGCCATAAAGTCCAATGTACTGTCGAACAATAGTCCAAGCATTGTTTTGCACGAACGACAAGTGTTGAGGTAGCTACTTCTTGCTGCTCACGATGTACGTGATGACGGAGAGGCGAATGAAGTTATCATACATTTCCTTAGGTAAGACTCCTTTAAGCGTCCCTGATCCTAAATATAACAGAAACTGGCTAAATTCAGAAGCCTCCCACAATTCAACTTCACTCAGAGACCTACACCTCCGCGGAATTCTCTCTTGCATTGCTAGTGGTCGTTCATTTACAATTCGTAAATGACTTGCACCAATGAGGACCTTCTTTGATAAGCCGCCCCTTCGCCAAACGCCTAGGAGGCGTTTCATGAGTTGCAGACAAACTGCATGCATATAATCAATGGGAAATACGTTTATCATATTAACTCGAAGAATCTCAAATGATGATATCCCAGTGTGATGTTCCTCCTGCCTTCCGGAATGGAAATCTTCGTCATTTCTAGGTCTTCCGTTATTAGCTAGGAAAGTTAGACGGCGATAGACACTTTTCTCCGTTGATTACGTCGAAAGCAGCTATAAAAACCTCTGTTCATTTTCGTTTGTTTAATTAATGATCTGGTCGGGGCATCCGCAACCACGCTGTGCAGTATAGTTGTGATTAACTGATCTTTTGCTCCTAAACGAATTCCATACTGCAGCGAATTCTTCAATTCGTACATGGTGTCACCCAAGTACCTGTGCACGCACAATGGTTTAGATTCACCACAATGCAATCCCACCAAGAATACCGGGGACTTCGGCGTGAACGTACAACCCAAAATAGGCCATAGTTGGTGAGAAGATCCCATGAAAGGTGAAGAAAGACCATCGACATGCAGTTGCAGTTCTATTATATCAATTCCCACTGTCGAAACATCCTCCAGTACTGTCTGCACGCACTCCTCCAATCCGACGTGTATATTTTTCCACCAGAAATCCTTTTTGTCGGCGTAATTCTAGGTGTTCCAAGTAATGTTGTTGTGTCTTTGGGTACGTCATACCCCAACCGTCGAAGACCGCGCAGAAGAGCAGAAACTCCCTTCACATTCGAATTGTCCTGGGTAGAGATTTGATGCGAGGTGGACCTTGCAGTCACCAACGCGGTAGGCAACGTTTTCTTATCTCGTCCATTTGTAACTGTAACATCTAGAAAAGGCGCGCATGAGGATCCAGAAGAAAATTACTTCCGGTTTTTGACACAGTACTTTTCTCAGTGAAAGAATCGCAATCGAGATCAACTGACTCAAGACGGTCTTCACCAGGTTGTACCAAAACGTCGGCACTGCATGTTTGCGGACGCAATACAGGTGGTGTCCCGTATTCTGCAAATAATTCGTATCTTAACGTCTCTAAAGTTACCACTGTCTTCCGAGTCGCCCTAGCTAGTTTCGGTAGAACTAACGTCTCCAAATATATGTCTGCGAAAATCTTTCACCCGTCTCCGGTTGGTAGTCCGAGAAAATCCACGTAGTTTTGTCTTTTTGAAATTCATTATGAAAGTCGATGAAATAAAACGAAGTTCTGGATAAAACATTGAAAGATATGTATGTAAGTGATATAGCAGGTCAGAGTAAATGGAAAACATGACGATTTGATCGTTTGATACCGGTTTAAAGACAGTTTACGAACACAAGCTGCCAGCGCAACCATAACAATGCTGCCCACCAAATTTTGCGCCAATTCATTTTGACCACACTTGAACATGTTTTCGGGTGAAAGTCGGAGAAAAAGGATAAATTTGATGAATAAATCACTGTAGTTATCATTGGCGGTAAATTCAAGTAATAATTGAATGAAATAGTGCGTTTGCGAATGTACACAGATGGAAATTTGCGGCTCACGGAAAAATTCAGCGAGGCTCTCATCAGAGTAGAAAATAGTAAGAAAAAAATGAGACAAATTCTCATGTAAACTGAAATATAAAACAGTACCGTGCAACAGTACGTCTAGAATACCTTAATCGAAAAATTATTCACTATCCCCTTTGGGGACACTCAGGGGACGACCGAGTGTCCCCATGTGCTGCCCGGGTCACTCTGCCGGGTCTACTGATGAAACGCTATTTAATCGTTGTTAACGCACTATCAAAATGGCCCAAAATCATTTCCGTCGACCCAGCAATCTCGTGCGGCACGGTCGTAGCCCTACGATGGATTTTTCGCATGGGATGACCTACCCGGCTAGATTGTATCGGACGAAGGCTCACAGTTTGCCTCCGCTATATTCCACGATTATTAGCAGAACTACAACATCGAACATGCGTTCTCGCCTCCATACCGACCGCAACCTAGTGGCTAGGCCGAACGGTTCGTGCATACATTTAAGGCGACGCTGCCCAAATCGCGGGAGCGGGAACAGCAAACGAAATTCTACAATAGTTTATGTTCGTGTACCGCGCACAACGTCAATCGACTCCACACCACAAGAACTTTCTCCGACGATGTATCTGATGGATCGAAAATTGAAGATACCAAAACCAGCTCTAAAACTACCACAACAACTCCATATTAGGTCTCGTGAACCGCATCTTCCACTGGAAACCCTGCTGGCTTCCTTCGAATCACCCACACCAGCAACACCGACCAAAAATCTGGGCATAGGCCTGTTACCGCGGCAGGCAACAGACCGACCTCGAAAACGGACTAAACAATACCGGTTAAACCCTCAAAATCCAACTTATTGATAACCACTAAAATGGCAGGTGTTAGGGACAATCAACCGTCTTGCTCCAGGATTCGAAGTCAGATTTTAGGAAGCAAATTATTTTTGTTCAGTTATGGAGTAATTTGATATTCCTACTTTTCGCTAAAATTTGAATTTTTTCCTTCGCTTTTGTAAAGTCTCCTATTTCGTTCCCTAACTGTTTTACCGTTGTCTTTTTCTGATCTCTGATTGGCCTGATTATATATTGTACAAGGTCGTCTGTGAGCTTTATATAAACGACAGAGCTGAAAGGTTTTTTTGCTTGTGTCGTTCGGTCGACATCATACGTTCGGTCGTGTTGGTGTTGGTCTCCTCTCTAGCTAGCTAGTCTTGTCTAAATGTACGCTCTGTTCTTGAGTTCACACCTGGATGTAAATCATGCCATTGTGCATGTACGGGTTGAGGAGACCTAACCGAGTGCTACTGTGGGTCATCTCGTGCTCGAATATATCCTACCACTACGAGGACCCGCGTGCCGTGTGTCTGTGGTGTTGTGTGCTGCTGTGTATTGCGTTCTGTGGCGTATCATTGCCAAACGCGAATTATGTTATCCAGTCCCGTTGGATCGTGACTGACACCTGTGTATGATTTGGAAAACATCCTGCACGTCCTCGCGACCGGATGCAGAAGTTGCGATACCTCCGGATAAGCACAGTGAAGCCATGTCCCGAAAGTGCATTGAGTCGAATTTCGCTGATGGAACACTGAAAGAGAGTCTAGAGCAAGCACACAGCAATCGCCAGAGTCTCGGGGATGCACCCTAGAGTTGCTTGCTGTCCTGTTGGCTTTAGAATACGCATATTGAGGGCTGCTAGTTTTAATGGCACACGCGGTCTTAATAGTTGGTTTGCTAAACCACATGCTGATGGGCGATACCCATCCTCCATGATTATTATCCTCTTAAATGGCGACCCGAGAAGCAGAACAAAATTTATTGTCAACAGTTGTGTGTAAAAAATGGGAAGGAATGGTGCGGTGAGGGGAGAAAGAGTTTGGCCGACCAACAGCACCTCGATCGTAGCCTGTGTAGAGTGAGTAAGCGCCACAAAATGAGAGCCTGCGTGCATACGTGAAACTGGTGGTTTTCGTGTAAATCTTATAGATAATGAACAATCCGCTTGTATTTTTCGCATCCCAATGTCTGTGCCCCACTAATTGCCTCATGGGCCGTAGTGCGGTAGCTCAGCTAGAAGGGCAGCCGCCCGACTGGCGAAAAATCGCTGGCTCGATTCTCGCTCGTGGGATGAAATTTTGGATGCAGAAAATGCAGGTGGGTCTTCTGTCATCTATAAGATTAGGACTCCTCATGCCGATGGTAAATTCTGTGAATATATCGCAATGTATTACGAAAATCAAACCAATTTGTGTCACGTGATTTCATTTGGAGTAGTGAGCGATTTGAATTGTTGACGACGCGGTACCAACGCTTATGAGCTCATCATTGAGACGATTTTATACACCGGCTTGAAAGCAACCGTAGGGCCAACGCACCAACAACAATTACACAAATAGGAAGGGAAGTAAAACACAGGAGAAAAGACGGCTATTAAGAAAACAAAATGCTGTAATTTTTTCCCTTCATTTTTCACCATAGAATTTTTGATGTTTTTTCGTCGATTTGTTTGTTGGGATGACATTTTTGTGTTTTTGGGATACGATAGTTCAGCAGAAAGGCCGTACATCATTCGCGCCACTAACTGCTATCCTGGGCCATGCGCTCAACATCTCCAACCAACGACAATCCTCATCCTTTGGGGTCCAACCACGGAGGCGGGAAGCTCCAAGCGAAGTCAATGCTGATGATAGATTTTCCAAATCTTTACGCCAAGTCATGGCCTAATCGCCGCGTCACTTTTTCCAGCCTTGCCCAGCCCGTGCGAATAGAGCACGGAGGAGTAGACGATGGACAAGCATTCGTAGAACACGCCCGAACCATCGGAGGTGATGTAGATCAGTCCCTCCGTGTGCAACACACGACGGTGCACCTCGTCGTTTCTCACTCGATGTTCCCACCAGATACGAACAGTGCTTCGGAGACATCAGTTGTCGAACCCAGAAATACGCCGAACATCCTCAACTCGAAGTGACTAGGTCTCGTAACTGTAAAATAAAATACTATGAACCGCGGTGACGTACACTGGTCCCGTAAGAGGGAACCGGATGTCACGGCGACGCTACATATGTCGCACGTTTACGAAAACTGCCGTAGATGTCGCTATTCGTGAACTGATCTCTTCATCAACACCACGTCCATCTGTTATAAGGCCCACAAGGTACTTAAAGTTGACGAATAACTCAATCACCACAAATGGTGAGTACAGGCACAGGCTTCTGCCAATCTTGCAAGAGCACTTTGCACTTGGAGGGCGCAAATTGCATTCCATATCTGGATATCTCAGTCCCCAAGCGATCCAAAGCATGTTGCACTGCTTGCGCATTATCACTCAGCAAGACGATATCATCGGCATATTCCAAGTGAAAAACTGTGTTCTCTGGGAGGATTTCAACTCCACCGTTCGGAATACCAGACAGAGCTTTCTGTAGAACATCCTCTATGGGAAAGTTGAAGAGAAACGGGGATATAGGGCAGCATTTTCGAACTCCACTGGAGATGACAAAAGTGGGCGATAGCTGGCCGTAGACTCTTACCCAACCTGTGGTGTGACGATACAACTCTTTGAGGATTGATACGTGCTTCTAGGGTACTTTATTTTTCAACAGATAACTCCATGCTGCAGTCCTATCGATGGAGTCAAAGACCGCGAGAATGTCTAGGAACAGAGTAGTCGTTGATATTTGGAAGGTATGTCGGTAATCTAGCAGTTGTCGGAGGTTGGCAGTTTGACCGACTCACCCACGACCGACCCGCAGCCCATTTTACTACTCGCTAGTCTGCTCTTCACGCATTTTGTACAACCTACGACATGTGACATACGCAAGCATCTTCGACGCCATTGGGATAACGCATGCAACCTTATGGTTAGCGCAGTCACTGCGCGAGCCCTTCTTAAGGATGGGGACAACGATTGATTCCCTCCGCAACGATGGAACCTGCTCAGAAGTCCAAAATTTCAAGAACAAAACATGAAGTTTTCTGACTAGCTGCAGCTCACCATCTTTAAAAAAGAGCTGAGGAAAAAGTACTAAAGCCCGGCGCTTTGTGACGTCCTGAGGCCTGAATTTCCCTACGGATCTCCACCTCGGTAGGTGGATCTGTCGAAACGCACCACTGAACGTGTGCCGTAAGAGCTATAGGAGAAGGCAACACCGAGGGCCAGCTAAATTGTGTCTGAAAGTTCCCTACCGAGCGTTCAAGATGCCGCTGTTGATTTGTGGTTTGGTGGACCGTCAGTTACACAGATTGTTTCACTCACACCTGGTGGCCTCCTATCGATGACTTGAATGAAATAGAACGGCTTGCGGGAATTTCCCATTGCGACAGCGCGTTGCGACCAACAGATTTCGCGGTCCCTACGAGGACTCGCGTTAAATGCATGTCTCGTTTCGAGACGTGTTACATCGTATTCGCTCCCAGCCGGAATCGACTAGCGTGCATCGAGAGGCGAAAGAGATTCAGGGAAAACCCAGGATTTTGCGGCACGACGAAACAGACGACAACTTACTAGACTAACACAATGCAAAGCATTCTTGATGAGCGACCAGTGCTGGTTTATGTTATCAGGTGGGGCTATATCTGACTTTTCAGGTATCGTGTTTTGGAAGATGGATAGGCGAGATAAACCGAAAAGCTAATCTTAGTCTAACCGATGTTGCAGCGTGCATTTGGAATGCCGACCGAAGTACATCGACAGCTTAGTGCAAACTATTGCGTGGTCTGAATCAACGGGGATGGTCCAGTACAAGCGACAGTCTTGTATGCAACGCTGTCATTTGTGGCTTATAGCAATGCGGTCGATCTGGGTACACTGTTGACTCGAAGAGGGCGGACGCCACGTGGCGTGACGGTGAATAGAACCTCTAAAGTTCGTACTGGTGAGGAGCAGGTGATGGTCTGAGTACAGAGCCAACAAACCTTCCCCGTTTCCCGAGCAACAGGAATTCACCCCAAAAGGGCTTCCTAAATGTACATCATTCGATGACAGCCGACCCACTCTAGCATTCAGATCTGCCAAAATCACGATATCTGTCCGGTTCTTTTCACTTAAGAGGTCGTGGAGCTTTTGGCAGAAGTTATCTTTGATTGCATCTGGACTACAATCGTCGGGTGCATACACTGAAACGACAAACAAATTGCGTCTATCGGAGCGACGACTGCTCCTTGACGCGAACCCCTAGGTCTCACTGCGCATAAACAGCTGTTTACTGGGATGCAGTATATCAGCGCGGCTTCAGTTCTTTCACTGAGAGCAATGCCAAAGTCAGCGAGATCAGAAGCCGCAGCTTCAGCGTCCCCAGAAAGGCCTAAGTGGAACTTCACAGGAAGATTAGATGGGGGTGTCCATCAAATTATGGAACTGGAATCTTGGGTACGAGTCTCTTGAATGGAACATACATCGATGGCGAGGGATTCAAACGTACTAGCTAAGTTCACCTGTTGTCCTATACACATCAGGGTTCGCACGTTGAATGTGGCTAGTTTGATTGGGCATCGAAGACAAAGCAGGACAATAATTGATGGTAGCGGGTTGGATGAGACTTGGAAGCTAGTTGAAGAAGGACAAGAGAGAACGTAGCGAGGATTTCCATCGGTGGCACTGCAGCAAGCACGGTCGACCAAAGAACCCGTGGGATGTGAAAATGGAAGAGAAGGTGGGAAGAGAGTGGAAATGGGGTAACAAGTTGTGTACGGTGTAGGAGTGTTCAGTTGTACGTATGGAAGAGCAGTCTATCATAGTGGTAAAGTCTGTCATGGTTGTTTGCGTTGCGGGCTATTGCACTACTCGGTCGAACATTCCAGGGCAGGCATTTTTGTTCGAGGATGCACCTCTAGCTTTTGCGCATCCGAGCGCGTCCTGCAAGGCAGCAGGGTTGGTCCATATGAACCGGTGGCCAATTGTATGGTTCATTAGCCTCCTCTGGAAACCACTGGGAGCTGGTGACTGAATCTCAAGTTCATACGCCATTCGGTAAGATACCGGTAATCGTAGTGTTGTACGCTTCATGCGTCACCCGTAGTGGATTTGGAATCAGGATTTAGCCATTTTCCCTAGGTGTACGCTCAGTCAACTAACCCGGTGGAGAGCGCCGCTTTTGTCCTCTCACTTTAGTGGAAACACCTTCGCCACGGAAGGGCAGTGAGTGAGACACCCTCAGCAGAGGCTGTGACAGACGCACGGTCATTTGGGAGCATTTAGAGAGGCGTTCAGGACGAGTAGCCATCTCGGAGCCGGAGACATCCACTCTGACCATACCGAGGCATTTGCATAATGGGCGGGATTCCAAAAAGTCCACACACTTAGTTTTTGAGACGAAAAAACATGTAAACACTCAAGAGGATTTGCGGTTAAACTGTAAGCTTCAAAACAATGACCAAGACCCAAGAGAACAGGTTGGAGGTCAAGCGTAGCTGTTGCACCAGGATGAGGTACCTCAATCACAAAGTCGTAACGAATGCTTTCGTTAAACGTCACTTCGCCGTGAGAACGTTCTAGTCGAAAAACCTTAATTATTTGCAAATTTACTTTGAAAGCATTAGGATCGAGATAAGTCTCCCTTTGAACAATCGTAACCAACACGTTTTTCCCTGAAAGCGCTATATCTGATTCATGTCTAGCGAAAGGGTCGTAGATAGTAATCCACTGTCAGCCTGCTCGCTACCACAACGGACCTATTGGGACCTTAAGCAGCTGTTCACGGTGAGTCTCAGGGTTTGGTTCTCGGGTATGCCTAGTAATGGAGTGCGCCTTTACGGTTATAGGGCACACCTCTTCTACCTCACTCATACGCGAACACTTGATTAAAAAAGACATGTACCGTCAAAGAGAGGGTGCAGAAATTAGACCCTCACTTGGGCTACTAATGTTTTTCGTACAAACGCCATGTGAATTATACTTTCTGTGTATATCTTATTCATCCATTTAGGTTAGTTGACTGCTGAAGGGGGTTCAGCTCAGCGCATATGTGAGTCTGAGACGCGCACTAGAAACTGAATCAAATGAAATAGTAGTCTCCTTAGACGTGCTCTTGATCCCTTGAGAAAGCGGCTTTTTCCGGTGATCGGCTCACAGAAAGATGACATGGGTCAGACGGTACATTCATTTTTGCATATAGGTACCGCTTGGACTGCAAATAACTTGCTTATGTGTATGCTAAGTAAAGCGGACGAGAAAAATATTCGTAGAAGACACTAAAATAGATCTGTTGGTTGAAAGGATAATGCAGAGGAAAATGGAAAAATCCATCAAAGTTGTAGCAGAAAGAAAGATAGTGTACATCTTTTTCACTCAGATGTGGCACGTTGACCGATACTGTACGTAGGAGGTTGTTGGGCATCGTCAACAAGTTGTTTTCGCAGCTGAACTCCAGATCTTGTTCGGTTTCTAGGGGGTATTGTTTTTGCTGTTGATAGATAGTTCCCGACTCTGTTATCTCGTATTGTTTGTCCACTTGTTCCTGGGGGATAGTGTGAATCGGTCGCACAACTAGGCCGTTGTCTAAACGCATTCTCGAGCATCACACTGGGTGTCTGAACCAGAGAACCATCGGACCATTCCTAGCTAAGATTAAATAGGGTTCAAGGTTAAGACCAATTGATTATCGCATCCTCGCCACATCAAAAGCTGACAGAATCCGTTTGTATATGATCTTAGGATCAGTTTTAACATTCTCTGTAGCTCCTGCCGATCCTACACCAGCCAAGAACTAAAACCGAGTGCATAAAATCCTCATCTGGTCTTGAGATAAACTCGGACCACAATCGATATGAAGGAAGACCTTTATCAGATCTCTCTATCTGGTCAACCTGTTCAACTATTATATTTAATAATACGTATTGACATGATTACGAGTCAAAGAAAACAAAGTGTTCCGTAAGTTTGTTTTCCAGGTTTGTTGAATTTTTGTACTGCCTTCATGAGACCTCTCTCTGCGTTCGGTCCACGATCGATGAACAGTACCGCACTCAAAATGGTATAAATCTTTTCTGTGATAGCAACGGGCCATCTTACTGATGCTCAACTGTTTTAGGCTCCAATAATTATACATTTCTTGCCGGTTACTGCGAGCGTGACCGGGACTATTTGTGGGATTTTTCGTTGATACAGCCTCAGCTATTCATATCAAGATCAATATGCGGTTGTGTAATCATTGTATGTTTGTATTCGGTCAATAACAGTCCAACTGCATCGGAACTGAGTTCAACTTTTGAAGATGATTCATAATCTCAAGCTTCGGCTAGCTGTTTGCTTTCGTATGGGGAAACTGCCCAGTACAGGATTTTTACAACCGCAAATAATGGGAATAATTACAATGGTAATTTAGTTTGATGAAATGTAGGTGTATAAAAGAAACAAATGTATTTCGAAAATGTTGCATTCCGTAGACCCGTAAATAGATTCTCACGATACACAAGAACCTACGACAATGTAAACTGAACCTATTCTCAGATGTGACATACTTGAGATAATTGCAATACTCTTTTTCAAGGCCCTCGAAAAATTTGATACTTAGTTGTCCTAACGTCAACCTATCAGTGTTTTTGTGACATCACTCCAGCGTTGCCTCAGTGTCCTTGTCGTGTTCTGACATTCTTCTGGTCTCTGGTAGCTTTCAGTAACCGTTTTTTACCGGCTTCTAGGTTGGAAGTCTCGTGATTCCGTACCAAAATTGGTCGATTCCTATTTGTCGGGTTCTCTGAAGGTGGATGAATTCATCACTCATCGATTTTGCTTGGACGACATCAACAAGTCATTTGAACTGATGCACTCTGGTCAGAGGTATGTCAACTCCCCACGCCTCGCTGCATTCGTCATTCTTGTTAAGGACTTTTGTTTTGTTTTAATTACATACGAAGTGAATTACAGTAAAAAGAGTAAAGCCGATGATTCGGGAGCGTACTGTAAGAGCAGTTTGTGGGACACATTCACGTCGAAACCAGTTTATTGGCTCTGTTTTCGGAAAAAGACTGTGCGTGGTAGAAAGACAGGGGGATGGTGCTCCATTGCTTAACAGTCCCGGAAAAGGGTCGGAAAGATAGTCGACTGGTTGTGTTCGGGTCCTGCGTTGAAAGATAGCGAGGACAGGAACATACAAACCTCAGGTCATCCGACCAACCTGTACACGGAAGCACCAGACTCGAGTCTCACTCTTGTTGGAGTCCATCAGTGGTGCATATCCTCCGCCGCACCCAGGGTTCGAACCCGGGCGCTTTCATCTCGAAGGCGTCTGTGTTACCGCTGCGCCACCCCGCTCCCGTCTGTGCTAATCCGAATCACCAAGTTAAGCTGGTTCAGATGTCGTCCTGTATGACAGCCAGTGATGCCCGACAGCTTCAAATGGAGACACGGTACCTGACCAGTTAGCTCGAAGCGAATGGCTCCCACCAAATCAGGTCTTCTCCACAGGATGAGGTCAACGTACCCTCATTTTTAAATCTGCTTCGCGTTTGGTATATATATCACGCAATTGCTTGCGAGTAATGTGTGGGATTGATGACGAGATGTAAACGGAAGGGGGTGTGAGTACCGAGGCGTGATCTGAGTCCACAGATGTAGGCCAAAATGAACGAGGAGCTTCGATTGATTTACGCCGGCATTGACTAATGATGTTATGGTCACTCTGTGTCCAAGGTTGTGAAGACGTAGGAGGACGCTATATTAATCTATGCCGCTTCTTATGGTAAAAGTTCGTATTCGCCAGAATCAACCCGGGACTCGGAGCGCAGCTGTATGAGACGATTACCGTTGTTCGTGCGACCGGCCGGGAATACAGATGGGCCTTCAATGTGTCTTTCGAAATCTCCAAAATGGCCAACTTGAGCGTTGCAATTCCCAGCACTGACCACCACGTCCTTTGAACGCACGCTTCGAAGCTGTTGAGACAAGTCCTGTTAGAATTCGTCTTTGGTCTTCGATGAACTGCGCTGTGGGCACATATACATGACGAACAAGCATCAGTTTGTTGATGTTGACACGTACAGAGCCGTCCGACCGAACTGCTAACTAGAATGCGTTATATCAGCAGGTGCTCAGCTCTCGTACTCAAAGAGATCACAACGCCAGCCTGACAATTACTAGACACCGGATCACCCGACACACGAAGAGTGAATGAGGGACTGAGGCCGTATGTAGGGGCCGAAGAGTGATCATAGAAGTGGAGATTTGTATACGTGTTTCGAAGGCAGCATACATCTATTTTGCAACGTTTCAAGAGTTCTAGCGAGAGCAGTCTGGTTCCCTATCGTATATAGTGTGCGGACGCTGGAAGCGGCCAAGTGAAATGAACATTTAAGTCTGAGGAATGCATTCTACTCATACTTCGAACTCCCGAACTACCGCTTTCTTCAGAACCGCAGTTACCCGTGGCGTTTGACTTAACGAAGTGGAAATTGGTAAAGTACTTTACAGAAAAAATGCCGGAAGTTTCTGGGAAGATCATACTTCGCAGCTGCTCGCATCGCAGAAGGGGTTTTTCTTTGGGAACCCTAACCGGAGACTTTGATTCGGTGGGGCATTAACCCAGCATGTGAACGTGATTGAATGTTCCGTGAAGGAACTTCTTGTGGCCTATCACATTAGACCCGATTGTTACAAGCATTCATTACCGTCTTCGTTGGTGCTTTGTTCGCGATCCGGTTTTAGGATCCAGTCCTTAGCCTCATGCACCCAGTGGAGCTAGCGGAACGTGGACGGGACAGAGTCATTTGGGTTGAGGGCCGCCCAGCTTAGGTGGGCGATAGCTGCCCAATGAAGTGCGGTGGCTTCTCCCACCGTCGACCGAAACATCAGGTACCCCACTCTTACGTTCATCTAGCGGAGATTTTAGATCGGTAAACTGTTTCTCTCCGTGTTTATTCGCTGGAGTGTCCTTTCCAGGTGCATAGTGGTTAGAACCAAATGTTGCTCGTCGACTGGTTCAGAGACTGAACTTCGTCTAGCCTCTGTCCAGTAACCTGTGAGGCGTGGTTGCATCTCCGGCCTAAGGAAAGCCGTCCCGCATGGCTCCCGACGAGACTGCATGTTGACGTGGTGTTATGGCCTGCGTGCTTCTATGACCCAAAGAGCTATACAGATGGCTTACCTAAGCCGGAGATGCACTCACACCCGAAAGGTCAATGGGTAGAGGCCAGACGAAGTCCAGTCCCTTGGTCCTCCTGGTAGGGTGTCGATTTGAGCCGGCGACTCAGTCGGTAAAATCAATGGAAGAATAATTGATCCAGGCAAATGGGCTTTCACTCAGCCACCCCACTGCCTTGCGGACAGGTTCTCGTTAGAACTAAAAGCTTTGGATGAGAACCCTAATCGTTCTCCTACTTTGCGGCTGGACACCCCATCAGTACTCGTGAAGTTTTGTGTTCTGCGTCGTAATGGGTATTCCGTTGATTTGACCAGATATGGTGCCTTTGGAAAAATGAGGTGGTCCTACACCTCTGTCCCGCAGTGTACGGAGGACAGGTTGCGTGTTGGCCACGAATCAGCCGCTACCCTCACAACTCGAATATCGTATTCTTGTCACACCCAAAAATGTTCTGTTGCATTGAAATTGTTTATGCGCAGTGCCGTGATGCCTTGTTTCATGTGCCTCGTGAGGCATTGAATGGTTCTTATCGATTTGGCTGCACCGAGATTCGCTAAACCTGACGAGCTGTAATGTTTACATAACTGCAGTTTAATGCGGTGTCCCTTTATTGATTTTTCTCGAAAAATACTCGTGAAACGATTTATGACCATGCAGCACGTAACATGCCGGTTCAACCTCGTGGATTTTTTTGAAATTTGAGTTTGAATGAACATGGTGGAGAAGTTGGTAGAACAGTTTCGTTTTTCGATCTGGTTTTGTTTGTACCAGTCAATTTGTTTCTGCTCAGATCACTATCAACCCCGCAACCCAACATTTTGATTTTCGTTGCCGACTCTTAGCAGTCCTAGCTCGGAGAAAGTTTAGTAGAAATGCAACGAAATGGCAACCAAAAGAGTACGAATAAAGAGTGAAATAAGGTAGATAAAAACTTCCAGATATATACTCTACACTTAGTAAGCTTGCACCATATCACTCAGCTTTCGGTTCCAACGAGCGTTTACTACAATACATCCTTAGGATGGTTTTCATGCGCTTTTGATAGCTGTGTTCTGACCATCTCCTGTCTAAGCAAATGAAATTCTTGTTGAAGATCTATGCGATTACAGTCTGTGCACGCCAGTATGGAGCACACGTTCTTATACTATGCTTCACGTGATACTCTGCGCTTTACATAACGGTATTATCGAAATAACAATGGAATGATAGTTTCTGGAATTCATGTGTTGCATTGCTCGATTTCGTTACCCCGGAATTTCCATTTCGGTCTGTGCAGTGAACTCTGCTCGCGACTTATATTGCTTCAGCCCGAAATAACAAATCAAACGGCAGTGGCAGCACGCCAAGGCGAAAATATATTTACAGGAACCAGCAACCTTGTATTTGAGGTGAAAATGGAACATTCCTGAATTCGGACGTCCGGTCAGATTCCAGTCCTGTTGGGCTGATTAGGTTGATGAAACGTTGACTGGATTGATTATTGACCATGGATCCGATATGCGCCGCACTGCAGATAAAACTACTCAGTGAACGAAAGGGGTTAAGCCTTATGTAATCCTTCGGTTTATTGATTATTTGATTTGGATTGGCATGCTTGAATTGATCAGCGACTTCCTCGGGGAATTCCTTTGCGACATCCTGGCAACCTTTGCTTGAGACAAAACAGTTTAACCTGAAAGAAACGTTTTATCAGTTTTGCGAACATTCAGAAATTCCACCATCATAATCAACTTAGGGCTTTTATAGAGCAATTGCTGTAACTGAACCTTTAGAATTCCTTCGGTTTCGCTACTATAAAATCACCTTAACGGAAGAACACATTTCTACGGGAATAGGATTAAAATTTTCCTTCGAGGGAAAGGGGTGCGGGGGGCGGTGGGGGGGGGGGGGCGGCACATGACAGCCAAGTAGTCATCCTGGAAGGACTTGAAATCCTGAGGACCGGAAAAATGTATATTTCAGCCCATTAAATTCTTTGTTATTCATATTATCACCGATAATACTCTCTCCTCTTGAGTGGTCATGATTTATTCCAGTTCCTGTCGACCGCCGTAATAAGTTTCACAACCACGAAATCATTGGAAACGGATTTCTTTTCATGGATAATGTTTTTTCTCGAGCCCCCGTGTCTCACTGTAGAGCACGGAAAGCAAACCGAAAGTCCAAGCAAATTACGATGAAATTCAAATTTCCTCGCAGTGGCTACCCTTGTGAGGCTTTTGATCGGTTAAAAGACGAAGCGTCTCACTTTTTGCTTCGTCCCTGTCCGTAATAGCCTGTTAAAATTTATACATAGATACTCCCTCTGGATATATATTTAGTGTTTTTTGACCGCTATTTTTATCACAACCCATGAACCACCATTATCCAAGTCGACCGTGCCAGTTTTTTGCCCACTGAATTTCGCTGTTACACCACTTTCCTTGAACAGTGCTATAAAACGAACATTCATCTACGAAATTTTGTGAACAAAATCGTTTATGCAAAAACCCACAGAATGCGTTGTCATAACTTGGACAATCTCCTCCTAACTAGCTTGGTGAATATTTCCCGTCACGAATGAGTATGCCCCCATCATCACAAGAACGGGTTGGCCGCTCAACGGACCATAACCATTTGATCTTGATTTCTCGGTTACATATTCCTAAAAAAGTCAACAGATTTCCCTCCAACCGGGAAATCGCTTGTGAATCACCAGATGATGCAATTTGTTTTCTAAATGTGTTTTGGATTGTCTTTGCCTCCTTCTACTGAGCAGAAATACGATCGGCACTCCCGCAGATGGGATTGCTCCTAGCATGATCTGTATTTTATGGCTCCATAGTGAAAACCACATATGATGAATTCAAGTCCCACGATTTTACAGATTATTCATATCTGACCGTTCATCATTCAAATTAATCATGTTAACCAAAGTCACGCAGTTTCAGCTTCGCGCAAAATATTGGAGAACTAACGTGAACAAGGTTCAGTTATCTAGGATTTTATGTTTCCAACCTTTGTCCGGTGTTATATGGAAAAATTACTAAAGTTCTTAGCGAAGGAAAACTTCTTTTCATTCGAATTTACCGTCACCTGTAGGTTCTGCAGTAACGATATCAAACTACTCGTGTCGTATGTGCTCGGTGTTGGGGTTTCTAAGGGGTAGATTTGGCGTATAAGTGTTTACGGCGTTTTTGTTGTTGTTGTCATTATGAATGTCGTACCGATCTCAATGATCAGTGATACTGGCGAAATCCAAATGCGATCATATTTCGGTTGTAAGCGAAATCCATTCGACCGTCAACTTTGACCGTTTCGATTGAATTCCACTCAGACTCGTACGACCTAGCTGCCTCAAGCCTTTCTAGGGTGCTCCTTCTCCGTGTGGCTTACTTCGCGTCTCGAACAAATTTCAAAAGACTTCAACTGATAGACGTATTAATCCGAAACACGGTTCTATAATCAGTACAACGTCAATGAACAAGGAATAGACAAAACGTACAGCCAAATATTGAACCGAGCGAGACACAGATCGTGGATAGTCAAATTTACTGTTAAACCAGGCGGGAGCGTCATATGTTCATTCAAACAAATGCAGGTCAATGTCAGAAAGAGGGAAACGGATAAGACTGTTCAAATCACATGAAAGACTAAGATCAAATCCAAGTGAATTAAATAAAACCATATTGTCACGCTACCGTCAGATTGGATTAAGGACCAATCACGAATCGGAACTGAGTTCAGTAAAATGACCAACTTTGTGCCAACAACTTGGAAGAGATTCACATGTAGAATGTGACTACTAACAAGCTGTTAGTAGCCAGTAAGAAAAACGTTTAGTTTATACGAAACGTACACTCCCCGCAGGGTTCGAGCTGTTTGCTTGACGAGCCCCCAAATTATTCTCACTCGGAAACATGGTTTTCCAATAAACACAGATATCGGACGTCTCTTAAGAGTCGTCCGCTGGCTGTCTGGATCCACACATCGCGGACAACACCGTCTTTAGAAAGTCGAGTTTCTTTAACAATACCCCTTTTCCATTCGCCTCTGGGCAAGTTCTTGTCAACTATAAGCACCAGGTCACCGGTTTTCAGCTCCTGCACTGTTTCTGTCAAACACTGCTTGCTTTGCAGTAGTGATAGGTACGACTTGATCCATTTACGCCAAAATTTTTCGGTGAGATGTTGAGCTTGCCGCCATCGCCGATCCAGCTTGCACGGTTCCGTTTCACTTTCGTTGGAGCATGCATTGCGAGGGCTAAGTAATAGATAATTCGGGGTCAGTACGGCATACTCGCAAGGGTCAGAGCTATTCTTCATCGACGGTCCGTCGTTCATGATTTTCTCTACCTCGGTCATCAATGTCAGGAACGTTTCGTCCGTTACGGATTGCGACCCGACCGATGATCGAAGTATTCTGCGGATGGATCGTATGAGGCGTTCCCTGGTGGTCTCTGGTGTGGCTGGGATCAAGCAACGGCGAATTTTGATTCGGTTAATCTCTTGCAGTTGCTGGACCCGATCTGTCCGTCGTTTATTGTGACAACTGTCGAGTTTGTCGTCCCATCCTAATTTCAGTCGGCATAGTTCTTGTAGCAACAGCTTTGCTGGAAGCAAGGCAGGTGCCACAAAGCCTAACGGGTCATACAACGAGGCGACGTATGACAGGATTGATCTTCTATCGATCACAGGTTCAGGTGGTTTGGTAGTAAAACTGAAAGTATCCGACGTCCTGTTCCACTCGACGCCTGGAGTCCTATACGTATTGGTTGGTTTCAAGTCCAGACACAGGTTTTTGTCAGCGTGGTCTTTGACCGGTACATCGATTATGGCATCGGCAGAGTTGCTACGCCACTTCGTCAGGTAAAAGCCCGATTCCCGGAGCGCGGACTGTAAATGGCTCGTCACTAGTCGGAGTTCGCTAACCGATTCGCAACTAATGAGGAGATCGTCAACATAAAAGGACCTTTGCAAATACTTAGGGTCAAACTCTAATGATTGGTTCGCGTTATTGGCAATTACTCTGTTCAAAGCGAATATGGCACAACATGGTGAGGAGGTCGCTCCGAAAGGATGCGCAGTCATTTGGTATATTTCTGGCGTACGTTCCAAGTCTCCTTCTGTCCACCACAAGAACCTAAGGCAAGAACGCTGATGTTGAGGTACCCTTGCTTGATGAAACATGGCTTCAATATCCGCCACTACGGCGAAAGTGTGTTCTCGAAACCGTGTTAATACTCCGCATAGGTTATTTGTGAGGTCTGGGTCGGAAAATGACTGAAGGTTCAAAGAGGTGTTCTGATATTTACTTGCGCAGTCGAACACAACCCTTAGTTTCTCTGGTTTCATGGGGTTGATTACATGGTGATGGGGCAAATACCAAACTTGACCCGGGACGTCTTCTATAACATTTTGACACCTTTCAGCGTAACCTTTGGCTATGTAACCATTCATCACCTCCGCGTAGCGTTCTTTAAGATCAGCGTGTTCAATTAGTCGAGTCTTCAACCACAACAAACGTTTCCATGCTATCGACTGGTTGTTCGGAAGGCTTAGGCAACCATCTTTCCAGTGCAACGGGACTTCAAAATGACCGTTTAAGAACCGAGTAGATGATTCTAGGGTTTTGAGCACTTGCTTATTATCCGCTGATGTTGATTTACCCAAAACTGTAGATTCTTTGAACTTCGAGGCCCACATAGCCTCTAACCGGTCCATAAGAGAGTCACCCTCATTTATATAATCAACGCGAGCCTTTCTTTGGTCATGGCTAAAGGCTGGTCCCACGACGGTCCAACCGAGGGGCGTACGTATAGCGTAGGGATCCGCTTTCCCACCATATCGATGTTCTAGCACCCAGTGTGCCGCTGGTACATTCATACATATCAGTATCGATACTCTCCCGCCTTCAATTGTCGGTAGGTTGATGTCGCGCAGATGAGCCCAATCGTTAGTTCGGCCAGGAACAAAACGTTTTAACACGGGGAGCTGTCGGACTGTCCAAGCTCGATTGATTTCTATAAGCTCTCCTCTTTCTAAGGAACATAGCTGAAACCCAACCACCTCAGAGTTTATCTCAGTTGTCTGCATAATGATTGAAACTGAGAGCGTGGCTGGTTGTCCGGCTAAACTCAATTCATTCGCCAGGTTCTTGTCTATGAGTGTGGAGTCGGAACCTCCGTCTAGGAACGCATAGGTTTTTACTGATCCTAGCGGCCCGAAAACCTTGACTGGTATGATTCCCAAAGAGGTTGTACAATTTCCAGCCGAAGTCGCTTGACAACGGGCGTTGTCTTGGATAGTCGCCGGATTCCGCCCCGTACCCACTGGCTCTTGTGGGTGTAGTAATGGGTGGTGACCCAGCATACAACGTCCTATACCACAGGTCATGCGTGACCTGCAATCGACAGACTCGTGATTCGGTTTTAGGCATAAATGACACAGTTTTTTAAACTCCACAAAGGAAAGCCTCTCCGGTACACTTCACGCTATGAACTTCCCACACTGGTCCGTGTAATGGTCTCCCTCGCACTGCATACAGCACCTGCGTGCTATTGTCGGCTTAACAGATGGCGCTATAGTTGTTTGTGAGTGATGCAGTAACGCTTTGTGCGGTGCGTTTCGATCAGCAGGAGGTCGTGCTTGTAAGTTCGGCCAAGTGATAGAATAGGATTGATGAACCATTTGTACATCGGCCCTCTCATCTACAAATTCTGTCAAATCCGAGAAGGTTGGCTCTCGGTCTAGTCGTATGATAGACGCGGCAACCTCAGACCACTTAAACTGGAGGGCTTGAGGTAGTCTGCGTACTGTTTCCGAAAGCGTTCTAGAGGCGTTGAGGTCGGCAACACGATTTAACTGACTCAGAGTGTTTTGGCAGTCCCGCATTTCCCCGGCCAATTTCATCAGCACCATTGGGTCCATGGTTTTAATGATGGGCCCGTCCACGAGGCTATCTAGGTGTGCCCTGGCTATCACGTGGGCTTGGCCAAACCTCCTACGGAATTTCTAAGGCGCCTTGGTATCCCTCGCTTGGGTCCAGGATAGAACAGCTCTCGATGGCTTCTTTAGCCTCACCCTTACAGTAGTGTATTAAATACGATAGGCGACACTCGTCGTCCATGTCTCGTTTCCCAATGGCACTATCAAAACTTCTCATGAACAGCCAATACTTTTTCGGGTTTCCATCAAAATAAATTATTTCTCTTTGTGGTAAAGTGAATGATGGAAATGGAGGTGTATCAAACCCGAAAACGAGTGGGGGACTGGCCCCAAATACCAATGTAGACAGCGGCCGCGATCGTTCGACCACTGGGGACTCACCACCGGGTTTCTCTTCGACTGTGGTAGCTTTTGCATACTGATCCTCATATTTTCCATTCTTCATGTTGAACTTGCACTCCAACAACCGCAAACCTTATTTAAATTCCTTGACGAGATCCATAGTTTCTTCTGACTCAGTCGTGTAACGTTCCAGATCAGGGGTCGATAAAGACTTGTCTGAATTGGTCTGCATTGCTTGGTGAATTTGGCTAACTGTAAGCGAAATCCTTTCGACCGTCAACTTTGACCGTTTCGATTGAATTCCACTCAGATTCGTACGACCTAGCTGCTTTAAGCCTTTCTAGGGTGCTCCTTCTCGGTGTGGCTTACTTCGCGTCTCGAACAAATTTCAAAAGACTTCAACTGATAGACGTAATAATCCAAAACACGGTTATACGGCCAAATTTTGAACCGAGCGAGACACAGATCGTGGATAGTCAAATTTACTGTTAAACCAGGCGGGAGCGTCATATGTTCATTCAAACAAATGCAGGTCAATGTCAGAAAGAGGGAAACGGATAAGACTGTTCAAATCACATGAAAGACTAAGATCAAATCCAAGTGAATTAAATAAAACCATATTGTCACGCTACCGTCAGATTGGGTTAAGGACCAATCACGAATCGGAACTGAGTTCAGTAAAATGACCAACTTTGTGCCACCAACACAGGAGAATGACTTGGAAGAGATTCACATGTAGAATGTGACTACTAACAAGCTGTTAGTAGCCAGTAAGAAAAACGTTTAGTTCATGCAAAACGTACATCGGTTATGAGATTTATCCAGCTTAAATCCAGCCAACGAGAAAGCAAAACGTGCTTCTGTCAAAAGTAAAAACGGCATTTAACCAACCAAATTTTATGGGTTGTCTCACAGATTGTAACTGCAAGATGTCGTAATAATCGTATTTATCTGATATTTCTTGTGGTGTCGCATAATTCTCTTCAAACGCTCGACTCGCCCACATAAACGAGAGCGGTGAGAAATGAAAGCAGTTGTTTTTATAGGTTATCTTCAATGTGCTGCGAGAGACATATGCTTCCGTTAACACCCTTTCGCTCATCGTTGAAACAGACGAATTCACACAATCGAACCACTGTGAAAATACACGTCATCTGATGATGACTAAGAATTGCAGCTCATGAGCCGATGTTAGTCCTGCGGTCTTACTCTTTGACTATCAAGTCTAGGTTCAAAATTTATAGCCTTTCCGCCATCGTTCAGTTTTGGTGTTAGACATAACTTCAGTTTTATTCGGATCGTCACTTCGCTTGACCTCGTGGAGCCCAATGTAGTTCTTCCCTCAAAATATCTGTCTCATTGTTTCCAGTTCTCTTTGTGCTCAGGGTCCTTGTCGTTTCAGGCGTATCCCCTCCCCCGACCTTCGCTTTACCGTGCTGGTCAGTATGCTTTCATAGGTTGCGTCGATTTCCCTTAAGTGATCACAGTAACACGCTAGTAAGAAGGAATGAGTGTAGTAGGAGTCCATTCAGTACATCCAGAGTTTTATGTTCAGCCGATACTTACATGCCATACATTCCCTCAAGCCCTGGATTCATATTCTTTGGATCGCCCTGCTTTTAAAACGATCCTGTTTAACTGTAGCAGGTATTCATTTCATTTCATTTTGTGTTAAGACTTGGAGTTTGTTGTTTGAATGAATCCCAAATTCAAGTTATTTTGTCACTCATTATCCCTTTTACTTTTCAGCATTCGTTCCATGATCGACTTCCACTGAATCCGGCTCCCCTCCCCCGGAAGATTTTTGTTCGTGTCCTTTTGCGAGAATAACAAATCAGCTTTTGATTACCCATCTATGATTCGGCCAACTCCGTTTGATTTATGTATTTGATAAAATTTCTTTCGCTTTGAGTATGGTTTTTTGTTCTGTATTGATCCGGAAATACCCGTGCCTGTCCACCCAATCTTGTCCTGGAAAATTCTCCGATGTCTCTGACTGAGTTTGTTATTGTCGGAAACGGGAATATCTATCGAGGAGAATTTTGTTTCCTGTAGTTTAATGTCGTACTGGTAGTCCAAGCACGAAGGTCTTTCCAGTCTCATTTAACCAACGATTAAGTATTTACCTAATAGTCAAGTCCGCGAGTTCATTTCTGGGAATCCCAAGTTCGTCCTCGTCGATCATCTCTTCTTATCGATACCCTTTCCGAAACTGTAGTGTCATTGTTGTGACTAATAAGAGAAAACCAAATGCTAAGTAGCTTAACTGTCAAGTGTAGTTTTTTATGAATCAATTCACCATGGAATATCAAAATTCAGGTATTTCAATCTCGTCAAAGATCATCATCAGTATATTTGTGTGTTAGATTGGGCTGGTCCAACGGCAAACCTTTCTGCGTCTTATGAGACCATAGACCAGATAGACAAGTTCTGTTATCTGGGCAGATGCATTTCACCCGGAGGTTGGATATCGGATGAGATGTCTTTGCTTATACAGATGTTTCGTTTGGCTTTCGCCAACCTGAGTCATCTGTGACATTGGTATGACATCTGTTTATCTATCAAGGGTCGAGTGTACGCCGTAGCAGTGAGGCCAGTACTCTGTAGGGTTCAGAGACATGGCCATTACGTTTGGAGGGAAAACATTTTTTTGGTATTTGAACACCGATGTCTTCGTAGCACCGCTCGAACATGGTGGGAACGCGGTATAAGCAATGCTGACATTCGCTGGAAAGTTATAAGTTCACAAGCGTAATCATTCGATGAAGTTTACCTTCCGAAGGTGGTTAGGACGTATTGCGCATGCCCCTGGTAGGATTCCTTGGCACGCAGTGTTTGCTGAGGCTTGTAACGGGGTAATCATGAGTAAGGGTAACCAGTCCATAATGTGGAAGAAAAGTATGAAAAGCCCAACCAGCGGACTTGGCCTCGTAGGACTTGTTAGACTTCCTGGGTGTGGTCCAAGAGACCTTCCCACTTCGTGGTTAGGTACACTGGAGGATATGGCTAGATGTCGCGATCGGCGTCGCTCTTGTATCCACAAACGTTCTTTATCGGCTTGATAGACATATTTGTAGCCCTCCTATTACTCCTTCCATATTCCTGTCGCTTTCCTTAATTTCCTCTCGAGGTTCACGCTAGGAGATAGCAACGACAACCGCCGTCCCCACTGTACGGTTGATGGTTGTCTGAACTGGTTTGTGTGATGGAGTATTCATATGCTACTTGAATAAGTAGTTCATTTCTCGAAAACAATTACGGACCATGGAGCGAGGATATACGATATGATTTCACACAGACAGGACTTAGTGGGCTGAAGCAAGGCATACGGACCACGTGATTGCATTCTCCGGTCCAATAGGAACTGGCTTCGAGCGAAGTGGATATATTTGATGCAAATGAGCAGTTTCGTTGTATTCGATTAGTTTTGGTTCTGTCAAAATGCATTATTCTCAATAAAAAACTGTTATCTGGGACTTTTGGTAGATTATAACTTATGGAAGATTGCAAGTCACGCACGTTAACCACAGGCTCGCTCCTAACAGTTTCCATCCGCGTTGACGCAAACACGAACGAGGTGTTTCTGTCAAAATGTACTAGCAAAAAGCTTTCAAACCGACTCCCACAGTAACATAGCCTCATAGATATTTTATTGCTGTATGGTTCTGGGAAGTTGCGTGCAAGGAGTGCTCTCGAGGAAGTCGGATGTTTATCAACAAACAGTTACTTCATGTAACCATCTTAATGTTATGCAGCTGTTTTTATCCACATGAGTAGTTTCACGTTCTTTTCCCTCAACCCAACCCTTCTTTCAACGTACGAATATCGATAGGTCGGGAATCGAAGAATGTGATTGCACAAGCAGTCACCGCGGCTCAGGACCACAGCTACATTCTGTCTAACTCAAAGCTGTCGCTCATTTGCTACTGACCATCTGAATTAAGGCTTTTTTCCGGGACATTTTCCACGTGTCTTTGCACAGGTTAACGTGATAGATGCTGCTCCGACTTATAATAATAGTGTGGTGGAGTATGCATACCACTCGTTGAATAAGGAAGCAGTTGATTGTTTAAAAGCCAGTTCTGGTCAACCATGGAGTGATGATGGCGTTTATCACGTCACGATATTATTAAACGAAAATCCGCTCTTACCAGTTTCGTCTTGTTTATGCGGTCAAATCCGCTTAACTCACCGGCATTTCTTAGTGGGTAGGTTTCTGGAGTCTCCATTGCGTGGATATTTGTTTTCACACACGGTTATCATCCGCCTAGCAAAACGTCTTCTTTGCGAAGATTTATTTACTAGTGATGATTGGGTACATCCCGGCGGAGGTTAATTAGAAGTTGGTTTGGTTCTTTTCCTCTCGGAAGTAGTGTTTCTGGATTACGAGTGCGAGGTAAGTTCCTAGTAACTTCAGACCACATTTGACACACTGTATGGCTAGGTCTGATGCACTCAAAAATAGACCGGAAACAAACGGCTTCCTACAAGTGATAAAATAGTCAGGTTGTGTCTACCATCAAGGGGATAACTGTGGGCCCATTATACCTGTAAAACGTACGATGAACTTTTTACGACAGCACAACTATATGCAAGAGGTACTTGAGGTCGTCTTTAAGCATTAACACAGATGAGCTCGATTTCAGGCCAGGCACCGTAGAACCCAGGGGTTGTAGAGACCTTTTTCAAGTACTCCGACTCACGCTCGTACGTAGCATAATTTTATGGGAAAATCGCACTAACTTTGGGAGTCAATTTTTCAATGTGGAATGCAATATTTACCTCCCAAGGATCCAGGGAAAGTCGAGAGTTTGTGAGTTTTGGCTCCAGTTCCTCCAGATAGTAGCATCGTGCTCTGTGCTCGGGTTTTGGTTTCTATCTGTCAGCATCGTCGAGTCGAAAGTGACGGGGACTGGGGTGTTAACAATCGGTGTCGGGCAAAGTAAATACAAGGGCGGTAAATGAACGCCCAATGGTGCAAACGCACTTTGAAGATGGACGAAATATCATTGATCACATGCTAGTTCAGTGTACCTAATATAAAGTGGCAAGGCAGTAGGCGATTGTAAGAGAACAAATAGAATGAAATGAAGATTGTGATTTGCTGCCGATGACGAAAACCGTTCCTTACTTTCACGCACAACGGAACAGACTCATGATGTGTTCGAAATCCAATGACCCGGGAAATACTGAACGATATCAGCTACGTTAGTACTGATATGACACCAGACTTTCGCAAAAGTGAAGTGCCATTATGCTCACTTTTTAGCTGCTTCGTCAGAACTGCTTATCCGACGAGAGGAATTCTGGATACTGAGGCACCAAGCCGTAGATAGTGTAATTAGGAACAAGATGCAGAAAACTCGTGGGATTTTCCGCAGAGATCCACAAACGGTTCTTCGTACTTAAACAATAGTTTGTGTACGGACAAAATTCGTGAAGCAGATGTTCCCAAACGCATCGCAAGTGTGTTTACTTTTCAGTTTTGTTGAACTTGAGCTCATATTGCGAGCCCAGCCTAAAGAAGAGGCACTGGATACGCCGGAAGCGCCCCGCAGCAGACAAAATGAGACCCCGGACTTGTAGATGAAACTCAGCGGAATCTCAGGCAACGAACAAGATAGCCCGTGCGGTGGCTGCCGATTAAGCCGTCAGCCCGACCAATCGGACCAGCCGAACGGAAATAGAGGGCAAACGAATTAGCTCTGGCGACAGGTACCTGGCCAGAACGGAGCCGAAGTGCTCAAACGACCGCAGGATCGATCTTGCTACATGGCTGTCTGGACGACGGCTGTACGTTTTACCGATATTTTTGGTTGTTGAAATACAGGCGTGCCTCACCTGCCCTGCATTCCTTGTCACATTGGTGCCGTGGCCTCATGCACATACACGCATTAAAAGTTACCCTGATCTGTTCCGTTCGTAGGTGGAGATGCGGAGGCGTGGATCACAAATTTTGAAACGATAGCGACATGTGACGAAGCGAAGGGAGACAACTTCGTTGGAGGTACTTAGGACATTGCTGGCTGAATATGTCAAGACGGTGTATAACCTGAAAATGGGAGAAAAAACAGGTCTCACATATCGGATGCGTGCTGGGCCGGTGAAAGTTCACGCAGGAAGGCGATTGCCAGAGAGCCATGGTCCGGTTCAATGCGGCTCAGTATGGCAGTTCCTAGGACCCAGTTGTCCATTATCAACACCTTTTGCTCCAGCTATCGATGGGGCTGCCTGAAACAAGTGTATTAACTGAAGCACGCCTTGTTCGTGATCGTTTTGTTCAAAGTATGCCACCGACTGTCCGAGAGGTTGAAGATGGCAGTTTTCGTGCAATGCGAACGGCACAGAATGCCTATTGGTGGTTGTGCGTGGTACTAAGGGCGGAATAACAGTTTCCCAACTGGAGCCATCAGGACTGGAACTTAAGTTGCAGAATGTCTCTGAGGAAATCAAGCAACTGAAAATGAAACTTGGTCGACAATACAAAAAAAGGACAGATTCTGGATGCATGGTCCAAGAGAGGGGTGTTTTGTTTGCAGTAAGGCCCGATGTTGTCCAGGGAAACGTGTTCCATCTTGCTTTTCTCTATCCGTATTCAGGTCGAGGGGGGTGCCAATGGGTAATGTCATATTTGGAGTGAACGTAAAATTCCGGTTATAGGTACGGGGGCTGGGATAGCCGTGATACCTCGTGTGGATGGGATTTTGGTTCAACCATGTGGAACACAAGTGCATGCTGTTGGTGGGACGGCTCTGCCAGTAATAGGAAAGCAACAACTAGCAGTTCAGATCGATGATTTTCGTGTGACACATGAGATGTTACTGGTTGAAAGGGTTCCTGAGACGATTGTTGCGATTGATTTACTGGAGCGTCTGAGTGCCAGAACTGATCTTGAAGCTCATCGATTGCGAGTTCGGGAGAAAGATGTCGAGCTGCAGTACCACTGGAACAGGTTGTTCAGCGTTTGTGGTGTAGAAACGTCGTCTGTCCCAGACTCTCCAATTCCGTGCGTCAGGCAGTGTATACACTATCGTACTACTAGGGGTGCAAGTCACTTCCGGTGGCTGGCAGACCGCATCCCAGAGGTGACGGTGCAAGTTAGGGACGTAATAATATATCTTCTCGAAGTTGTAAGGCCTTAGGAGTCCGTCATTCCCCGTTCGACTGCAACGGAGGGTCAGCGCATGCAACACCTCCAAGGCGTTGAGCTTGGACGTGGGAAGTTCCTGAATTGCTGCGCGAAAAGCGGCGTTTGAGAGGACCGATAGAAAGTGAGGACCCGCTTTTGAGGGAATGTTGCCACCAATGTTTACCTCACAGCATACCTATTTTACTGAGAACCATGCGTGATGCATGCTCAAAGAAACTGCAGCGACAGCTAATAAAATTGTCACGGCATCACTCCGATATCGCTACTCTGAAAACTTCTTCGACCATCACGGTAGCAACATTCAGATTTCGCTTCAATTTTGTCTAGAACAGATTCGAGCATGTAACGCCTAACTGTGGGTAGAAGTAGGTCACAAAAGCGTGTTGGTTGATAATAGCAGTATTTTATGTTGTTTTATTGCGTCCGCATGTACATGTGCAACGCGATTGCGCAGAATCCAAGTTAGATTACGTGGCCGTTGTGCTGGTTTTCTTGATCCTTCATTGCGCACCATTTGGGCAGGAGATTTACTGAGCTCGCTGTGAACAGTTCAAGTATTCAGGCGTAATTCCTTGTCACTGACTCTCAGTTCTCCATCGTTAGACTTAACTGCATGAAACAGCGTCATATTTCTCTGTCGTTCTCTTCCAGTGGTAACGCTGAGACCATTCTATATGCAGACTGTTTGTCTCATCGCGCCATTTCTGAGGAAAACTGTTATGATTGTTTGTTAACAGTGATTTATACAAGTTTGGTAAACGTCGCAATGACTATGTGCACCAAATTATTTCTCAACCATTCAAGTGAACTACGTGGTTCATTTTATACGAGGCCTGGCGGCGTGTTCATGTTGACTACTGTGGACTATTTCTGAACAAGCACCACTGATTCCTATTCCAAGTGACCAGAGGTTTATTTCACTACTACACCGAGTTCTGGTTCCACTATCACTGCGCTTCGCAAGACATTTGGCCGAAAAGGAGTAAGATATGCGTTGTTCACTGATAACGAAAGTCATTTCACTGTTCAGGTGACAGATTGGTTAAAGTTCATGGGTTTCCATCACGTGTTAGCTGTTCCACGTCATCCGCAGTCAGATAACATTGCTGAGAATTTTGTGCGAACGTTGAACAGTTCCATCAAATTCACGAATTCAGGAAAATTCAGTGAGCTCGAGAGAACGGTGGGCAACTTCCTAGTGCATTATGGAAGTTCTGTCCATTCAACTACGGGTAGTATTCCAGCGAGGTTTTGCGTGAGAGGTACACTTCGCACCGTTTGCCTACGCTCGAAACCCGGAAAATATTTCCCACAGAGGGAATGATTTGAGACCCTCAACAGCTATTGTAATTAAGCGACTAGAGAATAGATTTTGACAGATTTTGGATCCTAATGACGATTTCAAGCACCAAAGACTTGCAGACCAGATTGCCCACAATCCTGTCACTTATTGTAATCTAACTGATTCTAATTCTGGTATTTCTGAGTCTTTCCCGGGTGAGAACGACCCCAGTACGAATTCCGGTCCAACAGAAACGTTCGGATCTGAACATTTGCAGAACAAAGAACGCTGCGACTTCGTAAATCCGGAATCTCATCAGCTGCCGCGGATATGGTGATTGTCAACAACAGCACTTCATGTTGTTTCATTACATCTACATGTGTTAGGTTGTAAAAACAATTTCGGAGACGTAGTCCATTTTAAACTACATTCTGCACTGGACGTCTTTTGTGCTTGTCAGTAGGCAAAGTATTGAAAAACCCACCTAGGCTATTGACGTCAGGCCTAAATGCCTAGACCCCATTTTGTTCATGCTGACACGTTGTCGTCAGTACAAATTTCCGTGAACCAAATATTATCGACGAATTAATACCATAATGTAGTCAATTCCCCGGGAATCTACAAGGAGATAATCTAGTCTAAAGATTTTGAAGCCAGTGTCATATATTACTTTCCGACCACCTTATGGCATGCGGTAATAAGTTGAAGTTATGAACACCGATTCCGTCCTAGTACATAGAATAATGAACAAGTTGGATCTATCAGACGATTGACAGAATGATGAATGTCATCTGTGTGATGCATGAAGAACCTTGTTGCAAAGGATCTCTTTCGTGAACCATCACAAGTACTACGACCCACACAACAAATCGGATATTGTAGCCTTTCTAACAACCAAACCTTTTTACCACTCACCGCGGACGGTGTAGTGTATTGACGTGTTCAATAATAAAATGACGGATTCCGCTTTATCAATCTGTCAAATAGGGATGGATGGTGATTACTTTTGTTTGTTCTGATGGATTAAAACGTAACTGCAATTACTGTGTGCACGATTACTTTGTGTTACCTCTTAATTAGTAATGAAATTCTGAGTGTCCGAAGGAACACTAGCTCGTAGTATAAATCGAATAACTTTTTTCATTTCCATGGCGATTCGTTGAAGTTTCGTGACTTTTCTCTCCTTTTAAGCAGTAGTGCGATGGATTGAAAGTAGTGTTTCACAGCTACACTCCATTCCCACTCATAACTTCGGTATTTTTGAAAAGATATTATTGACTTTCAAATTTGGTTAGATTGGTTTGTGTGGGATATTTCTTCCCGGCGTTGTGCTTGAAGATGTCTGTTGCGACCAAAACGCAGTAATCCTGGCCCGGATGGAGTCTGTTGATCGATCCAATGCTCAATTCACCAAACAACAAAGTTCATTTGTTCTGGGTAGCACTTTGAGGCCTCAAAATAACGCGTAGTCCAATTCGATGCAGAACCCAAATCAAACCAAGATTGCCCCCCCCCCGCCCAGATTATGCGATACTATACGTCAATTAGACATTAGCCATACCTTTGGCAGTGAACCTCGGTCACCATCCAGTCGATAGGTAATTAAATTTAGGGCAAAAACGTGTGCTGTGGTCCAAGTTATTACGAAAAAATCTGCATGCTTGGTCAGGCCCAATCAACAATTTATTGACCATGGAAGCCAAAAATCAGCGTAAACGAACCGAACGTCAGTGATCCTTCATTGTGAGAGAGAAAACGAAACCAAGCAGTAATGAAACAAGCTGCGCTGAGTCAGTGGGTCTCACCATCACCCAAAATACCAACAAAAGTCTTTCAGTGGGAAGTTTCAACTACAGTAAACGGAAGAAAATGCCTGTGACGGGAAATGAAACACAAAAGAGAACCAGTGACTGCAAACGTAGTGCGGAAATAATCAGTCTGATGCTCTCAGGGAAGTGGATATCATATAAGGGGTGGGGGATTTTCATTCTTCCTTGATGTTACAGAGTCCATACGGACGCCTTGTCATTCTGTCAAGGATTTTGATCTGGTTTTTCCTGTGTGAAGCGATTCTTCGATTGTTATTGTAATGCAGCATATCACGGGAAGTTGAGAATCTTGGGCAAGTCTGCATATTTTATTGGACCTTATTGTTTCATTGTGATTTTTTCTGACCTTCTAGTTAGGGTCACTTTGCGAAGGTCCGATAAAGTTATGTCATAAACCAGCGGTATCTTTCGCTTTAAGCTGATCAGTTTCCTAACTGAAAAGGACTCCACTAAACGTGCCAAACCTTTCAGCAATACCACATTTTGACACAGCTTGACAAAACTGAAATGTTGCCATCAACTTGCGTTAGAAGTAGGCAACTCTAGTGAGCCACGTAGTTGCCTAGACGTATGAATGACATAATTTCGCTCTTTCATTCGATCATATTGGTAACAGTGAGGTATTTAGGAATACACGGAGCACGTTTGATAATAAGAACACTGATCGGGAGTTAAAAGACCTATGTCGAACGGGCTACAGCCCACACTCATTCATCTCAATACATACGTGGTAAGGATTAGCATACCTGCCTGTCAGTGTACGGATAGTCTGACGGGGTTACGATCGTATGGGTCGTGAACCGTGGACGGGAAAGTGGATTAGATAAATGCCAAAAGAATGAGGTAGTTGAGATTGTTGCAGAGATCACTGTCTACGCTACAGTACCTTACGTTGAAACGACAGAACCATTCCACCTCTCACATTCAGAACTGCGGTTGTGCAAGATTTGCATTCAGGAAACCTAGGTATTGCAGAAATGAAATCTTTTGCCCGTCTCACTTGCTGGTGGCCAGAGTTGAACGACGATTTATGCCGTATTTCTAAAAACCTGTCGTGATGGTCTACGTAAACTTCACATGCAACCATCAAAGGGGGCACCGCGGCCTATTTCTTCAGAGCCTTGGAAACGTGTTGATGTTGATTACTTTGGTCCATTTCTAAGCAGATGCTGTGCTCGGGTTACTATTACCTCCTGCTCCCGTTGATCGGAGGTATATTTCAATACCTCTACTAATACTAATTTTGCTATTACAGCCCTACGTAAAACACTTGGTTCAGGCGATTCATGTCCGATTGTTACTAACAACGAAGGCAGTTTCGCGGCGGAAGAAGGTGACTGACGGGCGGAAATCGTTGGGTTGTCACCATGATCTAACTGCACCTGCATACGCACAGACCAGTGATGCACCTGAGAACTTTGTTCGTACCTTGAAGAGTACCACTGCATCTGTGCGTATCAGTGCGTTCGACGGACTGGACAGAAGTATTGCCCATTTTTTGACTCAGAACCGTAACTCCGTCTATTGTACGACTGAAGAGAGCAGCCAAATTGTTTAGGAGCGAAGTGTTTCGACAAAACTTGGTCAGCTTGGAATCAGCTGAAGTTATTATTGATCGAGGAAATAAACTGAGACCTCCCCACGATACTGTTCCTAATTAAGTGGGTAAAAGTTTGTGTAAGATTCTTGATTTGAATGATGGTTCTGTACATCGTGGGCGCTTGGACCAAACTGCCATTTCTGATGATACTCTGACCGTCCCAATTCCGTTGTAATTGAGTCAATTCAAGAAGAAAAGGATTCCATTGCATCTGTTACTAGTCCAATAGCACAATTTCGAAAATCTGAATTAATGTGCCATAGGGAAAACCTGAATTACAGCAGACCGGAATTTCATTCAACCTGTGCCATGTGATGACTGTTAACACTAATTTGTGTGGTTTTATTACATCCTTTAATGCTTGTACATGCCAATTGTGCAGGGTACAATTTCGAATTACTTCACGGTCCAACCGCATTAGGACCAAAGCGTAACTTTTGTTGGGTGTTCACTATCGGAGACGTCCCGTCACCCGTTCTAGGAATTGAATTTCTTCAGCACCTTGACTTATTGGTTGATACGTGGTTCCGTAGATTAGCGGATCGTAACATCTCTCTCACTGTTTTAGTTCTAATTCTCCTAGGAGCCACATCGCGTCTATGTACTTCCAACCACAAGCGCAACAATCCCTTGGCGCACTCGTTTCCGCCATGTTCTGACAGTCCGGACCCCTCTCAGCAGTGGTCACTAGTGTCACTCACCGTATTGACACGGAGGGACTCCTAATGTTCAAGATACCACGTCGGTTAGCATCAGACAAGCTCTGCATTGCACAGGCTGAATTCGAACACCTGTTAGAGATGGGCATAATACATCTTAGTAGCTCCTTGGCCTCCTTCCTTCCCATGATTCTTGACTCTAACGGTAACCGGCGAACTTGTGGTGATTACAAAACGCCTAACGATGTTACCGTTCCTGACAGATACCCAATTTCTCACATAAAGGACTCTAATTCGTCCTTATCAGATTGTTCTATCTTCAGCCGTGCGTTCAACCATATCTCGGCATCGGATGCCGATATTCCAGAAACTGGACGCAGTACGACTTTTGAGCTGTTTGAGTTCTTACGCACTCCGTTTAGACTCAGCAATGCAGCCCAGACGTTTCAACGGTTCATACACGAAGCAACCATCGTTTAGAAAATGCCCACGTATATCTGGATGGTATTTTTGTGGCTAATTGTCCAGAGTAAGATCGTGATGCACTCTCAAAGGCACTTCTCGAACGCATAAGCTAGCATGGCATAACGATAAATACTGCCAAAAGTGAATTATGCTGGGTTGATATCACTTTCGTAGGACATTCTGTTGCAGTTTTATATATTCTCCCCTGCCAGACAAATTTTTCGCTGTTTGCGACTATCCTGAATCCTACTCTTTTCGCCCGTTTTATCACTTATCAGGCCAGGTGAACTTCTACCGCTGTCTCATTTCTCACTGTGTGGAAGTGATGTAACCTCTCACTGATCTTTTATATGGAGGCAAGCGGAAGTCCATATTTCCCAATACGGCAAAAGCCGCATTCATCTCGGTCAAAGAGGCTACCGCCATAATTGCACTCCCTACTCATCCTACCATTTGGCTCCCGTTTCGCTAGTGACTGCTGCCCCGGACAGTACTGCGACAGTTCGTGGAAGATTTTTGGCAACCTCTGGCTATCTTCTCTAAGCACCTTTAACCCGCCGAATCTAGGTACAGCACGCTTTGGTAGGGAGATCCTGGCCATCCACTTGGACATCCGTCATTTTAGACTCACACTTCAAGGCCGCTCGTTCACCGTGTCCACAGATCATAAGCCCTTTTCTTTCGCACTAAAGTCAGCTTCCGATCAACAATCACCACGCCAGGTTCAGCACCTACACTTTATCTCACAGTTTAATGTGGACATACCACACGTTTCGGGGTACTCAGTTCGGTCACCGAGGCCCTATCACGTGAATATCAGTTGAGTCCATCACCAACACCCGAAATCGACTCAGATCAATGGAACATGCCCAAAATTCGGATCCTGATATCGAACAGTTTCGTCGAAAGGACTAACTAAGCTTAAGGGCCGTACCTATCCCAACTTTCCAGAATACCATCTTTTGAGATGTGTCACGAGGTCGCCCTGAGCCGGTTGTTCCCGAGGCTCACCGTTATCCTACTTTCCTGACCCTTCATCATCTGGCTTACCTCGATGTGACCGCATCGGCCAAACTGGTAACCGAGCGTTTTGTCTGGCCCATCGTCGAACGAGATGTTTGTCAATGGGTCCGAGCTTGTCATCACGATCAACGTGTAAAGACCCATAGACACTATGATAGCGTTATCTAGGTTCTCTGAACGAGAAATACGTTTTCATCACGATTACATCAACTTCGCAAGACCATTGTGCAGTGACTCGAATGCCTTCACACGCAGCCTAGTGCGCTACAGCTTCATTTCCAATGTCCAACCAATCAGGAGAAGCCGGACCTTGACTGTTAGATGGCGTAGCTCCAACGAGAACGCTTTGTGACTGATCAGCACTTCATCTGTCAATAAGTGCCCACCTCCTTTTGTATATAAAAGAGCTAGTACCAACCGAACGTAACAGAATACATTCTTGTTGTTCTTGTCTGGTTTTGTCTTTACCCAAGTGCGCGTGGTCCAGTTGCTACGTATTTCACTACGTACTATAGGCCGAACAGATACAATTTTTACACTGCGACCTTAACTAGGGCACGTCTACATACTCACATGTATGGACCTTTCCGCTCGCTGGCCAAAGGCCATTCCCATTCCTCGTCCCATATCAGAAGAAACAGTGAAAGCTTTTCTGACCGGTTGGGTAAGTCATTTCGTCTGCTCACTGGGCGTGACAACACAGTATCTAGTGAGCAGCCCAAACCTGCAGTCATAGAATGCGAGCCGTCCGGCCAAATTACACCTGCTCAAACCTTTCAGTCAACTGCATCGAGTGATCTGCTACTCGTACCACTCAAAATTACACCTTACCAAAATCCAGAAATTAGTCCACCAGAATCTCCAACCGTACGCATAAAGTGATGTAGCTGTCGTAGTCACCAACTACGAAACCCCGTCCATTTCGCTGATTTCATAGTGATTTTCACAACTGATTATTCAGCAGACCAGAGAAATTGTAACCAGCTTTTATTATTATTTTCTGTCTTCTAACTACTACAACAGCATCAAACGTCTTTTAGTTTCAACATCCACCGGCACCCCCAGGCGCTACTTCCTTCCGATTTACTCTATCCTCTCTCAGCCGAATTCATACCATCACATTTTTTATATCAGTTTCCCAGCTGATGCGGGTGTAATTTTCAAGGAGATAACCCCTCATTCGACAACGAGACGACTAGTCAGCATGGCACTGGAGGCGACAACTGGACGCCTTCTTGTATGGACCTGATGCGGCATTTTCTTACTCGTGATGTCCGAAACCCATAAGTGTTGAAACACCTTTGATTCACCGTTGGACCGACGAATATTGGACCTGTAGAGTGCAGACGTCGTCAGACTCTTGCCAGCAGTCATTCGACGACACACCAACAATCCAAGGAGCAGGACAGAAGGAGTCCCTGGGCTATCAGTACACCCGGCCTGCAACCCCCATCAATCCAAGACTCCGTCAGACATCTGGAAGAAGGTCTCTGTAGCAAGATTCATCTTCGTTCATTCATTTAAGGCACTTTATTGTTTAACTGAACGCTGACTGTCAAGCCCGGTTGCCATTTAATCTTTGCTCTTCCGCGTTCCTCAAGCATGCTCTCAAATACGCACTAACCGCTGTCCCTCTCGGTCACATTTTCTTTCTCGCGGGTCTTAGGGGAAACCGCTCTGGTTAAGGTGTTCTTACAGTGCCGAGCAATAAAGTAACGTGCAGGTGGTCCGAGGAATTCCTTTACTAATGAGAATGCTCGGTAAGATTTCACGGCCCTATAGATTCTTCAAAAGCCGTAAAGCACTTCGTTCTGTCCAGCGATGGGTTCTTTATGTAACGTCTTGAAATTACATTTCTTTCTCTTATTTAAGCTCTGCCCTATGCGTGTTAAAGATCACAGCGGGTTTTGCAGACGACCACGTTGTTTTGTATCCCTTTGGGATTTACAGGTCCCATTCTTCTTTAACAGTTTAGTATCCTCTGTGTGTTTGTGGGTAACGTTATTTTTCGCGAGGGCTTTTGTCACATCAAACTTTCGGCTTGCTTCATCAGTAGCCTCAGTGATCACTTTGTTCATTTCAGCTGATTGACTCAAATGGTAGTTCTCCTTTTTCTGCAGCGTAGTTACAAGGTCTTCTCGGTGCTCACTCCCAAGCAGCACGACCTACGCACCGCCAATTGGGAACAGTGTCCTCATATACATGAAAAGCAGAAGTGTATACGGAAAATAAAACGAGGACAATAGAACCCCTTGCCGAACGCCAGGGGCAGGAGTGACAGAAGAACAATTTTTGTTGTTATAGCCAGTGAACGTCTGGTAAATATGAAAGTAATCGGCCAATAAATAAACAAGTGAAGGAAGATTGTCGGAGAGGGGTGAAGGGTAAGCAGTTTGTTCCGGTCGACGAAATAGAATCTGTAAGGTTGATTAGACCTTACTTCGCGGTCTCCTTAGTAAACGCGTGCTTCGGTCCTTTGTACTGCGTGGACCACCTGCACGTTACTCTAATGTGCGGCACTGCACGAATATGTTAACCAGAACAGTATTCTCCACGACCCGTGAGAATGAGAAGGCGATTGGTAGAGATAGTGGTTAGCGTGTATTTGGGAGCGTGCGTGAGAGCGTACGCAAGAGCAACGGTCAAATGGCAACCGCACTTGGCAGTCAGCGTTCAGTTGAACAATAAACGTGGTAAAAGTATGAACGAAGATGGCCACCGCTACAGGGGCCTCCTCCTAGAAGTCCGACGGAGTTGGGCTTCGATCGTGATGGTAGGCCGGAATTATTGGTTGTCCAGGAACTCCTCGTAGCTTGCCCGTTATATTGTTGGTGACGTCGAACGACTGCTGATGAGTTTAACGGTGCCTGCACTCTCGAGGTCCGATGTGCGTAGGTCCAACTGTGTATTGGCGCCCACGGGTCTCATACGCATGGGAGCCGGACGATGCCACGTCAGGTCCATTCAAAAGAGCGTCCAGTTTTCGTCTCCAGTACCAGGCTGACCAATCGTCCCGTTGTCCAGTGAGTGGTTGGCTCCTTGAACGTGCACGGGAGTCAGCCAGGCTACGGATGAAGCCAATGTGACTGTGTAGATCCGTCTGAGAGAGGACAAGGTAGACTGGAACAAAATAGCGCCTGAGAACGTCGGCGGATGTTGGATCGTAACAAAAACACACGAACGATTTTCGGTGTTGTTGTAGTCGCTAGGAGGCCAGAAGAAAATGAAATCATAACTACCGATTGTAATTTCTCGGGTCTGTTGGTTAGTAAATCCATGGTGAACTTCCCAACTTATTGCTAACAGTCGGTTGTAAAAATCGTCACGAAATCGGCGAAGCGAACGGGATTTCGTAGTTGACGACCGCGACGGCTACTTCGCGTTGCGGGTGCGGTTGGAGAATCTGATGGACTAGCTCCCGAGTCCTCATTAGGCGTAATTAGGGGTGGTTCGAGTAATAACTCGCTCGATGCGGGTGACTGAGCGGCTTGAGTAGGTGTAAATTGGCCGAGCGGCTCGCACTCCATGACGGCAGGCTTGAGACGGTCGATAAATACGGTGTCGTGTCGTCCGCTGATGTCTATGACAAATGTTTTTGCCCTACTTTTTATCACCTCAGACGGGCCAGTGTATGGCGCTTGTAGTGGTGATCGAACGCCATCGACGCGAAGGAATACATGAGTAGCGGTTTCTAACGCAGTTGGGACATAACTTGTAGACTGTTGTTCGCGCGGCGGACCGGCCTTGAGCACTCGCATGTGCTGCGTAAGGCGTTGAGCATAGTCACTGCAGTCGAAAGTCACGGTTGGTGAGGGGGATACCAACTCCCCAGGCAGGCGAAGTGTACAGTCATGTACTACGCAGGCTTAAGAGTGCTAATGGTAGTGTTTCACTCCAAAGGGTGCTACCGTTTGCTCGAAGGGCGGCTTTTAATTGCCGGTGGAAACGCTCAACCATACCGGTGGCCTGAGGGTGGTAAGCTGTCGTCTTAACGTGATGGCAACCGAGCGTATCGAGTAGGCTGCCGAAAGCGCCGTCAAAGTGTGGACCACGAATAGTGGTCACTATTGCCGGGCAACCGAAATGACTAACCCAACCGGTCAGAAAAGCCTTCGCGGCCTCTTCCGAGGTGGGACAAGGGATAGGTATAGCCTGGGGCCAGCGAGTAAAACGATCCACGCATGTGAATATGTAAACGTGCCCAAGCGAGGGGGGAAGTGGTCCTACGAGGTCGAAGTGCACGTGATGAAAACGTGTTTCAGGTTCTGGGAACCTGGATAACGCCGCCTTAGTGTGCCTATGGGTCTTAACACGTTGACACTGCATGCAAGCACGAGCCCATTGACGGACATCTCGTTTGACATTGTGCCAAACAAAACGCTCAGTTATCAGTTTCACCGAGGCCGTCACACCCGGTTGAGCCAGATTGTGGAGTGTCAGGAAAGTGGGATAACGGTGGGCAGCAGGAACCACCGGCCTAAGGTGACCTTGCTACATATCGCACAAGATGGTATTCTGGGAAGTTGGGATAGGTACTGTCGTCAAGCTCAAAGAACCGTTCTGTCGAAGTTGTTCGATGTCAGAGGCCATAGTTTGAGCCTGTGCCATTGCATCCAAGTTGATGTTAGACGTCGGTGACAGACTTAGTTGATGTACGCGTGACAAGACGTCAGCGACGGAGTTAAGTACCCCAGAAACTTGTCGTATGTCCACAGTAAACTGTGAGACAAAGTCTAAGTGGCGAATCTCGCGTGGTGAGTATCGATTGGAACCTGACTTTAGTGCGTAAACCAAAGGCTTGTGGTCTGTAAACACCGTGAACGAACGGCCTTCGAGTGCATGTCGAAAATGACGTATTCCCAAATAGATGGCTAATAACTCCCTACCAAATGTGCTTTACCTAGATTCGGCGGGTTGTAGGCGCTTGGAGAAGAATGCTAAAGGTTGCCAAGAATCGTCTACGAACTGTTGAAGTACTGCTTCAACAGCTGTGTCCGAGGCATCCGTCACTACCGAAATGGGAGCCAAAGGGTCGTGGTGGGTAAGGAGTGCTGTTTTGGCGACAGCATCTTTGACCAAGGCAAATGCGACTTTTGTCGTGTCGGGAAACACGAACTTCTGCTTACCTCCGCGCAACAGGTCGGTGAGGGGTTGCATCATTTCCGCACAGTGAGGAATAAATCGGCGGTAGAAATTCACCAGGCCAGCAAACTGACGCAACTGGCGAAAAGATTGGGGTTCAGGGTAGTCGCGAATAGCGGAAACTTTATCTGACAGAGGGCGGATACCCGAGGATGAAATAGAATGTCCTATGAAAGTGATATCCACCCGGCCTAATTCGCATTTCGCAATATTGATCGTAACGCCGTGCTGGCTAAGGCGTTGGAAAAGATCTCGTAAGTGTGCGGCGTGCTCTTTCTCTGAAGAACTAGCCACCAAAATATCATCCAGGTATACCTAGACATTTTCCAAACCACGAGTTGTCTCGTGCATGAACCGTTGGAAGGTCTGGGCTGCATTGCTGAGTCCAAACGGCATTCTCAGAAACTCGAACAGCCCGAAAGGCTTAGTGACGGCAGTTTTAGGGATATCGGTCTCTGCTACCGGGATCTGGTTTTACGCACGAACTAAATCGATACGGCTGAAGACGGAGCAACCTGATAAAGACGAAGTAAGGTCCTGTATATGGGGAATCGGGTATCGGTCAGGGACGGTGACTTTGTTAAGCGCTCTGTAATCACCATAGGCTCGCCAGTCGCCACTAGACTTAGGGACCATATGAAGAGGGGAAGCCCAAGGGCTACTAGAAGGGCGTATTATACCCAGTAATAGCATGTGTTCGAATTCAGCCTGTGCAACACGAAGCTTGTCTGGTGCTAACCGACGCGGCCTACTGAACACTGGGGATCCCTTAGCATCGATATAGTGAGTGACGTTGGTGGTCACTGCTGGGAGAGGCCCAGCCTGCCGAAACATGGCTGGGTAGGCAGCGATGAGTTCGCCATGAGATTGGTGTGCCGGTGGTTGAACGTAAAAAGGCGTGACGTGATTCACTCGTAAATTATGACCCGCAACAGCGTGAGTGGTCTGACGATCTACCACTCTGCGGCGCCCTGCATCAACTAACAAGTCAAAGTGTTGCAAGAAGTCAATGCCCAGAATTGGGTACGAGACGTCGGCGATGATGAATACCCAACGAAAATTACGCTTTAAACCTAAGTTTAAGGTGAGCGACCGCTGGCCAAACGTGTGGATGGCCATGCCATTGGCAGCGCGTAGTGTTTGGGCCTGCGGTGTGCTGTTGTCGCCTTTCGCTCGGGGGAGGACGCTCATTTCGGCACCGGTATCTGCAAGGAATAGGTTATTTGAAATGATGTCCCTTACGTTCAAAAGATGATTGTTGGTCTGATACCCGGCTTCGTGGGTCGCCACCACGGGCCGGGGGTTTAGTTTCCCTGATGAGCACCGGGAAACGTACACCCTGGTTCGCATCGTTTGGCTACCTCACCAAAGCGACTGTGGTATTTACAATACCCTTCTTTTGAAGATCCGAAACGTCGTCGCAATGACGAACTATGGAGCCTAGGTGAGCGTGCGCGGTGCCGCTTCTGTGACTCACTTCTTCTAACTGCTAGATGTTGCAGGCTCGCGTCAATTCTAGACAAAACTGACGCGAGGTCGTTAGATGTTGGTAATGCAGGCACCGTTGTGACGGAGGACCTGGTTACTCTAGGTACAGAGGGGTTGTATCGTGACTTAATGTCATCAGCTATCACTGCAGTTTCTTCCAGCGAGCACTTGCGCGTGGCACTTGGTAAAACTGGAATGTTGTGCGGCAAACGCGGCAGCCAAAGTTCCCTTAAGAGCGGGTCCTCGCCTACCGTCGGTCCTCTCAAGCGCTGCATCTCACGCAGCAGTTCGGACGGCTTCCTACTTCCAAACTCAACGTTTTGAAGTTGTTGCATCGGGAAGAGATTATTACGTCCCTTACTTGCACTGTGACCTCCGGCGGGAGGCGGCCTGCTACCCACCTGAAACGGCTGGCTTCACTGGTTATACGGCAGTTTTCGAATTCTAACTCGACCAGCGTGAACCAGTTATGGATCAGCAGGCGTGAATGCCGGTATGTGCAGCGTGATCGCCCCAACAGTGGGGTCTGAGCAGGGTTTCCGTTCAGCAGAAATAGCGATTACTTTATCGAATACAGACGGTAAAAGAAACCAACGACCAATGGGGCACTATAGTCTTCGCAAAAAAATCACGACGAACTAGACACCAAAAATATGTATGGACGAAAAAAAATTATTTGGTAAACCGACCAAAAATAATCAAAAGATAGGGAAACAATAAAACACAAAAACGTACGCAGACGGGACCTTGAACGGTAGAAAACAAGGAAACTCACGTGACCTGGGGATCACGTCGGGCTCACCAATTGTAAGGTTGATTAGACCTTACTTCGCGGTCTCCTTAGTAAACGCGTGCTTCGGTCCTTTGTACTGCGTGGACCACCTGCACGTTACTCTAATGTGCGGCACTGCACGAATATGTTAACCAGAACAGTATTCTCCACGACCCGTGAGAATGAGAAGGCGATTGGTAGAGATAGTGGTTAGCGTGTATTTGGGAGCGTGCGTGAGAGCGTACGCAAGAGCAACGGTCAAATGGCAACCGCACTTGGCAGTCAGCGTTCAGTTGAACAATAAACGTGGTAAAAGTATGAACGAAGATGGCCACCGCTACAAATGCATCACGGTGGTCTAGGAACCACATTCCTACCGTTTTACTTTCTCTGCCAAGTTCTGAAAGAACGCAATGTGCCCAGATAGCGAGGCCATCGAAGGTGGACAGCGAAGGTCGGTAAGGCAACTGACCAGGATCTCAAAAGTTAAACTTTTCACAGAAACGTTGCAGAACAGATCTTGCGAAAGCTTTGAGGCATACAGAAGGACTCATAATGTTCCGTTTTGACTGAGCTTAGTGCGCAGGACGATGGCTGATGAATCGCGTATGTGTCTATTTTCAACTAACCAGCCTGTTAAAAATCCGGTAGTGTTGAACTAATCCTCTTGAGGTATTTTGGTTATGAAAGTTAGGTTTAAATTGTCGGCTGTACCCTTTTTCACTCGTCGTTCTGTTTTTTAGTGATACTGAAGTAAAGTTTACATTGCCCTTGTGTAAAGATATTCGTTGAGGAAAATCCTTAACACGCCAGATATGATACTATTTCGCATTGGATGTCATGTAAAGACGATAACATTCGCCTGTTGGACATGCCCAAAACGCCGAAAAAATCAAGGAAATTTACCGGTATAGTCCTATCAATCTTTTTGACTTTAACCACTAAATTACCACCATATGAGTCCATACAATTATTTCCGCACACGAAATGAGACTCATGTGCAAACTTTTTACTGCACTTGTAAAAAGCAACAAAAGAAATGGCAATCGGTACGGCGGGCCCCCGAAAAAGGCCTTGGGGTGCTTTCACGTGTTCCGGCCATGAACTGAACACAAAGGTAGTTCTCCTCTTTGTGAAAAGCTGCGCAATAGAAGTGTGTCCCTCGTCCACAAGTCGCACACTGGACATATTAAACATCCTCGTCCAAGTCCATTGACGGCTCCTCTCCTCTGCACACACTGCAGGTACGCACACCACCTCCCAACGGCGCAGCGAACCGCGAAGCAAGTGGCAGCGGATTGACGGAATTGCGAATCACAAACGTTTATATATGACCGGTGGGCCAATCTAAACTCACCAAGTCAAATTATTAGCAGTAGTAAACAAATTACAGAAGAAAGAAGCAAAACCGGTCAACAGTTCACAATGAAAGGAAGTTATCAATTCCGATAGAAAACGGCATTATACCGTGACATTCATCGTTTCCCCATCCATGTCACAACAGCCGACTGATGCTTCATACGACTACTCTAGTTCGGTTCTCAATTACCACAGCATGCTAAACTTCAAAATGTCCATAAAACTACACAGGACTCCGCAGTTCTTGTTCAACTTGTTCTTATCACTTCTACTGTTCAAAGGCTTGAAGAAACTAAAATGCGTAATCAAGGACTGAAGGCCCTGTGACACCCAAATATGTTTCTTCGACTATCCTTATTGCACGAGATCATAACCTCCAATAATCAAAGAGATATCTCGCACGCAGTTACAACAGACAATGCATCAGTCTCTACTCCCCTATCTGTTGCCCAGGCCTTTAACTCATTCTTGCCTCAACTGTGGCCCCCAATAACAACGTTGATCCTTCTGCTCTTCATCCTGTTACCGCTTCAACCCTGTTCATGGCGGGGTTTGACGTTTTAATTATCTCCCACTTACTGACCACTATCAAGCCGTCCTCCTACCCAGGATCAGACGGTTTACCATCCACTGCAATAGTTAAATCCGGACCTGAGTTATCATACTTACTACTCAATTTGTTGAACCCATCTTTGAATTCTAGTCTGGTGCCAACAAACTGGAAATGCTCGGTCGTAATCCCGTTTCACAAAAACGTCCACTGCAGGTGTTATCAGACTTACATCTCATTACCCACACTCCTATCCACTCTCGGTTCATGGAAAAAATCACCAGACAACACATTGTGAAGTGCCTCTTTAAATTTGATGTTATTAGCACCCGACATCACGGTTTCCTTCGGTCAAGATTGTACGCAGCATGCCAACTTGATTTCCTGAATCACATCACTGATACGGCAGATCGTGGAAAGGTTCTTATAGTGCTTTACCCGGATATGTCTATGGAATCTAACCGCGTGCCCCACCTTCAACTTTCGACCAAAACCCGGCACTCTGGCATTACTGATCCCTTACTACCTTGGGTCAATTCCTACCTATCTAATCGCTCTCGGACTGTCTTGATAAATGGACATTGTTCTGAGTCTAAACCGGTTACAAGCGATGTTATGCAAGGTAGCATCCTTAGCCTTCTGCTATTCCCCATGCTCATAAACGACGTATTCATCTCAGTGAGACATGACACCCAATTTCCTTTTGCTGACAACATGAAGATTGTCTACTCTTTCAGGACTGATTTTCTCGGCTGCGCTATTTCAAACATTTCTGAAGACGTATCTGCACTAGATAGATGATGCTCAACTTGGTAGATGAATTATTCTGCTGACAAATGTGAGACACTGACATACAAATGGAACCTACCTCCAGGGGCCCTAGCCATCTGTGATTCATCCATTGCTAGAAAAATGATTGTTCCAGACCTTGGCTTAAGCTATTCTTGCACATTCAAATCATCTGAGTATTCGGCCCTCCAAATTGCAATGGCCAGAAATTGCTTAGGCCTATTACTTCGCTCCTTTCAAATCAAAAACTGCATTCTTACCCTCAATAAGTCTCATGCCATACATTTACAACAATACTGCCAGCTAATCTCTTCTAGTATGTGCAGATCAGAGAGAATTGGTATAGGATCTCACCAGCTACGTTTCACCAAGCGGCTGCTTGGAATGAGCTCGCTGATGAGGATCTGAAAAGGTAAACTTTTCACTCGATCGTTGCAGAACAGATCTTGCGAAAGCTTTGAGGCAAAAAGAAGGACGCATAATGGGATGAAGTTTCTTAGAACCTTTTTCGGGAACAGGAGCTGTAGCTGCTGTCTTCCAACAATCTCGAATCTCTAAGTCCCTCAGATGTTGATTGAAATGTTCGGCGAGATTTGGGCTGGGGGTAATTGCATACTCTGCGAGCAATATGGAGTTGAGTGCTCCAGGTCTGGATGATTTCATGGGGTTAGGGGGGACTGGTTCCTTGTGGACGCGCACGATGTAGATGTAAGATAGAAGTTCCTGAAACTGGCTTTCTTCAAAATGTATAGAAACGAAAGTTCCTACTGCTCTGCCGAATGAATTGTTGAGCTGGTCTACTTCAACATTGTCAGATTTGAGCCGCCAGTTATATCTTAGAAGAGCTCGCATGTGTCACGATGAACCTTGCTGGATAGAAGATTATGCTTGTAGATAGAACTGAGGCACTACAACCCAGTCGTGATGTGTTTTGTTAGAATCTTTACAGCTGAGAGGTTATGATGTTTGAATGCGTATTCGTTTTTGTGACGAAGCTACTTTATTTGGTATGGATGATAGACAATTAGGGAGAGCATACAAAGTTTCGACCGGGCAATAAATATTAATGGAAAAACTTAAATAGCCGGCGAGATGGGCCCAGGAGACCGACAGATCCGCGTCTAGGAATATAGAGGACTGTGTCTGAACAACCACGGTTGGTCAGGAAATGCACTTCCCAGATATTTGAAATGTGCTCATGACAAATCAGCCTCTTATAAACTAGGCAACCACGACCTCGTAAGAAGGGTTTGTGGTTGGTATGACCGTAGATATCGGGTGGTGTTTTGATGATTGCATGAAAGGAGGAGCCTAACGGAAGGCCAATTGAAGTGGAGAAAAGACATGGGCTCGTTACTAAAAGAAAGTCCAAAAAGGCATTCAGTCTAGCTGGGAATGTAATAGTGTTCATCAAACCGAAGGGATTAAGAAAGCTCGCATCAAAGCGATGAAAATTGCCAGCAACTATGCACAACGAAATATCAGCATAGTTCACCGAAAATTGTGAAATTTATTCAACAAATTCTAGGTAGACTGCCGGGAAATATTGAGGGGAATATATTCATGCACTAGCGAAAGTGAGCGAAAACTGCTCAAAAATATGGGCTTATATTCGTTTACAGAACAATGAACGGAAGTTGTTGAATAGGTAGAAACGGTTCCGACTTGTTTAGACTAACGATCGATGATATACGTGATAACTCATCCACCTCGTTTGCTGTGTGATGCACACGATATTCAGTGAAAACACAGGTGCAAATATTTCATCTTCAATGTCGCTGTGAAGCCAGGTTTCTTGCAAAAGGGTTGCTCCGAGCTGAGAGTATTCCGTGGTCCCAACAAGACCTGGCAGCACCGAAGTTTGCTCAGTAGAGATCGAACAATTTTACTGATTACAAGGGGTAAACACGTGATATGAATGGGTATTTGGCGAAGAGCTGTAGCGACATGGAGATGGCTGAGTCAAAATGTGTAAATTCACCAACAAAAATATAATAGAAAAACATAACTTATTAGAGTTTTCAGCCCTAGGCAGTTTGTTTGTTGTTCACCAAGCAGTACAATACCCAAAGCTGTTGGGTGAACGTTAGGCTAATGATGGAACAAGAGGACTGGTAACATGCGCCTTGAAAATTTACACAGATGTTCGTGAAATTTTACAAGAAACATAATGATAAAAGTATCACGATAACTGTGGGCAATGTGCTGCTTAGACATCTCACTCGTACCAACACACTATTTTTCTAAATTTTTTCTGTAAATACATTTTCTCGTTTTGTCTGTAAATAATTCATATATGTTACATATTTTAATCGGTGCTTCAGAATGAATTTCACTTTTGGGTTCATAGACATCTAATGCGGCCATTGTCTGTGTGGCAGCGCTTTCGTCAGAAGAGAAAAGTACTCTGCTGCAGTGTCCCATCTATTCCGTAGCGAGTTTATGGGAGTGTAGTAACACTGCATTCATTTCTGACAATCATGATCTTTATTGCCACTCCATGTATAAACTTTGTTCAATCACTCCAAACCAAGCTGTTCCTGATTAGACCGCCACGATTGTAGTAACATTCAGCCTTGCTTATTTGTTTAACACACATCCTTGTTTATCTGAACTGGCGCCGCCTAGCGCGGTGGCAACTTGACCGTTGGCCGTGCATGCTACATACACGCTTTTCTAATGTACGATAACCACTCTCTCCGGATATCTAGTGTTCTCCTTCTCATGGGTTGTGGGAACCATTGCCCTGTTGATCGTGGTGGTGTATTTCAGAGTAGCTCTGTAACGTATGGGTGGTCCATGCGTAGTGGGAAGGACTAGCGAACACGCGGAATGAGGAAACAGTTTGGTAAGGTTTAACCAACCTTACAAGATGATACACACTCTTGTGAGTCCTCCCTGGTCGTTCATTGCTCTGAACTCTTTGCTCTGGAAGTTTTTATAGACATCTCTGTAGCTCGACTTTGGTTTTTCTGTCTACTAGCTAAGCATCATTCGATTCGTGACTGTAGTTATCTACCGCGTCCGTATGCCATTCATCCCGTTGGCCCTGCGCTCTGTAGGAGCATCGTTGTAGATGTCCAGAAGTAACGCATAAGTATTTTTCCGCGAATGGTCTTAAAGTTTATTGCCCCGTTGTTTTAAGCACTGGTTTATGGAAACCCCAGATTTGTGCAGAAAGATACCTTGGAAATTGTGGAACCCAGTTCTTTACGGGGATTGGTAAACGTTTGTTCAGTGACAGCTACAACATCTGATGTGGCAGCCGATCGTTTCGACATCATGCGCATTTCATACCGCAGGATAATATGATTTTCAGTTGTACAGCAACATTCAGGAATGAAAACTCGACTTTGCCAAATGATTTACGTAACTACTCCGTTAATTATCGGCCTATTATGGAAAAACCTACGGGGTTATTCCGGTTGTTGGGGTAGCACCTGCCAAACATAATCTAGTGACCTTGATCGTTCTGAGAAAATGACCGTTTTCTGGACACCATTTTGGATTCATTTTCTCTACGATCTTTTCTGATGTTTCATATCGACCTCGCTGTTTTTTCGGTTACGTACGTTTAACTGGACTGCGTTTTCCGAGGTTTCCGTCTACCTCGTTTTGAATCACTTTCACTTCCGGTTCCTCGCCGATTGTACGCGCTCGCGGTTCGCTATCTGCTCAGCCGCTATGTTCATTTCCATCCGGTGTATTTCTCGTATCGGCACTGTTTCGGTGCCACGATATATCTGTCAACCGAATTGCGTCTTCTCTATTCGTCCGATGGAGGGGACTACATTGGTATTTCGTTGTGAGACCGAATAGAAGACAAGTTCATTAGCCGCGCTCGTACGTCTTCTATAATAAAAAAGTAAGATGCCCTCTGTAAATATAAATATGCGTATGTCATTTTAGGAGTGGTTCGTCAAAACCCACGATTGCAAGACTTATTCGACGGTGACACAGAGAAGCACATTCAACAACGGTTCGCTAATGCTAGAAATCGAGGAATCGCTGGAACGATAAAAGTTGAGCTCCTATTAACTGTGCATTACCAATGCCACACTATTCATTTTTGTTCATGTGTTCGTAGCTTCCATAGCATGAAATATGGTAGTTTGACCCGTACATATTTTGGTTCACATTCGGCATAAAAATCTCAAATATTTTTCCTTTCAGTTTACGTGATATTGTAATATGCAAGGATCAGCGTACTACAGCAGGGTTGTTTGTGTTCAATCTACAAAATACAGAATAGAAAACTCCATGAGTACCCAGGGCTCAGTAAGTTCACCAATAGGATCCTACAAATGCATTATTCGAACACCAATATGGTTGTCAGCAGTCTGCTCACTAAAATGTGTAACACATACGTGTACAATTATATCCCTTTTCCTGTAAAACATGTTCACCGTTGAACAATAATTGCAACTGTTTATCTTTCTTAAACGTACTTTCAGTGGGTCATTAGGCTTATTGCAGATAACTCTTTTCTCTTATGCGTGCACGCAAATTTATTTCACGTTTGCACTTTCCTTTCTTCTTCCACAAGTAGAAATCGAATTGAGAAGATACGACGATGCTTTACTTGATGTATATAAATCTACACATTTTTAGCTGTTACTCCTTTATTACAATGGGCTTTTGCACTCCCGTTTATAAGTGGTTCTTTGTTTTGTGCCCCGTTTATTTGGGCACAAAGGAGATTGTTGAAATCACTTGATCGTGCAGTAATAGTAAGGGTCTAAGTGGAGAAGTAATTTAGGAGAGGTGAAAAGGTAATATATGGTACCTCGCATTGAACAAAATCTGTCTAAAATTCTCTGAAAATGATCGCCGCAATAGGGCAGACCAATCGAAAACCGCTCGGAAACCATTCAAATCCGATCGGAAATCGGCAAAAACCGATCGGTTTCTGGGCGGTTTTTCTACGTGGTGAGTCGATGTTTGCGTCACTAACAGCCACTGTGCCCGATCTTGTCTTAAAGGTCTACTCACTCAGTGTGTTGTTGGTTGGACGCTCTACTCAAGCGTCACCTTCAGTCTTTAGTCTTCAGTCTTCAGGTAAATGTCAGTGGTAAGTCATTCCGTATGAGTCTCACCATATCGTACTCTAAGATGAAGTTTCGTCGAAGTAGATCACCCAGTAACATCTGCACAGAGATTCCTGTTCAGCCATGAGGCACTGATGCTCTTTATTGGTATAGTTAGAGGTATCGTTCTTAGGTCCGTTACTGCTCTCCATCTTGTTCGCTGGTCCCAGTCAACCAGGAGAAAGTGTACACTAAAGCGTAGCTGCAACGAACGCTTTTGGCCGGAGTAGTCCCCTATTCTACTTTATTCATTACCACAAAAATTGACTGCGGTGGGCCGGCAAATCGTTCCGCATACTACCGGAAATTATATTTCATGGTTCTGTGTGTGCCTTGTGTGTTCTGGGGTAGTCTGGTACTCCGGATTATCAGGTACTCGCTAGATTCCGAGAAGGGTCCAGTGATCGGACAATTAGCCAAAATTGTAGTGCTACCGATGTGACACTCAATTACAAACACTAACAAATTCGGCAGTCGTCCAGGTAAACAAATTTATTAGTGTTTGTAATTGGCCTATTGCACAGGCAATAAGCCGGAAGTTCCAACGGCTGAAAAAATACATAAAATTCAGTGGGATCGGTAAAGGACAGTTTTGTAACGAAATATCGCTGATCACATTTGCGTACTAAACGGACTTCGGACGAAATGCTAGCCAGGGGAGCTAAGGTTCAACAGTCCGCAAGCAGAGCAGTCGAAAGTGTGTATTTCAATTGGCGGAAACCAATAGTCCTCAAAGCAAGAAGACAAATAACGAACAACTACGTGGTCGAGCAACATACAAATTGCCTAGAGCTACGGACAAATTAGTCATGTTTATCTACAAAACATTTTTCCACGAATTTTCACCTGCAAACTCAGTTATTTTCAGGTGGCTAAAACGATTCCCCCTCTGGAAGGGAACTGCCTAAATGACCCTTCGATCTAATTATTTGCTCACCGCGCGCCCATCTCCACCAACCTCACGAGTTTTATATGTCTATGAGACCATGTTACTATGCCATAATCAGCTCGTATGGCCGATGGAACTCCACTAAAATGCGCAAGGGCCAAGCGGTCATTTACTGTACACTCATCTGCGTTCTGTTCAGTTCAGTTCGGCTTGCACAGGACGATAGTGGCCAAGGCCAATCGAGCGTCCAGATTTCTTTCAGCGGTGTGCGCACTCACCAGAGAGAAGGTGAAAAGTTCTTCCTGTCTGGTCGTTTAGGTAGAATGTTCCGCTCACCGAGTTTTGCTGAAAGGGGAAAAAACGAAAAATCTAATAGCCAGTGCGAGAAAAAATCGTCATGCGAGCGTTTCCTTATAATAACAGGTCTTGCTTAGGTCCACGGAATACCTGGGACACCTTTACTCCCAAAGTTCTTCATTCGGTTCTAAATATTAGCCCCCGGTAATATGAGATCCGACTTATTGTCTAGCTTTCTTCTGGAAGATCCCGCGACTTCCATGCTTATCAGCTCTTCGGTGAGCCGGCTCCGCAATCCAACTACCCTACTGAAGAACAAGATGGCTCCTAAATGCAACGTTGAGCGCACCTCTCGTGCTTTCATGCCGTTTCCTCTTACCCATTTGCCGGGGGCCATCTCAGACATATCTACACATTTTATCCCCGTTAAGCCCGGAATTTTAAAGGCTCTAATGAGGTCCTGTCTTAGTGTTCTCCTTTTTAGAAAAAAACGTTTTGTATTCCTCAGCATCCGGCTGTAGGTCACTCCTCGCTGACTCTCCACCATTCTAGTACCTAGCCGTTGTACTTTTTGAAATCCTGAATCTAAAAAGCTCCTTTTGAGCTCTATGGGCAGCCACCTTGTTATACTTTGCCCATTTGAAGTATGCAGTCATTCCAACACCTAGATCTTCTATTCGTTGTATCGCCTCAGTCATGAGAGGTCAGTTTGCCTCGTTACGATCAAACCCACTAACGCTTCGGCTAGTAGATCTTTACCTCCATTTAAACGCATATTCCATGTGTTTACCAATTTTATCACCTCCTCAATATCTCTAGCTTGTAGTTCCCGCTAACCAGATCCGAAAACCTTGAAATCTTCCGAAAATACAAATTACGGGGACTTCATTGCTTAGGCCAAGCCATTTATGTAGGAGAGAAATAGAAGTGGCCCAAGAATTGATCTCTGAAGGACACCACTTCTTACATGTAAAAGCTCGAAATTCTCATTTAGTCTAGCGTGGAACGTCCTGTCAGTCAGAAAACCAGCTGTCCAACTATGTAGCTGTCACTTTCCCCTATAGGTCTCGGGTTCTCCCAGCAGTAAGCAGTGATTTACTGAGTCGAAAGCCCTACTGAAGTCTAGGTAGCAAAATTCCTCTGGTCCTCCTTCATCCAGCTTTGTTGTGAATTCGTCCCAGAGCCCGGGAAGATTTGAGATACTCGATCTACTCTCTAAAAACCCAGGCTGTGCTTCACTGAGCAGCTCGCTTCCCACCAATTCTTCGCAGACGATCCTCCTAACAGTTTCTCTTAACATTTGCAAAGGACGCACGTAGGCCCATGTGGTGATTCAGCAGCTGTCAAACGTGATACGGCCAGGTATAGCTTCGTAACCACGTACACGGATGAGCCTCAACCAATCAGGATCAACGAGGTCAATTCCGACAAAAGCCCCCTGTTATTAGTCATCTTTTAGTCTACCGATTATATTCTCTAATTGAACATATTTATACAAACCAACTCTGCAATACAAGTAACGTGCTATTTCGCGGACTTGGTCTTCTTGCTACTCTTGTTCGCATAGTTCTGCGGGGGGGGGGGGGGGGGCAATTTCAATACGGACTATCAATTCAGTTCATTATGATTATTACAGCCCAACAGGTTCATAGTTTTGCCCCTGTGGGCGCGGTCCACTTTTGTGAATAGCCACCCCTGCCGCTGTATCCTAGTTGATTGTCAGCACATCTTGACTAACAGTGGCACGAAACAGCCAGCAAACATGTCCACTTAATTCAGCGGCCAATGATTTTAAGATGACTGAATGTACTCCATTTGGCCCTGCTGACTTATTTACGTTAAGCCCCTGTAGTATTATTCTCATCGCCCCCATCGTTGTAATATGCGCCATGTCGAGTGCTCCTTATGCGTATCCTGCTGTCGTCTTAAGCATTCATTTATTAAATGCTCAATTTCAAAGAATTTGCTGAGCTCCTCTGCTTTGCCCTGATCTTCACAAACTTTCCTGCCATCGCTTAAGATTATCCTACCTACTCTTTTTTCGAGGGCTTCCCATGATGGGGCATATCTCAAATATCTCGTGTTTCCGCTCAGCTGCTTTTGCTCTTCTTCTGTCTTAACAATAAGGTTTCTGTATTCGGTGCATTGCAACCATGCTCTCCCAAATCTGGCTGCTTTGAGATTCACCTGGCAGTCCTCTTGTCCCATCATTAGCCTAACGTTCACCCAACAGCTTTGGGTATTGTACTGCTTGGTGAACAACAAACAAACTGCCTAGGGCTGAAAACTCTAATAAGTTATGTTTTTCTATTATATTTTTGTTGGTGAATTTACACATTTTGACTCAGCCATCTCCATGTCGCTACAGCTCTTCGCCAAATACCCATTCATATCACGTGTTTACCCCTTGTAATCAGTAAAATTGTTCGATCTCTACTGAGCAAACTTCGGTGCTGCCAGGTCTTGTTGGGACCACGGAATACTCTCAGCTCGGAGCAACCCTTTTGCAAGAAACCTGGCTTCACAGCGACATTGAAGATGAAATATTTGCACCTGTGTTTTCACTGAATATCGTGTGCATCACACAGCAAACGAGGTGGATGAGTTATCACGTATATCATCGATCGTTAGTCTAAACAAGTCGGAACCGTTTCTACCTATTCAACAACTTCCGTTCATTGTTCTGTAAACGAATATAAGCCCATATTTTTGAGCAGTTTTCGCTCACTTTCGCTAGTGCATGAATATATTCCCCTCAATATTTCCCGGCAGTCTACCTAGAATTTGTTGAATAAATTTCACAATTTTCGGTGAACTATGCTGATATTTCGTTGTGCATAGTTGCTGGCAATTTTCATCGCTTTGATGCGAGCTTTCTTAATCCCTTCGGTTTGATGAACACTATTACATTCCCAGCTAGACTGAATGCCTTTTTGGACTTTCTTTTAGTAACGAGCCCATGTCTTTTCTCCACTTCAATTGGCCTTCCGTTAGGCTCCTCCTTTCATGCAATCATCAAAACACCACCCGATATCTACGGTCATACCAACCACAAACCCTTCTTACGAGGTCGTGGTTGCCTAGTTTATAAGAGGCTGATTTGTCATGAGCACATTTCAAATATCTGGGAAGTGCATTTCCTGACCAACCGTGGTTGTTCAGACACAGTCCTCTATATTCCTAGACGCGGATCTGTCGGTCTCCTGGGCCCATCTCGCCGGCTATTTAAGTTTTTCCATTAATATTTATTGCCCGGTCGAAACTTTGTATGCTCTCCCTAATTGTCTATCATCCATACCAAATAAAGTAGCTTCGTCACAAAAACGAATACGCATTCAAACATCATAACCTCTCAGCTGTAAAGATTCTAACAAAACACATCACGACTGGGTTGTAGTGCCTCAGTTCTATCTACAAGCATAATCTTCTATCCAGCAAGGTTCATCGTGACACATGCGAGCTCTTCTAAGATATAACTGGCGGCTCAAATCTGACAATGTTGAAGTAGACCAGCTCAACAATTCATTCGGCAGAGCAGTAGGAACTTTCGTTTCTATACATTTTGAAGAAAGCCAGTTTCAGGAACTTCTATCTTACATCTACATCGTGCGCGTCCACAAGGAACCAGTCCCCCCTAACCCCATGAAATCATCCAGACCTGGAGGACTCAACTCCATATTGCTCGCAGAGTATGCAATTACCCCCAGCCCAAATCTCGCCGAACATTTCAATCAACATCTGAGGGACTTAGAGATTCGAGATTGTTGGAAGACAGCAGCTACAGCTCCTGTTCCCGAAAAAGGTTCTAAGAAACTTCATCCCATTATGCGTCCTTCTTTTTGCCTCAAAGCTTTCGCAAGATCTGTTCTGCAACGATCGAGTGAAAAGTTTACCTTTTCAGATCCTCATCAGCGAGCTCATTCCAAGCAGCCGCTTGGTGAAACGTAGCTGGTGAGATCCTATACCAATTCTCTCTGATCTGCACATACTAGAAGAGATTAGCTGGCAGTATTGTTGTAAATGTATGGCATGAGACTTATTGAGGGTAAGAATGCAGTTTTTGATTTGAAAGGAGCGAAGTAATAGGCCTAAGCAATTTCTGGCCATTGCAATTTGGAGGGCCGAATACTCAGATGATTTGAATGTGCAAGAATAGCTTAAGCCAAGGTCTGGAACAATCATTTTTCTAGCAATGGATGAATCACAGATGGCTAGGGCCCCTGGAGGTAGGTTCCATTTGTATGTCAGTGTCTCACATTTGTCAGCAGAATAATTCATCTACCAAGTTGAGCATCATCTATCTAGTGCAGATACGTCTTCAGAAATGTTTGAAATAGCGCAGCCGAGAAAATCAGTCCTGAAAGAGTAGACAATCTTCATGTTGTCAGCAAAAGGAAATTGGGTGTCATGTCTCACTGAGATGAATACGTCGTTTATGAGCATGGGGAATAGCAGAAGGCTAAGGATGCTACCTTGCATAACATCGCTTGTAACCGGTTTAGACTCAGAACAATGTCCATTTATCAAGACAGTCCGAGAGCGATTAGATAGGTAGGAATTGACCCAAGGTAGTAAGGGATCAGTAATGCCAGAGTGCCGGGTTTTGGTCGAAAGTTGAAGGTGGGGCACGCGGTTAGATTCCATAGACATATCCGGGTAAAGCACTATAAGAACCTTTCCACGATCTGCCGTATCAGTGATGTGATTCAGGAAATCAAGTTGGCATGCTGCGTACAATCTTGACCGAAGGAAACCGTGATGTCGGGTGCTAATAACATCAAATTTAAAGAGGCACTTCACAATGTGTTGTCTGGTGATTTTTTCCATGAACCGAGAGTGGATAGGAGTGTGGGTAATGAGATGTAAGTCTGATAACACCTGCAGTGGACGTTTTTGTGAAACGGGATTACGACCGAGCATTTCCAGTTTGTTGGCACCAGACTAGAATTCAAAGATGGGTTCAACAAATTGAGTAGTAAGTATGATAACTCAGGTCCGGATTTAACTATTGCAGTGGATGGTAAACCGTCTGATCCTGGGTAGGAGGACGGCTTGATAGTGGTCAGTAAGTGGGAGATAATTAAAACGTCAAACCCCGCCATGAACAGGGTTGAAGCGGTAACAGGATGAAGAGCAGAAGGATCAACGTTGTTATTGGGGGCCACAGTTGAGGCAAGAATGAGTTAAAGGCCTGGGCAACAGATAGGGGAGTAGAGACTGATGCATTGTCTGTTGTAACTGCGTGCGAGATATCTCTTTGATTATTGGAGGTTATGATCTCGTGCAATAAGGATAGTCGAAGAAACATATTTGGGTGTCACAGGGCCTTCAGTCCTTGATTACGCATTTTAGTTTCTTCAAGCCTTTGAACAGTAGAAGTGATAAGAACAAGTTGAACAAGAACTGCGGAGTCCTGTGTAGTTTTATGGACATTTTGAAGTTTAGCATGCTGTGGTAATTGAGAACCGAACTAGAGTAGTCGTATGAAGCATCAGTCGGCTGTTGTGACATGGATGGGGAAACGATGAATGTCACGGTATAATGCCGTTTTCTATCGGAATTGATAACTTCCTTTCATTGTGAACTGTTGACCGGTTTTGCTTCTTTCTTCTGTAATTTGTTTACTACTGCTAATAATTTGACTTGGTGAGTTTAGATTGGCCCACCGGTCATATATAAACGTTTGTGATTCGCAATTCCGTCAATCCGCTGCCACTTGCTTCGCGGTTCGCTGCGCCGTTGGGAGGTGGTGTGCGTACCTGCAGTGTGTGCAGAGGAGAGGAGCCGTCAATGGACTTGGACGAGGATGTTTAATATGTCCAGTGTGCGACTTGTGGACGAGGGACACACTTCTATTGCGCAGCTTTTCACAAAGAGGAGAACTACCTTTGTGTTCAGTTCATGGCCGGAACACGTGAAAGCACCCCAAGGCCTTTTTCGGGGGCCCGCCGTACCGATTGCCATTTCTTTTGTTGCTTTTTACAAGTGCAGTAAAATGTTGGCCCATGAGTCTCATTTCGTGTGCGTTACTAAGTGATGGGACTCATATAGTTGTATTTTAGTGGTTACGGTCGGAAAGATCGATAAGTTTATACCGGTAAATTTCCTTGATTTTTTCGGCGTTTTGGGCATGTCCAACAGGCGAATGTTATCGTCTTTACATGACATCCAATGCGAAATAGTATCATATCTGGCGTGTTAAGGATTTTCCTCAACGAATATCTTTACACAAGGTCAACGTAAACTTTACTTCACTATCACTCCAAAACAGAACGACGAGTGAAAAAGGGTACAGCCGGCGATTTAAACCTAACTTTCATAACCAAAATACCCCAAGTGGATTAGTTCCACATTAATGGATAGATAATTCAACTCGGCGGCCTACTGTGTAAACAATAGCCACCCTGGAAACGGCGGTTGCTCAAATTTTCCCTCCGGGCTGATTGTACGCTACCACGCCGACTAGGAGGGCTCAAAATCGAACTTGTATTCTGCGCAATCGTAATGCACATTACCATGAAGATGCAATAAAAAACAGGAAGTACTGTCACTAACAATTTTCACACATGCTTTGCTTTCAGACAAATGATAATACATTTCCTTTTATTCCGTTGCTGGTGTGGGGCGGTGTCTTTTTGAAGACTACTGGATAACTGTGCCAAAAAATCATTGGTAGCCTGTTGTGGATCACTGAAGAGGAAAACCTCAATCCAATCGGCTTGTCGAATGGTCTGACCGAGCAGCTTCCAGTCGGAAAGAGGAGTGGGTTTGATACGATGTGAATTCAGGGTTGGCTGCAGGTAAGTGGGAATGCCGCATTTAACCACGTTGTAGTCTCTACGAGGAGTTGTAGGAGGTTGAGACAACTATGTGAGGGACTCGATGGATGGAAATCAGATCTTAAATGCTGTTTTACCTCGTAGGAGAGTGGGCATGCTGTGCCCACCCTTCTATGTTAGTGCTTACAAAAGCCAAAAGGTTAGCTGGTGCAGATAGAGATGGTCAAGTAACCTTGGACTGGTTAAAGTCACCAGAAATAATCTTTGCACTTGAGGGCAGTAAGGAGAATTATTCAAATGCGTCAGTCAGATGAGAGAGTCTAGGGGAATTTTCGCTTAATGAAAGGTAAAATACTAATATGAAGCTGAAAGCCGGGAATGTGGACAGTAAGCAAAAGTGGGCCGAGGATACAGTCAAGCGGAAGGTGCTGAAGTGTTGTGGCAGTAATGGTCTGCTTGTCAAATGCCAAGCAACTTCCAGCACGTCATGCTATCCTGTTTATTTTGAAGATAATATATCCCGCAAGATAGTTTTGGTCAGTTGAAGTGTAATCGGTTAACCACGCTTCAGTAACTAAGATGATACCATAATTAGGATTTGCGCCCAGATACCGTAAGTGACAAATTTTATTTATGGAGGATGGACTATTAAAAAGAATCAACGATATACTGTTATTAGTATTCAGTGTTAGGCCTCTATTTTTCAAGTATGTTGTGTGGTGCAGAACAGTTTACATTCGTGATCTGACGTGGAGCTTGTAGGTACCTGTACATTTCCGACTTTTGCCGGGATTCTCAACATCACTTGGTGCAACACTGCTTTGTTGTACCGACGTTTTATTGTGAAACACACACACACACACACCTTTTTGAAAATCACCACTGCGCAATACAAAAAAGGCTGCCAATGAACCTCTCATTCGAAGGCTGCTGGATCATTTAACGAAACAAAATGGGAGACCTTTCCATGGAACACCAGCCTCAGTCGTCGCCGTTACTGGTTGGCCTGGGCCTTTGACTGTGAGGTGGAAATGCGTAATGGACGTGGAGGATCACAGAGGCGTGTCTGGGAGCCGAATGTGCGGTGGTACCAAAACCAGGTTTGTAACCGGCGGTTTTTGGACCGTGATCTAGGTCGATGAGATGTCTCGGTGGACACATGTCGATGAGTAGTTAAGGCGTCGCACATTGCACCGACCTGATTGCACAATGTGCGAACGGTTTCTTTCAGGTCCGTAATAACCTTGCCGATATGAGGGTGATGAGATGGGGAATCAGGACTGCGAAAACCATCGCCACCGCGATCTGCGACAGGTGCTAATAATGTCATACGGGGATTCGTGTATCGGAATGGTTTCAGCGGGCGGTGTCATGTGACTACGGGGTCTACCAGCCGGGTAGCATTACATTATTTTATCGGCATGTTGCACAACTTTGTCCAGAGGAGTAGTAGGCTCCAGCATTGACAAAACCTGCTGCATCGGGAGAGGTAGTTTATCGACCCATGTCTCTTCAGGAAAATAGCTTCGTACATTTGACGTCCAGCCAGCAGCGACCACATGTTGCTCATAAGCTGGGACAGAGTTTAGCCCCCGAGGTCCACCGACGTGAACAGCTCACAGAGCGTTTTTCCGGCTGACTTCCCGGTGCGTGGAATGACCGCCCCCTGAGCTTCGTGTAAGGGGCTTCTGATGGAATTGGATCGAGGAGACCTTCCAAGTCAACAGCTATGTCAAAGGAAAGCCATTGGACAACGTGATAGTATTTCACGCGCTCGCTGGTTATAAATCGAGTGGTAAATATGGCTTCTATTTGTCGAAACCAAACTCGAGGGTTGGTCGGAAAAAACGGACAGTCTGAGAGCAACCACGTGGATGTCCATAGATTCGGTGTCGGAAGTGGTGAATCGTGTGGAATTTGGACCAATAAAATTGAAACTAGCGTCAGATGATGAGGTAAGTTATGAGCTCACCAATTTCATCTTGTGCCACCCAGTTTACGAGGCACACTTGGGTAATATCAACAATATCCTAGACGACACAAGCAAACTAAAATAGGCAGAGGAGCGTGTTGTGATAAAAGTCCACAAAGGGATGTGCATAAGAAATCAGAACGAATGTAATGCACTTGTGTGGAAATCTTCCATAGCCGTTACCACATACCCGTATTGCTTGGACCATGCTCTTTATTTTATTGACCCTTGAACAAGTACAGCATGCATCAGTCACTATACTTCAACATTCGTTCACATTTTGCTCACGTGAAGTGGCGTAGTTTTGATTCAAACTTGGACTGCCTTGACGGTGGTGTCTGACATTGGGCTTTGTTGAACTCTGGTCCTCGTTGCTAGACTTCGTGGCCATACAGTTGAGGTTTGTACATATTTGTATGCGTATAATTTGTCAATTCAGTACCGTAGAAACTATGAATCAATCTTGTTCTGGTTTTAGGATTCGTTTGAGTTGGGTACGCGTTTCTAACGACCGGAAAAACCGTTACAGTACTCAACTCGGAATTTCCACGAGGAGGTCTCTCAGAAACTTCGAGAACAGGACAGAAGCAAGCCGAAGCTGGACAGGAAGTAGCCGGGCAATTCCCTGGCATATGTTTGAGTGAAACTGATTCCCTAGACATTGCTAGGTCTGCTAGTAATGCCAGTGCGATTTCATGTACTTCGGCCAATGGTATAGAACAAAGAGTGCTGATATCTATTGATTGAGAATATTAGAATTAGAAGAAGCTGAACCAGCCAGGAAAGAACGCCTTCGATGACGGAAACGAGAGGTGACCTCGGAGACCACGGAACATGCGACCATTCAGCCTAGCAACTCCGCGGAACGATTGAAGCCGACCTATGCGTAACACACAATACTGACCTACCAAAGCTGGAATTGTCCCCCTATGACGGGGGCGCAGAACAGTACTGCGAGTTCATTAAACAATATGAGAACTTTGTAGAAGGGAGAGTAGTCGATCCAAGGCAGAGACTCTTGTGTCTCCTACATTACTGACGTGGAAGAACCAGGAAGCGACCGACGGGTGCTCGATGCTGGATCCTGAAGGGACTTACACTCGGGCTCGTGAAATTCTGAAAGACCTGTTTGGGCCACCACTTGGGGTCGCCCGGAATTTGATCGATGGTGTACTATCAGGGGAAAAACGTTCAAAAGACGAGTCGGGGTCTCTCTATTCAGTCTGGTGATAAAAATACATAAATCCAGCATGGTTTTGAATCACCTAGATTACCGATCGGAGCTAAATGCGCTGCACACATTGGAGACCATAGTGCGCAGTATACCCACGTAACTACAGAGTAGATGGGCCGAGGAAGCCGAGGGGATCAGTAGATTTGGGCGAGAAACTACGTTTGAAGACCTGACGCAGCTTATTGACCGTCATGCTGGGATAGCAAACAGCCGTTTCGGTCAACTTGTGCGCGAGACGCGCAAGTTACCTAGGGTTGCGACGACGCAGAGCTGGACCAGGGAACCAAGTAGAGGTCAATCATGGGCAAGCACACACGCACCATCCCACGAAGGCGAAAATTTGTCGGTGTGTAAGGTTCGTGGGGCGCCTCATTGCAAAGCGGAATGCCCTCGCTTCCGCAACGTAGACGTCGACGAATGATAGGAAATGGCTAGGAGACTGAGCGCGTGCTTCGTCTGTCTCAACGGTTCACATCGAGCTGCGGTGTGCCGAACGAAACCCAGTTGTAGTCAGGACGGATGCCATGGGAAACAACTACCTATTGCACAAACCCAAGAATTTGAATTTCGAAGAAACCCCGGAGCCTAGTGTGGTCTGCTCAGTATCTCGTTCCTTGTAACAAGCTTTTTCGCCCGGGAATAATAGCGGTTGGCGTAGAAACCCCAGTTGGGGTTGTAAGGGCGTTGGCCTTCGTAGATAGTGGCTCCGATACCACCATGGTGAGAAAGGAGGTTGTAGTGGAATATGGGATCAGAGGGAATCAATCTTCATTAGCGGTGAGCACAGTGAGCGGCACCCAGATCATCAAATCGACCAAACTGCACCTACGACTCTTTTCCTTGGTCGACAACGCCAGAGCAGAAACCCCAGAAGCATTCACCATAGAAGATCTGCCGATGAGAGCACCTCAGTCAGTGCAATCGATTCTGACTCAATGACTGCATCTCGACGGGGTTACGATCGAGGAGTGTCAGAATAACGAAATCGATCTGCTGATCGGCTGTGACGTACCGGAAAGGCATTGGGCCCTGGATCAAAGAATAGGAAGCCGCAAAGCACCCTATGCAGTAAGCACTATATTCGGCTAGACTCTATATGGTGGTAAAGCATGGAGAATGCGGCAAACAAATCTAAGTCAGCTGCACTTCGGTGGAAACGACGAACATTGAACAGGCATTTCAACAGCTGTATAACGCCGAATTTGTCGACCTGGCCATTGATAGAGGTGCCCCATCACGAGAAGATATGTCGGCTTTGAAAATGGTAGCCGAGAACGCCAAGTATGTAACAGATCGTTTCTAGGTTCCTGTCCCGTGGAGGCCCAACATGATACCTATGATAAACAGCCGAGAAGTGGCTCGTGAAAAGAATATTCTTCCTCAAAACCAGGCTAATTCAAGAACCACAATAATGTACGAAATACACGCAGGCCATGCAACATAACATAGACGTGGGTCATATAGAAAGAGTGGGTACAACGGTTATCAGCGCAAACTTGAGGTGATACCTAGCCCATCACCCGGTCGTGAATCCAAAGAAACCGGGAAAAGTCAGGGTGGCTTCCGACTGTGCGCGAAATGTCAGGGTGTGTCACTCAACGACCATATACTACAGGGCCCAGACTGGACAGCACCACTAGTCGAGGTTTTATGTCGTTTTCGGCCAGGAAAAGTGGCCGCCTCTGCGGACATACGTGAACTTTTTCTACAAGTGAAGATGCCCGTCGAAGATAGGGACGCCTCTCGTCTTCTCTGGTGGCCTGAAAGCGACGCAGACCATGCACCAGACGAGTACAGGCTGACCGTGCACCGCTTCAGGACGGCATCATCCCCCGCCTGTGCTAATTATGCCCTCCGAAAGACCCTCAAGCGTTTCGGCGGCACCAGAAATCTGTTAGGAGTAGCAATGGACCACTTCTACGTGGACGATTTCCTGTGTTCCTTCAACGACCCGAATACTGCTATTCTATAAACGACCGAAGTAACCACCACTCTAAAGGTCGGGGGATTCAACCCCACCGAATGGACCTCAAACAGCCAGGAGGTGCTCAATATTATCCCGAAGTCCAAGAAAATGGATTGCTCGAGAGGGCTTCTGAGATCCTCTTCACAAATAAAGCGCATGCTTGGAATTCAACGGAAACCCGAAGGTGACGAATTCACATTCACTCTGCACCTACCCGAACGACCAGCTATACGGAGAGGAATCCTATCATCAACCTTAAGCTTCTATGATCCCCTAGGTTTCGTTTCGCCGTGGTTGTTACCGGGAAAGCGCTTGCTGCAACCGGTGTACCAGAGAGGGACGGGTTGGGACGAGTCTCTCCAGGATGACGACGACAAGCGATGGCGTGACTGGTTGCATAGCCTAGATCAACTTGGTGAGATCAAGATACAAAGATGCTTGACAGGAATCAAGTGTATAAAGGATGCCCAACTACACTTGTTCTCTGATGCATCAGAAATAGGCTACGGGATAGTGGCCTACGGCGCTGGGTAGACGAAAATGGTGGGAGGCGTAGTCAGGTATTATTTGTAAAGGCGAGAGTGGTTCCACTGAAGGCGGTGTCCATTCCGAGGCTGAAACTGACTGCAGCGGTACCGGCCGTGAAATCCGCGACGCGGACTAGAGGATGCTTCGATCGAATAGACTGGGAACCAAACTTTCGGACGGAATCAGCCACGGTACTACATTACATAAACAACATTACCACTCGCTTCAGTACCTTCGTGGCCAACAGACTCACTACGATTCAGGAGTCGACTGATACCGATCAATGGCGCTAGGTACAATCTGCCAGTAGCCCGGCCGACTTCTTCTCATGGGGCCTGAAAACATTAGAAAGACTGCGGATGTGGACAGTGGGGTCGGGCTTCTTCGCTGCATCTAAAGAGATGTGGCCAACGTTACTAATAACTGAACCTGATGGTGACGATAGCGAGACCAAAAGACTGATACTGCCTACAAACTCCATGGAAAGCGTGAGCCTAGCAGAAAAACTGTGCCACCTCCCCGACTGAATAAAATTGTTAAGAGCTATGGTCTGGTGGACGTGATTTGAAGTACTCCCAGTGATTTGAAGGGCACACGACCACAGAACAAGCCAAATGTGGGAACCATACTACCGGGCGAGCTGAACCAAGTTGAGCTCGGCGTTCTACGCCTACCACAACTAGACGCCTTCCCGTTCGAGACCCGCGAGCTAGTCAGGATAGGTGGTGGCACCAAAGGAAGCAAGCTGTTATACAGTAGTATCCGAAAATTAAACCCTGTGTGAGCCAACGGACTAATGATAGTTGGGGGCGGCTAACGAACTCAAATCCAGAGTACGAAATAAAATGCCCCATAATAGCTCCTGATGACCACTACATAACGAGATGTCTGATAGACCAAGCACATCAAGAAGGGGAACACGCAAGTTTGAACCACTTATTGAACAATATATGTCGACGATTTTGGGCGTCAAATGGACCAACGACGGTTAAGCGAGTAATAGGCAACCGCATGACTTCTCGTCGCCGTAGGGCGGTAGAAGGCCAACAAATGGTGGCCTCCTTTCCAGCCGTGAGAGTTCAACCAAGATGGTGCCCGTTCGTGGAAATTAGTGTCGACTACTTTGGTCCGCTACTTGTACGACAGCAAAGGAGCACTCAAAAGAGGTATGGCTGCCTGATAACATGTTTAAAATCCAGAGCAGTCCATCTTGAAGTAGTGTATAATATGACCATCGACTCATTTCTAATGGCTTTTCGAAGGTTCATCGTGAGGCGGGGCGTTCCCAAGAACGTACACTCAGACAATGGCTTGAACTTCTTTGGAGCTCACAAGGATTTGCAGAAATGGTGGAACCGCCTGGACCACGCCAAAATACAAAACAAGATCGTAGCACAGGGGATAGAATGGCACTTCAGCCCACCTTATGGCAGTCATTGCGGTAGCGTTTGGGAAAGGCTGACACGATTGATTAGGAAAATGCTCACGGCTCTGACCTCACAACAAAACCTCGATGGTGAGACGGTGACTACTTTACTAACAGAAATAGAACGCATACTGAACAATAGACCTTTGATACTGATCGTCCCAGACCCGGAAGGCGAACCGGCTCTCACTCCCAACGACCTGTTATTATTGCGATCAAACGCAGGAGCAATCGCACCGAAAACCCTACATGGAACGTACACCAGAGGATGGAAACACGTGAACCACCTGGCACAGACTTTCTGAAACCGTTGGACGATGGAGAACTTACCGACCCTGCAGCTTCGGCAAAAGTGGATCTCCAAAAAGAGAGGTCGTTCAGACGTGGCAATGTCGTCATCCTCGTGGAGAGCCACTCACATAAAGACGAATAGCCGGTTGGGGTGGTCTAGGACTGCCGTACATAAATCGATGGCATCGTGCGCACGGTGGCGGTGAGAAAGAACAAAGGGGACGTGTTGCGAGATATCTGTAACATATGTTTCCTTGAAGGTGACAATTGTGAGGGCGAGATCGACGCTACGGACCAAGCTAAAACCCAGTCTATTGATACCAAATGAAGCTGAATTTATTTATTTATCCCTCACGCATTCTCCTGTAGGTTCCAACCCTTCACAAAATCTTTGAAGTATATTTGCGTCTAATTTCATTCGGTGTTCACGATTTACAACGGATTTAGTCGTCGAAACCCCAATTTAGCACACGACACGGCATTGTTTGTGAAGTAGCGGAGACTCTTGAACAAGCACTTGTTGGTCGTTTGTGGAAACATCTCTTTTTCCGGGACTTCCTATTTGTATTATTATTATTCAACCTGTGCTCAAGTGGATACAATGTTTTAGTCAAACATACTTCTAATGTGATAACATTACGCGTTGGGCCCCTGATGTTCGAGAACCCTGTAGCCATCTTGATTCTTCATCAAGAATTCCCAGTCTCCATTTCATCACGTACTTTACTCTTACTCGGGAAGCCTTCTTCATCGGCATTCCGTAACCTGTCTACACATCCCGATTCCATCAAAGGACCGTTTTGTATACGGAAGATGTCGTATAATCCTCAGATGAAACTCTAAGACATCGATGTATGGAACTTAACCTCAGGAAAATCCGGAAAGCATGCCAGCGACTGGCCAACGATAGATGAAGCCCATAGCAACCTACGCATGCGCTGACTTTAGGGTCCGGGTACTCCTTGGATGTTGACCGTTTCATGAGGGAATTCGGTTAGCGGTGAAACATACATTCGTGGAAATCCCCTCTGGCCGTTACCACATACCCGTATTGCTTGGACCATGCTCTTTATTTTATTGACCCTTGAACAAGTACAGCATGCATCAGTCACTATACTTCAACATTCGTTCACATTTTGCTCACGTGAAGTGGCGTAGTTTTGATTCAAACTTGGACTGCCTTGACGGTGGTGTCTGACATTGGGCTTTGTTGAACTCTGGTCCTCGTTGCTAGACTTCGTGGCCATACAGTTGAGGTTTGTACATATTTGTATGCGTATAATTTGTCAATTCAGTACCGTAGAAACTATGAATCAATCTTGTTCTGGTTTTAGGATTCGTTTGAGTTGGGTATGCGTTACTGAATATCGAAATAACCGTTACTATGAAACGACAATTATAAAATGAGCTCACACTTGCTTGCCGCCCTTGTGATTAGGATGAGAGAGCCAAGAGCAAATATCCGCCAACATCATAAACTTATATCAGTCAGACGATCGCTTGTTGAACAGATCAGGATGGTCCTGAGACGAGTGCCAGGCAAAGCGATCGTTCCACGGAAATCACAATGAGAATATACCGCTCATCTCTAGGCGCACTACACTTAAGAATATTTACCGACCAGCCACAGGGAAAACACAGTACGACCCTACAACGGCAACTGTCCTACTAACTCCTAGGTACACAAATCTTACGCCCATAAAGTTTCAGTCTAGCCTTCGGGGGCCTTCTTCAGCCTCATGTTTGTACACCACCTCCAGCATATCTTCCGTCCTTCCCACCCCTAATGCTTTGAGCCGTCTTCTTCCTGGAAATAGGTTTGGTTAATGGTCAGCTTAATCTGTTCGATAATTAACCTTTCAGTGCCGCTGAAACAGTCTTTTTTGTATTGCGCTATGATGGTATTCGAAAGTCCTTGTGTTTGTTTAACATTAATAAGTCGGTACAACAAATGGGCGATGCACTAAGGGACGTTGTGAATCATGGAAAAGTCGGAAAATTAGTGGTACCTACAACTACAAGTGAGCCGAGGGGCACAGCTGTGCCGATGATTTGGTGAGCCGAAACCAGATGGGTGCATGTGAAAGGAAATGGGAAAAGGAAATTGCTGTTAAGGCCTTGGGCTGGAAGTGTTGAATTTTGTTGTATGGGGACTGTGGGAAAAATGGAGTTGTGGTTATTTGGTGAATATGGAAGAGGAAATGCTGGGGTACTATAGGCAATTAGGAGAACAATTGAGGCTTTGGGATAGGCGCGGCTTGGGAGCAGTGGTAGGAATGGTAACGCAGGATCGGATGGAAATGTAACGAGCGAAAGAAAATCCGGGTTTTGGAAGCGTGTGAAAGAATGATATGAGTGATAGGATACGGAGGGTAGGAAGGACCTGTTGGTAATAATCAGTGAATGATGCCTCTTTGAAATTTCCGTTGGTTGTGTCAGGGCATTGCACGGAAGCGACCGGCCCCGGGGTGGGCGCCCGAAGTATACTGTTTCTGGGGGATGGGCTGGGAATATTCTCGCGTGTCTTTCAGTATTTAGTCGGTGAGGGTTAGATCTCGGGCTGTTTGAGCTGGTCTCCCTCACTAATGCAGATTTTGATAGCTTCTTCTGGTGTTTAAGGCTAGATGGCAGATGTTCTAAAGATGCCCAGAGACTTGGAAAAGTATTGGAAATAGGACCTTCTCACGGAGTTTTTCGAGATGGTTGAGAGAATGAGGAGGAAATGAGCGAGTCTAGAATTACTTTGAGTAGCTGCGAGTGAACATTCGTGTGACAGTGGGTCATTTTTACACTTCCAGAGTTTTCTTGGTGGTTTTGGGAATCTATATTGGCTAGGTTGTCAGATAAAGCTAAATTTTTATATTGAGAGTTGAAGATTTCCCTCCGTGGCGTTTTTTGGCAGCAACCTTTATGTTCTTGAACCTGGAACAAGAAGCAGTCAAGCTACTACCGTTCATGAACTCCTGAGTAGTGTGCTCTTCATTGATTCGGAATAGGACACTTTCCCGGGGCCTAATGAACCGGCCTGAGTAAGGTGCCATGTTGCAAGCTTTCAGGATTCTGTGTCTGACTGAATCTGGCGGAATACGACCAGGCCTACTGAAGACTACTGCTTTGGTTAGGTTCTAAATTTTACTGGCAATTTCAGCGGTTATGGAGTAAATGAAGCAACCGGATTTTATCAGAGTTTGAGTGGCTCGGTTTTTGGCGTGCCCAGCAACCGGGGGTCGGACTGGACAAATTTCGTTCATGGCCGGTAACTGGCCGGTGAGGCTCCAAAGATCATGCTCTATGACCTCAACTCTTCTATCTGTTTGGCAAATACATCAATTAATCCGAAGTAGCGGGAAGTAAAAGGCGATATTTGGTCATGAGAACGGAGAGAAGACATAAGTCGCGAGATGCAATCATTTCGTTTACTCTTGTCAACCGCGGACGTAAAACGTGTCAGTATATATAAACATGGTACGGTAGGGGGGGAGGGTAATTGCAACAGTAAAGTGGGCACGATCGAAAGTTCTTACAGTGCGTACGTTGGGGAGAGTGAAGTCTGTCGTGTTAACGCCAGGGTAAACAAACATTTTGGGTCAATCGTTTTTGTGCACAGAGTGTTGGCTGATGCATCATGATTAGAATAGCTTCACTGAACGCTAGTAGTTTCGGTACTGGATTGCGCAACAATGCTTTGAAACACTGGGTCAGGCCAACTTTGTGACCTGATGCAATCAAGTGTCTTCCAATCGAAGAAGCTGGCGGTTTCACGTCGTTGTGTATTGCCCCAGCAGGTTGCGTCATCAAGTTTGACAGCCATTTGGGTATGTGTTCTGACACTCGTTGAGTCAAGCAACGATCCGTCCTGCCAATGTATACGTCACCGCAACTGCAAGTGAACTGATAGACAATATGTGAGACATTGGGATCAGCAAGACTATTTGAGTGATTTTGAAAACATAACCTTTTGGTCGTCTGCAACAAACGAAACTGCGCCGTTGTGTATGTGTGCCTTAAAGCTGATTTGGGATTACGATTTATTTGATTGAATAAATGATCTCCTTTAAAAGGTAAAGTGATAAAAACTTGCTTCTTTTCCACGTTCATTGTTTTCTCGCGCACAAGTCTCGGCCTCTAATGTTGTCTGATAAAGTTTTCCGGATAACCGTTAACCAGCAGCGTTCTTTTTATGATCTCTTCTTCGTTTTGTATTTGATCCTCTGTACATATTTTCTGGGCTCTGTTGAAGAGAGTTCTGACCAATCCACGTTTGTAAGCCACTGGGGCAAAGCTGGAGAATTGTAAATAACGACCGCCCCACGTTGCTTTTCGGTGGATTCTGCGCTGCAGAGTCCCATCCTGACGCCTGGTTAATAGAATATCTAGAAAGGACAAACTGTTATCACGTTCTTCTTCGTGAGATACACTGAGCTTTGGGTGAATAGAGTTAAGAACTTTGCCAAAAGGGATAAAACGTTCTTCAGTCGTAAAAATGTTTGTTTAGATGGCGGTTTTATTTGGAACCTAGGGACCCTACTTCCCGCAATTATTTTTCGCTTTACTTTGATCTTCAACATTCTATAATGAGGTACAGGCTAGCTGTATTGGCGACTGTACAATCTTGGCTGCGAACATGCGCGCAGCCCCTATGGTCGAGATGAGTAGAAAACGATCAGAATAGTTGGGGATCCCGTGTTAAGAGACCACAGGAAAAGGGTTCATGCAAATAGACAGATGGCAACCATGGTTTTAAACAACCTCGGGAGGCCGATAAACAAATGAGATGAACCGGAAGTGCCTGCTATCACTTGAAGACCTGCTTTTGTGGAGCTGACTAAGACTCGGCTACATTATGAGGTTCTGAACCCTAAGGTTTTTCTACAGAGATGTTACGTGTTTCGGTCGGGCCGAACTCGGTGTGGCATTTTATGTGAAACGGGATGCGTGCTCATCTCGATCTTTAATAAGATCCGCGGGGCCTCGTCAAGTCGCCTAGCTGTAAGGTAAAACTTATTTCAGTGTGAGATGGTGGTCTGGGATCTTTCCAGAGGACACACACTACAGGGTCTTTGAACATCCCAGAGTCATTGAGGCACCGGTTACCTGACGGTCATTGTCTAGCCCTCAATGACTTTAGCAAGCTCTACATTGAGTGGACAGAATTATACTTTCCCACGGCAGCCGACGAATTTCCCAAAATCTGCCTGGCAAGGTACGTGACCTAATGCTGTACCAATACGTGCCCCAGAAGACTTCATTCAAAAGTGAGCAGTCATTTATTCTGGACCTTATTCCAACTCCATGGACGTCCCAAGCAGCAAGCTCAGCTTTGGAAGTAAATCGCTGGAAATGGGTGCTCCTTTTTTTAATCCATCTGAACCACAAGTTTCCTAGTCCATTTTCTCCTTATCCATCATTTTGATCGAAACGACTGGCTAATGGTAATTGTCAATGATTGGAAGAAGAGATTGAGAAAGTCACTGGGTTTATTATGAAATTGGCACACGGAAAGCTTGTACGAACAGGCCATTCAGAAGTTCACTATCCTCGTGTTACATGCTCGCAGGATAATAAATATATTGGTCAAGATGTAGAAGAGTGAGACAGTCGCACATAAGGTGGCGTTGAACAGCAAAACGTTTCTGCATGTAGGTTACAAGATAGCTTCATTGAAAGCTGTCTTCAGCAAGACGGATTACCTGATAATTTACGTATCAAAACAAATATGCTCAACGAAAAAGGAAAATATCAAATGAACTACGGACTGAACCTGAGGGCCATACAGAGTTGTAAATAGTGATGATTTTCTCTTGAGCTTCAAAATGCCTGGCGTAGTGCTCCCGACATGACACACAATTACAAAGACTGGCAAACATATTTATCTAGACAAATATCAAATTCGGTGGCTCCACTTGCCCCGCGTCCGTAAAAAGTATGCAAGCCGTTGCGCTCCCCAATATGCTCGTTTTCCTGCTCCTGCGTGTGGAGTTCTGCTTCTTTTGCGCGCAGCCAGTATAAACGTTATCGTGTGACGAACGGAGAACCGGAGACTATGAAATCTATACGGAGGCAGGTCGTGACTTAAATAAGGGGAATCTGAAAATGGGGAGCTTGAACAGATAATTTCTCGCCCCAGGGACCCTGGATAGTCCTTGAATCACATTTATTCGTATAAAAACATAATTCTGTCAAGTAAATAGTGAACCCCAATTTCTGATAAAACACTCCTTCATTATTTTTCCTATACGGGCAAGGGAAGTGTCGTTTTACTGTTGCTCAATTTACCTATATATACTTTCACATCAGATATACCACAGTACTTATGGCTAGCAACGGCCGTACGACTGACTCGGAATCGTCCGTTTTGACAGTCTCCCTATCCGTCTCTGAGTTTTTTATTGATGACCCTTAACTCCGGTTTCGTATGTTAGAAGCAGAGTTTGAAACCCATGAGATCATAAACGAGCGCACTCGTTACTTGTGGACCATTGATCGTCTTCCCCGTGAAGTCGCTGCCCAGATACGCGACGTATTTTCAATAACTACTCTCACACAGTTGTGATGGAAGCGGTAATCTCTAGTCTCTTGTCGTCTGAATCGTCAAGAGTGAAGCGGCCGATCCAAGGGACTGAGTAAGATTGTAAAATGCCTTTTGCATTACTAAGAGAAATGCAGCAGCTGGCAAGGCGATTTCTCGAGGAAAAAGTCCTCGAAGGGTTATGGGTACAGCGGTTACCAACTAATAGTCAAGAACTTCTCGAGGTTTCTAATAATCCCAACCCCACAGAAGACGCAAAACTAGCGGACGGTATTATGGAACGGTACCATCCAAAAATTACTGTCGTTAAAAACTCGAGTCGCCCCCAGGTCACAGTCCCCACCATAGGAACACACTCCGACGACTCCTTGATATCTACTTTCGAAATACACTGAAATCATTCCTGCTTGTTTTTATTACCGCTCGACCAATAATTAGAACAGTATCCCATCTGCGATCTTTGGCATTCACCTCAAACTCTGACATCATACTAGTAACTGAATCCTGGCTGCAAGGTTATACCTCGCTTGACTTTGTTCGCATAGCTGGGTATCGGTGCTTCTCGAGCACTAGGTCCGGGCTTTGAGGGGGCTGTTCAGCTTTTGCCTAGTCCACTATCCACACTAGTGTTACTGACCACCTCACTATTCTCCTAATTGTGGGTTCGTTATGGCCATCTCTCCAAGCCCCCGGCTAGAACCTCCCCCTCGAATGCGTCTGCGTCCCCCCGGGTCAGCAGCCTGGAAAAATTGACTCTGTCCTGGATGTATTTAATGCTGCATTCGACTATCCTGCAGGTGCAAAAATTATTGCGTGTGACTTAAACCTTCCCTCGGCCTGCTGGTCCTCTTAAGCTTGCCCTCCAGCCCTATTCATCTTCCTTTCCTGCTTCCTTTTTGGCGGATGGACCCGACGCGTTTCCTGACTTACAAGGGGGGACAAATTCTTGGACCTAGTATTCTCCATTGATGTTCCTGATATCACCACTCAGATTACTGATCACTTCCCGGGTGGTGACCACCGTATTATCACGTGAAAGTTCAGCTGCTTCAACCGCTCCCGTCCGACTAAATACCCTCCCCTGTTCTGACTTCCTGCCGTTTATGTAACTCGCCATTAGTACCAATGATAATCCGTTCCCTTAACTGGGACACTCTTTTTCTCTCCTCTGATCCCCTCACTGTTGTGAACCCTCTCTACTATAACCCCACACACTGCCTAAGTACCACTAACCCATGTGTCGATACCCGCCCCGAGTCCACCAGCTCAAGCCTGTCAATTTTGGGGTGCAAGCTGGCTGAGCAGCAACTTACCTTCGCCAGATCAAGCGAATTAACAATTCTTCTGCGCATAAACCAGCTGCAGCCGAAGCTGAGTCGCATGGCGGATTCGCACCTGAGAAGGCAAGAGGCCTTCGCCTTAACACATCCCAGCAAAACTGGCTGCCTGTCTAACCTGCTTAGTAAAAGGTTCAATCACTCCAATATTACCTCGCCCAAAGTCCTCATCTGCGGCTCATCTAACGCTAATACTTCAGCTTCTATTTCTGAGGCCTACAATGAGCATTTCTCTCCCTCCATTACAAACCGCCCTTGTATCCTTCCTCCTACAATCCATCGCTGCACCTCCACCCCGTTTCGTCGGTTCTCTTCGTCCATCTAGAGATTGGAAAATCAGCCTCCTGCAGTAAACCCTCCCCGATGCCGGGCCCAGATGATCTCCCAACGGTCCTCCTCCGTTTCCGCGGTCCTGACCTCCTTTTATTGTTACTTAATGTATACACCACCTCCATGCTTCACACTTTCGTCCCACCTCAAAGGAAAACCACTGCTACAAATCCGCGCTTCAAAAAGGGTGCACTACACGACTCAGACAACTAACGGCCCAATAACCACAACCCAGTGGTCTGCGGAGTTACGGAGAGAGTTATTAAAAAAGCCTTGCTCAGTACCTTTTATTCAACAGCCTGCTGAACCCTGGTCAGCATGATTTCTTAAACTCCCACTCCTGCTCTTGCCACCAGGTGGGTTTCCTCAATGTCGTATTGTCTGCTGCCAACGCCGGCAACTCTGTAATTGTACCGTGCTTCTTAAAGTCCAAAGATTTTGACCTTGTTCCCCATATGCTTCGATTAGCCAAAATCCGGTCTCTCCGTATTACTGACCCTCTCCTCTCCTGGCTATTCTCGTATATCTCTCACAGATCACAAGCTGTGCTCTTTGACGGCCACTTATCTTCTGCCAAACCCACTGATAGCGGCGTCATCCGAGACAGCACCTATGGCCAACACCATTCCTTATTTACATTGGTGACATTTTCTCCTCGGTTCTCCACGGTACCCCTTTCCTCTTTGCGAAAGACATAAAAGAGTGTACTCTTTCCTCCATAATGACCTATCCGTGACCCTGCTCAACATATCGCGAGACTGACTCTCTCCTGAAACTTGGGGCGTCTCTCGGTTCATGAAATTCTCCGAGGAGAAACGCTTCATCCTACCTCACAAGTGCATTGTGCCGCCCGGCCAGATTTGCCTGGACGGCCTACCCGTCCACATACGTCCCGCGGTTATTGATCTTGGCCTACGCTACTCCTGACCCTTTAACTTCTCCAAGCAGGCGTCGTTCCAAATCGATTAAGCTAAGCGAATCCTAGGTCTGATTCACTGATATTCCTTACTACAGGTCAGTCAGTTCTCCATGTAACTCTCACATGTAGGACAGTTCCCAGGGTGTTGTCCGACTGCATACAGTCTCTGGGCACGTTCTTCTATTGTATCTTTTGAGAATGCATAATGTACCTTCACCAAAACGCGGTTGGGCTTATCCATAGCCCTAACATACCGCCAGAGCTGTGACCTCCTACAAATTGGGTCCCTGTGGGTTCGTCGCATGAGGCTCAACCTGGTTTTCCTGTGTAAGCTAATCTATGACCAGGCCTACACAACCCATAATGTCTCATTCGCTGTCCCCTGCTCGTACCCCGTCCGACATCGTGCCTTCTCTCTCCCTGTCCCTCATTCTAATCTCAGCCTGAAGTCCCAATTCTTTCTGTCAGCCCATTCCAAAATCTGAAATAAGCTCCCCCTTAGCTTACGCGGTGCCTCCCCACTGTTTGGTTTCAGGCGAGAACTTGTGTTATACTTAACAGTTCCCAATGCTATATTGCTCACCAATGAGCACGTTTCCACCAACCTGGCCTTCGGAAGGAGCCTCACACTGTAACTCTACTACCTGTGCTCCACGGGCCACTAGGTACACCCAACTCCCGACTCTTCCCCTCTATCTAGTGCCACGAACTACGGCCATTGCCGTCCCTGATCCACAGCGAACATACCTTCCGCCTTCATACGATAACCCTGTTGCTCACCCACATTCATCTTCCATCCATCATTTTTATTTTTCTTCTCTCCTCAGTATCCGGTGCTCCTCAGCTGGGACAACCCCAGATTGCCCTTCTCAATCTGTCCTCCCTTCCCAGTGATCCTCGATGAAGGTCAACCACTTCGGGCGCTGTACCGACCATCTCCCTGACAGTTCCACCTTGATTATATTGCTACACGGCCGTCTGCCACTCGCTGTTCCCGTTGGCTCTGCTGTCCACGGTCTCACATCGAGGCAAATTGCTCCTGAATCACACACCCCTATCGCAGTCGTTTTGCCCCCGTTAAATTATCAACGGCCACTCGTGCCACTCCCAACGGTTCGAGGCGCGGTCAGATCCACCTCTTCCGCCGGCGCACATCGGGGGTGCAGGCCGTCTGTAATGATGAGCGAGCGCAATCAAGCTGGTGGATCACGCCTTCCGTGTTCACTTTGCGAAGTGTTTTTCAGGTTGAGGGCCCAGAGCACGGCTAGTCCCACCCACTAGCACCGGTTGCGAGTTGCACGCTCTCACCCTTCTTGGACTACCGCATCCAATACTGTCGGTTGAAAATTGCAAGCTCCTCATCCTTCTTCCGCCCCAGTTTGTTCGCCTTTAGTTCTTATCATCTGGTAACACTTCCCATTTTCGTCGCCCTACCACGGTATGCACACCCACTCATTCTGTCCTTGCTCCTATCGCATCTCATCATAACGCCTCTCATTGCATGGAGTCACTGTAGCCCTAAGCACTCTTCTCTGCCAAAGCTGGCCAATATTGCTCTTTTCCATCCGCCGTCATTGATGGCTTCCATTCTTTGTTCACTTGGCTTCACCTTATGCTCATTATGCCCAATGGTAGCATTCTAATACTTCACTGTCTGTCGTTCTTTAAAGTCCCTCGTTGTTCTTCCTCATGCCCAATGCCTTTACGCACCAATCACTCCAGCACCAATGAATAATTCTCATACCAGAACTCGCCGCTTCAAGCTTTAATTCTTCTACCGTCGCATTTATTATCTGCTCACCACCACCATATTCTCATTTCTAAGCTCCGCGATTCCTTCGTGGTTCTTTCCATTAGGCAGTGTCCCGATCAGCATCCTCCTGCTTAATCCAGCTGTTCAGTTGACTGCTGGCACGCTGCTTTCTAGTTCTATTGACCCAACTCCGCCGGGTATTCATTTCTTGGGCCTTTTCTTCTATTACTGATTTGCCCATCCTGGTGCTTCCTGCTTCTTTATTCTCTGCCTCCCTCGTGTTTCATCCGCAATAGAGTGAATTGATTGTGTATGTCTTACCCGTGTCTTTTCGGTCGTTGCTCTCAGCTCCTGTTCCGTAAATTGCCCGCCACAGGCATTTTCTTAGTGCCTTTTGGTTTGATCTTCTTTTCCATGTTCCACCGATTGTAAAGACATCGTTACGTCGTGATATTCGCTGACAGTTCCAAATCGCTTGATCTGCCACTACCCGATTCCTCTGGTTCGTCACCAGGTGACTAGCTTGCATTGATCAAATAATTAGACATATTCTTACCCGCTCTCTTCGATCCAATTCTTTACCTCCCATCCTTTGCTGCCTGCTCTTTACAGCCGGCATCACCCCTATGCCTCTTCAGTCTTCTCTCTCTGTTGAACCACCACGCTAACCCTCCATGAAAAAATTCGCCTGAATTTTTCCCAGTCAATCCTACACATTTCGATCTAACTCTACCTATCTATTCCAAACATCGATAATTTTTTCCTCCTACAACCTTGTTACTCTTTGCTCCAACTCTTTGCATATCCACTTATATAATATATATGTATATGTATATATTCATCCGCTCTACATCTTACACCTTTTGCCGGCCATTTCTCCTGCCACTATCCAACTGTCCTTCATGATAAGCGTCCGTTCTCTTTACATCTGTGCCTAAATGTTGCAATATCGAAACCTCCCAAACCATTCTTTTCATCTGTACTATTATTTACTTCTTCCAGTGCTCGCTGCCCGTCCTACGATGCTTTTTGTGCCCCTTCCGCTGACCATCTATTATGTTGTAGCAAAGCTTTGTTACTATCTAGTCCTTAGCAAAGGATTTCTCTTTCTTCCCCACTTTCCCCCGCTACAACAGTTTTTTATATCAATTTCTGGCCCCTTTCATATATAGCTGTCAGTTTCCAGACATTCCCACTTGGACCATTCAGACGATACTGTCCGAACATACGGGCTTTAATATAGCCCGACTGAAATTGTGGGACCGTTATATGTGAAGTGATTGAAACAGATAACTCGGTGCCCGTAGAAAGTGAGATTGACGTGAAGTGTTATAGTGCGACTTTTGTTTGAGTGTATGGTATGAGAATATATGAGCGTTGTGATCAAGGTTATCACTGGAGTTGGCCGTAATTAAGTCCGGTGCTGCGAGTGCCACTGTGGCCGATGAATACGGAACATTAGCTCGTTAGGGTCGTGGTGTGTACACAAGTCTCTCGGAGTCTGATAATGATTTTCATGTTTTCGGAGGGAATCCTAGACATCTTTTTATATTTATGATAGTAAAAGTGGTTCGAGATGGCCTCACCCGCATTCAGGTGCCTTTTCAAAATCATTTCCTTATAGTCGTGTAAAGTACTGCTACTTTCACAACCGGGGGCCTCAAGCGACTGCTATAAGGTGAGTGTTGTGGTGTCGATATTTAACAATTCCCCCAGATACCAGAATACAAGTTGCCCAGGATTTGTTAATGTCCGTGCTATCGGATATCAGTAAGAAATAGTGCACAAGTGCCCGCAGCATAATCTCCATTTCCATCTGTTAAGTGAAAAGATGTATGCTATGAATAAGAGACTTACGGCAGATCTGGAGACAGAGGTTGCCAGAATGATGGCAACTTTCCGCAATGCCAACGAAGAATGTACGTACGCTCGACACGACTTCAACAGGTTGTTTACGATGAGAGATGTGCGCTCATCAGTGTCATGCAAATGCATCTCGATGCGCGGTCGGTTGCACTGAAGATAAAGAAGATGATCGAAGGCAAGGGTAATTTCCTTATCGTGTCGGAGGACGGGCTGGTAAGACTCATTTTCTGTGTGCCTTATTCAGTTGAGCTGTTAGTGGCTAGGTATTGTGAGGTGGTGCTGGCTGATGGAAAGCATCAGTCAAACAGAGGGCACATTTTATGGCACGCCATGTTGATGGATGAGAGCGGTTTAGGTAGATCTTTTTTCTATGCCATTCTTTTAAATGAGAGTGACTTTAGTCACCGTCCTGCTATCAAGTAAATGAAGGATCAAATTTCGATGTCTGTTAGGCCGAAAAGCACCACTGTAGACGGCAGCCCTGTACAGTATTCCGCATTCCGGGAGTCATACCCGGAATCCCGAATACCTTTTTGTCAGTTCCACGTGCTTCGTGATACGAAGGAGCTCTGTTTTCAGTTGAGTTATGTAAAGGTAAACGACCAAATGCGCATCCATCAGTGAAAGCAGAACGTGGTTCGCACATCTAGAAAGGTGCTGTTCGATAGGTTCAATGTTGCCATCGCCAGTCGCAGCCCCCGGCTTTTGCATATCATTCGGACATCGCTGCCTTATGAAGACCTTGGGACTGCTTACAGCGCTGTGGGCAAACTCGTTCGGGACTTTCAGGACTAATAGAGTCGAATTTGAAAAAAGCTTTTTAAGGGCAGGGTTATTCTCCGGGCCCTCCCTGGTGGATGACTTCGCCCGGACTCTGAAGTGATCTGAGGAGTTGGAAAAAAGTAGGCCTAGACGGATTGGGAAGCTGTCAGTGGGTTCTTTTATATCAGCAACTGGGTTGCATATGAACTCCAGTTACTTTGGACGGCTTACTGGCTTTGCTGTTGAAGCCGTTCAAAAGCACACAATAAGACTTCCTTCGACATGTTAGTCCCCAGTCTTGTCGTCGGAGTGTTCGCTGTGTACTGGCCTGTGAGGTTATGGTAAAGATGAGGGTAAATCCAGACTGCACCTGTTCCTTCCTCAGGCAGTGGTTGCCACAATGCAGCCACGTTTTTGCCGTTGCCACTGTCAATAAGTATAGCTTACACAGGCTGCCTTTTGGTCTTTGGGCAACGGAGGTGGGCTGCTCGTACATTCCTGTCTTGCCTGTACCAATGAAAGCAACGGCAGTAGAAAATTCGGAGAAATTAGTCCCAGTATAAATTAGTCAATAAGCTAGGAGTTGGGGGAGGACATTGCTTTAGCCTTTAACAGTTTAAGGTACACTAAGTTCACAGAACTAGTACCTCAGTTGAGAAATTTTGCACAAAGATTAGGTTAATTTGTGCGGACAAAGTGCAAAATACAAGTCTTACTTAGGCAAAGACACTCTAGTTTCCCAGTTTATCAGCCACATACCTAGGAAAATCTTTCCCCGTGAACGAACCGTTGAACTATTTCCGAGCACATCACAGTACACGGCAGTCCCACCGTCTTCAAAACGTCACGCTGCCCTGACGCCTGGAAGTACCGATGACGTAGTTTTGCAAATCATTGGTGACCCATTTCAGCTTGTACAGTCCCGACAGCTTAAGACAATAACATGGGAGCCGTATTGAATACATGAGAAAGGGAAACGTTTCGGTGTGGCAGGTTCACCTACACGTCAAGGCTTTTGCAGCATCTGTCGCGTAGGGGACACGTCCTTGGACCTGAAAAAAATGATCAATCGGGTCCAATGCTGCAAATGCACTCGATGGGCACATTACTAGTGTGTCAGTTTTCGAAAAGAAGAGAACTACCTCTGTGTACATTGCTTGTCTCAGCCACGTGGGCGGCACACAACTCAAGAGCACTGAAGCGTATTTTTGCAGTTTGAAACCAGTAAGAGAGCGGGGAAAGGATACCCCTCGGTCAAGTCTCGAGCAACTGACTCACTCGGTCGAGTCGTGAGGGACACCAACGGTCTTCAGATCACCTCAGAGGTGCCGAGTACGAACATTTTACAGCTAGAACTATCCAGCTGGTTTTTGGGTCATCTGAAGACCCATTCTTGGGTTAAATAATAAAATAATAACACTCCCATTCATTTCGCCACGGTTTTGCTGTCTTCCGACACATGCCGGAACTTTTGGTTCGTTGCCCGTTCCATAGGCCACTAGCTCCGGGTGGTTCACGGTTGTACTTGCAGTAAGAGTCATGTGAATATATATATATATATATATATATATATATATATATATATATATATATATACGTGCGCACATGTATGTGTAAATATAAGGAAATATGCATATGTACGTCTATATAAAGAAATATACGCATGTACTTTCGTAAGAGACTACTTCAGTATACGTGCATATATATACGCATGTAGCAAAACCATTCACATCGGTTTTCGTTCCATTTGCTTAGTAGACATTCTACGCGAATCAACAAATAGTTGATATGGAGGAAATCAACGATCACAATAATGTTCAATGCTTCGTTAGCCTATCATTTATACATGTATATATATATGCATTTGTGTATAAATATGAATTCATCCTCGCATATTATTCTACACGTATACTTCAATATACAAATATATATGAAATATACCTACAAATGGTCACGCACATGTTTAATCAGGTATCGATATATATATATATATATACTTGGGTATACATGCACGAATAAATAAATAAATATTCCCATGTTTACATATGCTTACACGTGTAGGTACATATATAAATAAATATGTGTACATGTACAAACGTGCACATATACGCTTATGCATATGAGTGTACACATATACAGCTATATATATATCTGCATACATATATTTATTTAAATACGTACGCATGCATGTATACACATATACGAATAGAGCGGGTCCCGTTTTGTGGCATAAACGGTTTCCTCTACATTTGCAGGAGAATAACATGACTCCATGTATCATAGACAAATCGGAGCTTTCAACGTTGCCCCTTGGAAATTATCGTGAGTTGTATCTTTGGAGTTACCGCGGACTGTACAATTTACAACAAATAGGTAGCAGTTGTCAAGTGCGTTCGAAAGATACGCCAAAAGTAGCGCTTTCAAGTACCAGTATGTTTTGCTTATACCCCAATCAGACTCCCCACTGGACCTCGAAAATCAAATCCACTGGGCACCTATTTGAGTCCACAATTGGGTACTCCTAAACTCATCCCAATTTTGATGTGCATACACTCGTCATGCACTTATCTCCCTCCTGAGCCTACCCATCCCACATGCATATATCTACTTTTTCCCCAATTTCGGCTGTCTTTTTCATTGCTTGTGAAGACTTGATCATGCTTTTAGAATACGTCGGGCGTCTTCAAAACAAATCATTACTATCATTATTATTATTATCTCCCGATCAGGCACAAGCAGCACTTACCTCGATCAAGGAAGCTAGCGCCAACACAGCACTCCTTGCACACCCCGAACATTCCGCTCCTCTGGCATTGGGAACAGAGGCTCCAGGTACTGATGTTGGAGCAGTGTTGCAATAACTCGTCAGTAACTCATGGCGACCAACAGCTTTCTCCTTTGAGTGTCTTCAACCTCGTAAATCCCGATACAGTACATTCATCAGAGAACTACTGCCAATTTACTTGGGTATCCGACATTTGCGGCACACACTCGAGGGCCAGAAGTTCAGTTTACGCTTTCCACCCAGCTCCTGATCGATATTCGCCACTTAGACTATGTTTCGCAGTTTACTACGGACATTCGACGGCTTTGGGGCACATAATCCCGTAGCGGACGTACTCTCACGAGTCCACAATATCGACGACCCACTACCAATGGACATGGATCTAGAAGCAATCTCCGCAGTCCAAACAACAGATCCTGGAGTCAAGCAGCTCAAAAACAACAGCTCCCTGCATATAGTGCCAGTGACCCTTCCAACCTCGGACGTTACTATTATTTGCGATGTGTCACAGGGTCGATCCCGACCACTGGTTCCTGACAATCTTCGCCGACTAGTTGCTATCAGTCCCCATTACTTATCGCACCCTGGTGTGATCGTCTGTGATACTGTTCGCCGAGAGACTCGTCTGGCCTTGCGCCAAACGCAACGTATCTTTGGCCTCGCGCTTGTCTTCAGTGCCAACGCGTTAAAATAATTTGTCACACCAGATCCGCATTAGGAGCATTCTCTTGACCGGACGCACATTTTCATTGCGTGCATGTGGATATCGTGGGGCTCTCCCGCCATCCAACGGTTATGTCTACATTCTCACGTGCGTAGACTGTTTCACCCGCTGGCCATTCCCCATCCCATCTTAGAGGAAGCTACAAAAGCCTTTCTAACCGGTTGGGTAAGTCAGTTCGGTTGCCATGCTATCGTGACCAGTGACCGCGGTTCTCATTTTCACGGTGCCTTCCACGAGCTACTGAACACATTTGGTTGCAGACACGACGACGGCCGATCATCCTTAGGCTGATGGTATGGTGGATTGATCCCATGGCCAACTGAAAGCTGAATTCCGTGCTCGTCATAATCCTTTATGAAGTGAAGTTCTACCGATGGCTCTCTAAGGACTGCTTAACATCGTTAAAGCTGACATGCGTGTGACGCCTGCTGAACTGGTTTATGGCTGCACATTACGACTTCCAGGCGGGTTGGTTTCTCTACTACCACCTGTGAGTTTTAATTACGGGGACTACGCAAAACGTTTGTGTCACGAAATGTGAGTGCTAAAGCCCACCCCGCCACGGGAACAAACCCTCAGCACCTTCATACCTACCACTCTAGCGACCGCCAGTCATGTGTCTATTCGAGTGGATGCAGCGCGATCACCACTACAAGCGGCTTACTCTGGCCTGTTCCGCGTCGTCCAGCGAAAAAAAGAAATACGTACTAAACGTCGAAGGGAGAAAACAGACCATCAGTATAGACCGCCTTAAACTAGCCTACGTTGAGGCAGAACCCACCCAGAACAAGCGCCCAATGCTCCCGCCTGCTCCTAATCTTCGGTTAGTCGTCCTGAGTCAGCACCTGTTACTCCCGCCAACGACTCCCCATTACCAGTTGCAACACCAAGCTCCACGGAAGATAAAGCTGCACCCATCAACAAGAGAAATCGACGCGGTCGCGAGCTGAGACAGTAAACGTGGTTTTATAATTTCCAACAGCTGTATATTAATAAATCTATTTTTCATATTCATATAAGACATGACTGCGGAACCACGTAGTTTATCATAACAAGAGTAGCGGCAGCCTGCGCTGTGCCGGCACGTTCCTCTCAGTCAAATACCCGTCCGCGCCCCAAGGCGCATCTTTCTTGCGTTTCTTGCCCTCTAGCTTGTCCCGTCGGGCAAAACCACATGGACCTCCAGGATCTTGCATGGGTCGGACACGACGCTCATCGGACCGTGGCCAGACTCACTTGATGCCGGACGCTGGCTCGTTCATCAAGGCAATAACCACTACAGACAAACGGAACTTTTGGGTGCAGACAACGACGAATCCAACAAAACAATCATCCCCCTGCAAAGTCGCAAGCAGGACCTACCCAGGTCGGATTCGCTGTTGAAGAGGACGTACAGAGACCAGTGTGAGTCATGGAGAACCGCCTGAGCTGGTTTTGATATTGTGTCCAATCGCGGCGGGAGGCTTAGAACATGTCACTCGCCACTGAAACCAACTTACCAACCACGGACCGAATCCCAACTGCGTGAACCTTCTAAGGGGGTCCCCTGTAGTGCCACCGATATGATACACGCTTACAAACACTGAAAAACTTGTTTATCTGAACGATCACCGAATTTCGTGGCACCAATTGTTCCACCTCTGTACATTGTTAGCATACTCCTGCGTTCTTCTAATACACACGTTATCCCGCTCCAGCGTTCGAGTTCTTCTTCGTTGCGCGCTGTCGAGTATAGCTGTTATCGTGTCACGAACCGAGGGTCAAGGGCTACAGACTCTATACGGGAGCAGGTCCTGACTTACCTTGGGAGAACTCTAAAACACTTGAAAGTAAACCAAACCGTACTGTGTATACTTGACAGTGTTAAGAGTCTACATATGAACTGCAATCAACTGATATATAACGCAGAAACTGCGCGGCCTTTACCATTTTAGTTTTCTTTGCTATGCTCAAGAGCAATAATGTGCATCAAAAATCAACTCGTTTAAGCAGTTGGAGTTATCAGAGGTACTCAGATAGATTGGTTGGAACAAACGCCTATTCAATGAAGGCAGCGAACAGCAAAAGTTCTTCTAGTTTATTTACGTATGAGGCTTTAAGTTGTGTAGGAATTCGCATTGGAACAGTAAAGCACTCACGAACACGCCCTTCATTTCGTTGAACACAACTCCTTTCAGCCGGAGTGGCGATCCTTCTGAAAGTGAAGCCGGCTCTAGCCTCCAACCTTCTTGCCTGTCTTGCCAATTTATTAAAATTCCTCAGCTTACATGAAATCCAGCTCATTCAGCTTTGGATTGAATACTGCATCCGTATAAACATGAAAGAGATTTTCGAAGTCGGTTTCATTCATTGTGGCGAAAGGATATATTGTCCAATCGCTGGCTATGGTTGTTATACAAGATGAGCAACACTATGTGTACCCGTGAGAGCATTAATAAAATTGGCTTGGCTCCTCTGCAACATCTTGAAGAATGCATCACGTACAGCTATTTGGCCATCTACGCTAAGCAGCCCTGGCGGTACAGTATATTTACAAGCTAGAATTCTACCTTTCTCGGCAGGAAACTCCATTAATCAACTGGTCCCCTAAGGCTTATTGAAGTGAGGTCCTGCAATATTTTACCAGTGGTAGTGTTCAAAGAGCGAGCGTAAAAGGTATACTATATTTCTACGTCACTAGCAAATAGAAAAGCAATTCCGTGGCGTATTACGCCGAATATATAGTGTATGTACATTAGGAAGGGTATCTGTCCTAGAACGCTACTTCGAGCGACTCCTTTAGTCACAACTTACGGTAGTGACACCGTGCCGCTCACATTTGCCGCCGAAAAACGGGAAGACAAATAGGACAACAACCAACAGTATAAGGGGTCAATAAAGCCATAAGTTTTTACTTCGGCTAAAAGTCGAGAGTAAGAAACTCGGTCGGCGGCTTCAGTCATAAGGAGAACAATTAAAAACGTCCATTTGCCGTTGTTGGCAGCCATCGTTGTGAGATTTTAACAATCAGTCATGCAAGCAGAACACGAGCGGTTTCTGAGAAAACCAAGCTGGACCTTATTTTTAAGATAACTTCCGAGAAGGTGATTCGTGAGCTCAGCTTTCATCAGCCTCTCCATGATCCTTGAGACAATCAGGGTGTGATTACCAGGTCTATAGCTTGCTAAGTCTTGCTTCGATCCCTTTTAGGAAATTAAAGAAATAACTAAGACTTTTCACTGGCTAGGATACAAATTATACTGCATAGATAGGTTAAATTTGTTTGACGATACAAGTGGAATATCGGGCCCGTCCAACCTGAAAATGGCACTAGGTCACGCTTCAGGCCCAGGTTGGTAGGAAAGTCTAATACTTGTCAACAGAGGTGAAATATCTTTCGGGTGAAAAGAAACCGTAGACAGCTTTTCCAAATAACTGAATATCAGAATCGGAATAGCCTCGGAGGACTCTTTGTCGCAGTGGATGCAAAAAAAACACTGAAATCCTCTGACATGACTTGTGCCTTGTTTACACAGGTATTATTGTAGAAAAGAAGAGGAACAACCGAAGTGGACTGAGCTTTTCTACGCTACATTAATTCAGCTAAGATCTCTACTGCTTTTGGGTGGCGGAGAGCATTTTTTCTGGTTTTTCTTTAGCCACTTTGAACAAGAGATTATGTCCCGAGATAGACGGACTGGTTGTGCGTATAGCGAGAAATTTCTTGTTTTGTGAAGGATACTTTGTAGCTTCTAAGGTAGTTGTTTAAATCTAAATATTGTGTTTGATTTCGCACGCCAAATACAGTCACTTTGTGGAGTGATCCTATCGAGGCAGCAGTTTAAATTAGAATAAAGTTTGTCTGTTACCTGTTGTGGTTTGCAAGATAGGAAAAATTGACTCCAATTCCGGGGGCGTACAGAAAAAGGCAATTGGTCCACTTTTAGCGTGATAGAACGAGCTAGTTTAGGATTCTCCTCAGTTAAATCAGGACCTGCTCCCGTATAGAGTCTATAGCCCCTGGTCCTCGGTTCGTGACACGATAGCGAATATACTTGGCAGCGCGCAAAGCAGAATTCAGAACTCTGCAGCTGAAAACGTGCGTATTGGGGGAGCGCAACGGCGTGCAGGCGACGTACACAGGCGGAGCAAGTGACGCCACCAAATTCGGTAATTGCTCAAATAAACAAATTCGGTAGTCTTCGTGATCGTGTGTTGTATCGATAGCACTTCATGGGTCTCCCCCTAAAAGGCCGGCGCGATTGGGCCTCGAACTGCGCTGGGTGCGTCGGCTCCGGTGGCGAGAGGCGTTTTCCATGCGTCCCGCGGCGGTCGAACACAACGGCGAAGCCAGCACAAGCCGTTCTCTATGACTCATACTGGTCGTTGTGCCTCGATCGCAAATTTGCGTCCTCTCTAAAATTTTATCCGACCGGGGTAGATCCTGCTGATGACTTGGCAGTGGTGATTTTGTTGTAGGTTTGTCGTTGTGGGCATATCCCAACGTTCCTTTTGCCTGTGATTGGTATGGCCTTCGTAGACGAGCCAGCCTCCGGCGTCAAATGAGTCCAGTCGCGATCCAGTGAGCGTTGTGTTGGAGTCGTGCGAGGTCCTGGAATTCCACATGGTTCTGTCCGGCGGGACGAGCTGGAATGCAAGAAACACAAGGAGGCTGCTCCTCTAGGTGCGGTCGGATATTCGACTGAGGGGGACATACCGGCGCAATACAGACCGCCGCTACCCTTATCGTGATAACCACGCGGTCGTGCATCCATGCGTAATAGGACTATGTACAAGTTCATTATGGAGAGTAAACCTAAGTATATACATATTCAGAAAACCTCGTTGGCTGTCGCAGCTTGCGGCCGCGTCGATTTCTCTTGATGTCGGGTGCAGCTGTGTCTTCCGCGGATTTTGGCTTTGCAACAGGTCGCAAGGGGTCGTTAGTGGGAGTAACAGGGGCCGACTGGGGACGACCGAAGGTTTTGAGAAAGTGGGTACACTGTGAGGGTTGTTCCGGTTGGGTTCCACCTGGATGAAGGCTGGTTTGAGGCGGTCTATAAAGATGGTCTGTTTCTTGCCCTCGACGTCCACCACGTATTTCTTTTCCTTTCCCTAGACGACGCGGAACGGGTCAGAGTAAGCGGCTTGTAGTGGTGATCGCGCTGCATCTACTTGAATAGACACATGGCTGGCGGTCGCTAGAGTGGTAGGTGCGTAGTTGCCAATAGCCTGAGGATGACAGGTCTTCTAGTTGTGTCTGCTACCGAATGCTTTCAGTAGCTCGTGAACGGCGCCGTCGAAATGAGAACCGTGGTCAGTGGTCAAGATAGCAGGGCAAACGAAGTGACTACTCAACCAGTTAAAAACGCTTTTGGAGCTTCCTCTGAGGTTGGACAAGAAACAGGTATGGCCTGTGGCTGCGATTGAGACGATCTACGCGAGTGAGGATGCAGAAGCAGCCACCGGATGGTGGAGGGGGCGCCACGAGACCCACATGCACATGATGGAGGCGTGCCTCTGGCTCACAGAATGCACCTGACGTAGATTTGGTTTGACTATGTACCTTAACCCGTTCGCAATGAAGACAAGCGCAGGCCCAAAGACGTACGTCACGTCTGACGCAAGGCCAAACGAATCGTTCAATGACTAGTTTCACTTAGGCGGTTACACCAGGGGGCTATATGTTAGGAAGGCTGATAAAAACTTTTCGGCGAAAACTGGCAGGAGCTAGTAGTCGGGATCGACCCTGTGATACATCGCAAATAATAGTAACGTCCGAGGTTAGAAGGGTCACTGGCACTATATGCAGGGAGCTGTTGTTTTTGAGCTGCTTGACTCCAGGATCTGTTGTTTGGACTGCGGAGATTGCTTCTAGATCCATGTCCATTGGTAGTGGGTCGTCGATATTGTGGACTCGTGAGAGTACGTCCGCTACGGGATTATGTGCCCCAAAGCCGTCAAACGTCCGCAGTAATCTGCGAAACATGGTCCGAGTGGCGAATCTCTCGTGGCCAATATCAACCAGAAGCTGGCCAGAGGGAGTACAGTAGTGGTTTATGATCTGTAAACACTGTGAACGTCTGGCCCTCGAGTGTGCGCCGGAAGTTTTGGATGCCCAAACAGATTGCTTTTAATTCTCTGCTGAACGTACTATATCGGGATTCCGCAGGCCGCAGACGCTTGGAGAAGAACGCTATTGGTTGCCTTGGGTTGTTGACGAATTGCTGCAACACCGCTCCAACAGCCATGTCCGAAGCATCCGTTCCTAATGCCAGGGGAGCATAAGGATCGGCGTGTGAAAGGAGTGCTATGTTGGAGATAGCTTCCTTGATCATAGTGAACGCTTCCTGCGCCGTGTAGGGAAAAATGAATTTCCGCCTTCTTCCACATATTAGGTATGTAAGAGGCTGCATTGTTTCGGCTCAGTGTGGAACAAAACGGCGATAAAAGTTAACCGAGCCAGAAAATTAGTGCAATTGTCGGTAAGTGTGAGGCTCAGGATAGTCGCGAATGGCCGCCACTTTTTCAGACAAGGGCTGTATGCCCGAAGCTGAGATTTCGTGGCCTAGGAAAGTGATGATCCTCCTACCTAAATCGCACTTGCTAGGGCTAGTAGTTACACCGTGTTGGCTAGGGCGCCCAAAGGGAGTGCGCAGGTGTGCCATATGCTCATGTTCTGAAGAAAAAGCCACCAAAATATCGTCCAAGTACACGTAGACATTCTTTACACCGCGTTGCTTTATGCATAAAGCTTTGAAAGATTTGGGCTGCATTGCTGAGCCCAAAAGGCATGCGCAAAAGCTCGAATAGTCCGAATGGATTTGTTACAGCTGTTTGAGGGATGTCAGCCTCTGCTACTGGGATTTGGTGATAGGCTCTAACGAAGTCGAATCGGCCGAAAACAGAACAACCAGACAGGGTAGAAGTAATATCTTGGCTGTGTGGAATGGGGCACCTGTCTAGGATGGTAGCCTGGTTGAGGGCCCTATAGTCAACGCAGGGGCGCCAGTCGCCGTTAAATTTAGGAACGAAATGAAGGGGCAAGGCTCAAGGGCTACTGGATGGGCGTATTATGCCTAATTCTAGTATGTGTTCGAACTCAGCCTGTGCTACGCGGAGCTTGTCTAGTGTCAAGCAACGTGATCGGCTAAATGCTGGGGGTCCCTTAGCGACAATATGGTGGGTAAAATTAGTGGCCACTGCGGGAAGGGGGCCAGATTGTCTTAGCATTACCGGGTAAGCTGAAAGTAGGACTGCTCACGGGTGTTTGGCCCGCGGTTCGATGTACGGGGGGTGATGTGATTCACGGAGGAATACGAACCGCTTACGGAAAGAGAAGTCTGCCGGTCGACAACTCTCCGGCATCGTGCATCGATCAAGAGGTCGAAATAGTCAAGGAAATCGATGCCTTAAATGGGATAAGGAACGTCTGCTACTGTGAGCACCCAGCGGAAGGTGCGACGTAGTCCTAAGTTGAGCGTGAGTGACTTACGTCCGTAAGTAGCAATAGGAGTGCCATTGGAAGCACGGAGTTGTTGGACTGGTGGGTTCGTTGCATCACCTGCTTCCTTTGGAATGACACTAACTGCTGCGCCGGTGTCAATTAGGAACAGATTATTGGAAGCTAAATCCGGAACATGCAACAGACGACTGATATTGTGGCTGCCGACCGCGTTAGTCGTCGGGACGCATCGGGATGTTATTTACCCTGTTTGGCATCTGGGGAGGTGCAACCGGCTTCGCAGCCCCGTGCCTTCTCCTTAAACCGTTTGTGGTATCGGCAGTACGTTGATCAAATAGGTTAACTGGGCTGTCACGGGAAAGGCTTCTGAGACGTTCACGTCAGTTAGAGTTTTGATAAGATTTATGGTTTCTTCAGTAAGAACAACCAGGAGAGGAGAAATGTCTGAAAACCCGCTCGGAAGCAGCTGCCAGAGTGTCCTCGGAGTGTGTTCCTACGGTGGGAGCGGTGGTATGGGGGCTGCTCGAGTTTGTTAAGGCAGTAATTTTAGAATGGTACCGTTTCACAATGCCGCCCGCTAGTTTAACCGATTCTGTGGGCTTAAGGTGACAATAAACCCCAAGCAGTGCTTGAATACTGGGCGGTAGTTGCTGTACCTACAACTCTTTAGGGATATTTTCCTCTAAAAGTTGCCCCGCCAGCTGCTGTATTTCTCTCAGTAGTGCAGAGGTCTTTTTGCTACCTAACTCTGTCCCTTGGGTCAGCCTTTTCGGTCTGGACGATTCTGGCGGCAAAAGACAAGAGAAAACCTCGTCTTTCACGGCTGTGTAAGAACTGTTATTGAATGTTACGTCGAGTTTCTGAGCGGCAACGTCACGGGGAAGGCGACCGACAGTCCACAAGTAACGGGTTTGCTCGCTTGTGATTCTATGTGGTTCAAACTCCGCCTCTTACGTAGGAAACCAGAGTTGAGGGTCATCAATAAAAATCTCAGGGGCGGCTAGGGAGACTGTCGAAACGGATTTTTACGGATCAGGTTTGCGGTCGTCGCTAACTATAATTGCAATGGTATATCAAATGTAAATCGATTCAAAAAGGTCAGTTTAGCAGCAGTGAAACACTTATAATATCAATATGAAAAAAATATAAAAGGACTATGGTAACAGAAATCAGAAATTTGCCGTTTATATGTCGGAAAAGTGTATATGTAAACGAATAAATGTGATTGAGTGACTTACGAGTGTTGTTCGGGCTCACCAGTTTAGAATTCTCCTCAGTTAAATCAAGACCTGCTCCCGTATAGAGTCTATAGCCCCTGGTCCTCGGTTCGTGACACGATAGCGAATATACTTGGCAGCGCGCAAAGCAGAACTCAGAACTCTGCAGCTGAAAACGTGTGTATTGGGGGAGCGCAACGGCGTGCAGGCGACGTACACAGGCGGAGCAAGTGACGCCACCAAATTCGGTAATTGTTCCAATAAACAAATTTGTTAGTCTTTGTCATCGAGTGCTTTATCGGTAGCACTACACTAGTACCGAGCAGATTTTGAAGAATTATTTTGGGGATAGAAAACCTACGGGAGACCATGGATTGATCGCTTCCAGGAAGTTTCACTTAGACCAGAGTGGACACCTGTGCAACACCCAGGGTAGAGATCTAGTCTGGAGTGTTATTTATTCTTGTTGGTGAAAGCATTTGTTGGACCTATCCCCCAAGGGGGATGATAATCGCAACGTCAAGTGAGTTTATGGAGTGGAGAACGTTGACCAACAAATTCCGGCCCAATAAAGTCACTGGCTACGAGCTGAGATCCACTAGAGAGGTCTGCGATGAAATTGAGTGCATCAGTGATAGCTGAGAACTCAACCACTTTGACCAAGCGGACAATGAAAACAACCAATCAAAATCTCATTGTGCTGAGTTTTGATGTTGAGAGTCGGAAGTGTACTTGAGCGGAATTAACTTGGACAGGATTGTATCAATCGAAGATACCTGGCTGTTCAGATCATGAATATTGTGTCCTATTGTCTCAGCCCTTTTATGTGCCCTTCAAAAACATCAGCCAGGTTGACGGAACTCGGCTCCGGTGAAAGTTTCAAGATTTTTGACTTCGCGAAAAATTTTGGCCGGGCGTTGGCACGACCAATCAGTGAGGGTGCAGCTTGTTTGGCTGAGAGTTTCAGCATTGCCGTTACAATTGAGGGCTGATTATACAGAATAGTGTTACGTTACACTATGTGCAGGCTTTCTGAAGTGAAAACTTGGAACTCTATGGTTATAGAGCAAAGAAGCGTAACACTATGGAACTGCGGACAATGAGACTTTGAAGCTAAACGGTGATATATTTGAGTCAAAGGAACACACCAAGAAGTTCTAACTTTCAGTAATACTCTGGATACCGAAGTAAATCTGCACTGATTTGAGTCGATATGCGAGGTGGCCTGGTACATCAAATAATGCCATGAATTATCCGAGAATCAATACTGGTTTCGCAGATAGAGTCACAAAGGATATCTTTAGGTAGGCTCAACCCCTAATTTGTTGGAAAAGCATTGTGTTGATATTTTACTGCAGTAGTTTACAATCTTACTGTGAGACGGCGCAATTAATAACTCTGACAATCGCCGCCTGAGTATAAATTACTACTACTGTTAGGAATGTTGCAAAACCAGGTCCAAAAATGCGAAAAGCTAAAACTGAGACAACCCGATTTTAGTGTCACGGTGACCATGAAGTATGCTGGAGCCAGAAGACCGGTTAAGGGATATACTCGCGTCACATGCCCGGACAGTAAATTTGTAGACCACGATATAAGTCGGGCTACTATTTTAGCAGTATATTTAAAAACACGGAGGGGAAGAAGAACCAGTATGATGGTTTTAAAACTAAATCAGGAGAGTACGCGAAATCAAAAACTGCCCTGATCGATGAGCCAGATAAACAAGTGAAGTAAGTTAAAGCGCCGATTGATATTCCAGACAGAGTACTTTACGAAACTGAGAAGTGCAGAGCGAACTACATGGAGTAGGGGCACAAAAAAACAGAAGGGACCAAGTGGACCCCTTGCTAGTCGTGGATGCCCTTCTCAGGTTTTCGGGTGATTTAAGCTCATTACTCTCGGAGTTGTGGTTTGAACCGAGCACCCATCGACGACGTTGGTGATGGATAACAACCTACTTTCCCCAGGATGGTTGCCATACCTGTTCCCCCGGGAGCTGGGTTAGGAGTGTCAAACAGGTCGAATATTGCCGTACTTCTGGTCATCCGGATGATCGTTGACCCGCTAAACGAACGCATCTATTCGGCTGGTTAATGGCTGTTTTCGGCCTCAACCACGAAGACCTGGGGCACTTTATTCTTAAATCCGCTGAACACTTTCTCATTCCCTGTTTTCAAGTCGTCCGTTGACCCCCATGAGGTTTTTCCACTCCTAGCGAGGAGCGGGAAATGGAGCGCAGTATGGTAGGTGTGAGCTTGCCGTACTTCCCACTTGCCCCAACCAAAGAAGCCCACTAAAGTGGGTACGCAGTGATGCGATTTTCCCTGAACTAGTTCCCGTTGATTGATTCCCGACGTCAGGATTGCTCATTCTGTCCCCTGATGGTACTATACTCGCCGCAAAAATTAAGCAACATGCCGGCAATAAGTGGGAGGAGGGTATCGTCTACTTTAGGAGAAACTCTACATATACCTTCTTTAAATAAGCCTATAGACAATAATTTACCATCTCTTTGCTTCTGTGTCCGTAAAATGCGTTACAATTAATTGGTATTTGTTTTAACGAAGCCCGAGGTCAGATATGAATGCATACCCGGTTGTGTCTATTCATCTGCGGCACGTGCTCCGCTCTGTGATTTCGCACCCACCATCAGTGACCGTGGGTGCTAGATTAGGGATGTGTTTCATGACCGTTGGACATATACCCAAGCTTTCATTGCTAAAACAGCAAGAGGTGTGGTGGCCTTGCTAGGGTCCTTCAGGAGACCGCTTATTTTGGACGTACCTAGTGTATAACGCTCTTATTTCACCATTCGTCGATATAGCTCCAGTATTTACTGGTCATCTTTCGGGCTGTTAGCACACTCAATTCATTGCATGGGCAGATTCACAGGAACAGAAGAGATACCGCCTCAAAAAGAAAGGACTGAGCTCGTTGAGCTTTGTCTTTTGAGGCAGGGCCTCACTACGGGAGCATCTCGCGAGATGCTCTAAGTTTGATTTGATGCCTGATGGGATGGCTTTACGGGATTCATTCTTTTTGTCCGTACTCAATATTTAGCACCAATGCCAACGAAAGTGGCTACTTCAGTGCTGAAAGCGCTTTCATTCAGGGGCTGTCACAGATAAAAGTAATCGATGCTGCTTTATGCCGAGGGCCTTCCCGTCCCAGCAAACAATAAAGCGGAACTTACTCAGTTGAGTAATTTTATCGTTAACCATAACGTGTCAACAATTGAAGATGGTGTCGGTAACAAAGCAATCTCGGGAGAGCGGCTGACGGCTTCAGGTGAGTGTGGTTTTGTGCATTCACGCGCAGTACAGTTACTCCTTTGACCAGGTTTAGGTGCGCAGCTCAAACTGACGACGGTAGCAGTTCTCTGTTGCATTATCTCTCACAGGCTTTCACTCGTTTCCGACTTACACTGGTCCAACAATGAGACTCCTTGAATGCTGTTAGCAAACATATATCGAACATGCTGCGAGATCAGAGAACGTTTTTGGGCACATCACGAAACCGTCCTACGACGATGTTGTTCGCTGAACAAAACGACCATTCCACCCAATCTTGGCGATATTGTCAGATATTGATGGTCCAAACCTCAAGGCTACTGGCGGCTTCCGCAGACAGACCCCAAATCCCGTACCTATGCTACAAAAACGAAAGCACCTTGGAACAATGCTCACGACCTTTCAACTTTGGTGAAATATCAGAGATGCTTTAGTCCAGCCCCGGGCACTGAGCTTGATAACTTCTCTGAACCCATATTCGGATAGCTGCTGGGAGCTACTTTGACTCTATTGTGTCTGATCTAATGAGAAGACTCTATAGCTCCCTTTTTTATGACTTTCGGGGCCCCTGACAGGAAGCCCGCAGATTCGGTCAGGAGGACACTGTTTGGGGCTTGTGGCTTGGCCCACCTCCTGCTCTGACCACGAGGCTGCGCAATGCATCCCCACCAACAATTTTCTAACTCTTAATCAGTTCCCTAATGGTCTCCTTGCCAGGCGACCATAAGGCATGCAAGTCACACCCCTTCTAAGGCTATTAGGCCTATGGGTGATAAAATCTCTCTTCGGCTGGAGATATGCTACGAAACCCGCTGCCACTCGTACAGGTCAAATGGTTCAATACCTGCGGTACACATGCCCAGCACTTCAACATCGGTGGCTGCCGCCATGTTACATTACAGCAGCATCAACGACAACAGTGCCCAATCGCCCCAGCAGTCCAGTGTACTCATGCTCCAGGATGTATATCCGGACCGTACACCTGACATCTCCCCCAAGCAACCAACTCCAAAACGTTCCAAGCTGCCGTTACCCTAAGCCCATCTAAGAAACGCCACATCAAAGGAGAAAGCAGGCAAGAGGCTCACCCCTCCCCAATTTTGATACAAGGCCGAACTATCCTAAATGACATAACTCAGAAAGCTGCCTTCACGTGGTACTCACTCGCCGGCCAACCAGTAAACCCTGATGCCTTTACATCCACCCTAAAAAGCTTTTCAAGCAATCCCGTCTTTCCTACCCACCACTCAGTCACGGGGTCAACCCACCGAGTCCATCTTTTGCATTGCCCGCAGCTCTCTGCACCTACGATGAACTGACACTATCCAGTCCCCCTTAATCGCATCTTCTTTTCGCACATTACAGAAAAAGCCAGATGACCAGTCCGCAGGAAATGGTCCAGGGCCTAGCATCCACCATAGAGCTATTTATGGGCCTCTGACCACTTCCCCCTTACTCACCTGAACCCAGCCCAGGCACCAGAAAATTACCAGTTGCTGTAACGTATAACGTCGTCTACCCTTTCGACTTTCCATCTTCGGGAGGGGCATTATGAGCCGTTTGATTACTATGCTGCACACTGTACCTCTCTCTTTGTTACTCGTATGCCGCAACCCGCGCTCTTTCCCCACGGTCCGCACGTCCCAGTCCCCTAACAACCTTGATCACCCTGCCCATCTCAGTCTTCCACAGCGTTGCATCTCTTAGCCTTCCCTTGAACAGCCGTCTACACCCCGGTGCTGCTGCTACTCCGAGGTTTACAGATCCCCCCTCCAATCCATGAACCATTGTTCTGCCATCGGCCGCCACCCACGGCCCACCCATTTCTTCTGCCGTCTCCTTTACAGCCTCAACAAAGAGCTCAACAAGGTCTTGTTGAAACCGCTGGTGAAGCTATACCTCAAGTCCCCTTCAAACCAACGACGCCTCGGAATGTCCGTCAAGACCAAACCCATTGACCTGAGAAGCGCATTCTTTCATCGCTACGTAGCACCACCCATATATTACTCTTCTTTTTAACCCCCTTTCCATCTTGAGTGAATTCAGTGCCCCCTGCAAACCCTTCCTTTACCAGCTTTGTCTTCATAATCATCATTGAATCCTGGCCAGCTGCCTCCATCCCAACTGACAGACTCCCGCTAACTGGCCACTAGATATATAGAAGAAGTAGAACTTTTCGATGGGGAGTTTATCTCAGTTATGTTAGCCTCGAATTCCCAGAGTATGTCCTTTCTAGCCGGACCGTTGATACCATGCCAGGGTCCAGTTGGTTGAAATTTTACTGCCTCTTTCGTCTTTGTACTTTACTTTCATCTAACAGCCTCCAAGTTTCTCCGTAACAGACATTCGTCTACTGGCCCACTCTTCTAGTTATTTTGCTCAAATCGCATTGGATCCAGAACCCGATCTTTCAAGATCTCAAAGTCCCGAACACCAGCTGCCAAAATCATTCAGTGACAAACAACCCGGTAAACTTTACTTTGTGTATTAAGGTGGGCTTCTGGACCCACCATGTAAATTCTCCAACCAGGCAGAACAACCTACTGGACTCAGTTGTCACCTTCGGGTTATAGGATAAAATGATGAAAAATATAAAGTATATAACGGTGCGCTCGGTGAGCGGTTCAAAATTCTTGCTGCTTGATATTTTGACGGGTTTTTCATGACAGAATCTTTCGTGCTGCTCAGGTTGAATGGGATGTCGAAGAGCTGATGCATCTCCCGCTGGCTAACGATTTATTTTCCAGATCACATGCAATACAAGATACAAGACACAATCAAGACTGGTGTCTTGAACCCTTTCGCAATCCCCAGTGGTCTATCCTCCAGTTCGCCAGCGATACCGCCGAAAGATTCTGTCGAGGTTTGTGTTTCGAACCCTGTCCCTTATTTCCATTGATCCATTACCAGAGAACTACTTTCAGCTCGCTGATGATATTAAGATAACAAGATAATCAAAAGATACGGAATCATTTGGTTTCAAGCCTCGTACCCGTGTACTACTTCAAGACTTCAAGTCCTCCCCGATATTGATCAGATGATGGTGTCTTACAGACTTTCAACTTGCCAGCCCAAACCAAATCTTTCCAGGTCCCGGCAGAGAACTCTCTCTGTTGACTGAACCAGACTAACTGCCGCTTTGCACGCAAAGTTCCTGACAGCTTCTTCATAAAATATGACCCAGACATTGTGGCTGACCAATCCTACATTAGTTTTATGGTTACATCAGCAACACGGTAAAACCCTACAACACGTTTAATGATATTCCAGCTCCAAAAACCCAGGGAAAATGATGTGGATCAGCTCTCCCAGGAGTGTAGAGTAGACTCCGGAATAACCTTGCGGCCTAATCGAAGTTCCACGAAAACTCTTGGTATGCAGATATATTGCCTCTCAAAATATTTTTCAAGCTTCCAATAATGCCGCTCAAAACAGAAGCGGCAAGCTCCGAGGAACTTTGAAAAATACTCCGGACTTTCTCACCTACAGAGAGAAGGAAACGAACATCACCCTAGAAGAAACTGTCTTCTAAGAAACACCGCCTAGCCTCATCCCCTGCAGCAGTCGCTGAGGCATTTTTCCGCTTATACTCAGCAGCAGTAGCACGCGATCCAAAGGCCGATGCTTTCAACCCTATTCCACCAACTGGTCATACTGTGTGCTCCCTAGAATTTACTATCAAAGACATTTAAACACCTATTACGGATCTGCCCCTTCGAGCTTCATTTCCGGCGGCACCCGGCCCACAATCCTGATTCAAGATAAAAAGGACATGGCAGCAGTGCTGTTTAAGATAATCAATCTCTTCCTCGGGCCCAGTGTCTTTCCCTAAAATTAGAACAAATCAGTAATAATCCCCCACCATAAAGGGAGACCGCTTTATGGCCCCAATACTTGTTGCTTCTATAAACACATCCACTTTTTATCGATTGCCGGAAGGATTGGTAGAAGTGCGATTTTCTAATTACTTGCAGAATCAGAATCTTACTTATGCTAGTCAGCACAGCTTCCTCCAGGCGTATTCTTGCTCTACTTGCTAACCTAACCCTCTCATTCTGGTTGCTGACGAGGCCAATGAAAATGATTCCCTGGGTTCTGTTTCTCTGCATATGAAGGAAGCCTCTTACTAGGCCTTTCGCAATGGCTCACCCTCTAAACTCTTCGGATGCGGCGATTATAGACGACTGCGTGCATTGCTTACTTCGCATCTGTCAGGCTGATCCCAAATGGTCTCCATAGACAGCCATGAATTATTATCAAATCCTATTACCAGATGTGTAATACAAGGCTGCTTTCTAGGTGCATTTTAGTTTCTGTTCTATATTGATGACTCATTTCTTGTAATTCAGACTTCCTTGGATAATACAACTAAGGATCTGGGTCTCAAACACTGGTGTCAAACTGGAAAAAGAAGTCCCAATCTAGTAAAAGTTCGTACATCACTGAAAGACATCATGTACTCACAGGAACCATGCCGGTCCAACTGTCCCGGTTTCATATAATCTGTCATTTCCAGACCTTCGTCTTCAGCACTAGCTTAGCTTCAAGCCTCCCCAGCATCCTCTACTCCAGACTGTTAAGGCAAGGGGAGAGGTTGGTCTCATCTCTAAACGTTTTTGTATGCATGACTCCAAACTGATCGGCTACAAATCCCACACCCAGTCTTCCCCTAGATATTGACCCATTATCTTCAATAAAGTGAAGAATTTCCTATCACATTTCTCTGTAATCCATGCAGTGTCGCTGCACTACACCATCGATGAGATATTCCTTCAGTTTCTGCCACAAATTTCGATGTCTGTTGCTTAAACTTGACCTCTTGTGGCAGAACCGCACGAAGCTCAACCTAAGCCTACCGTTGAAGCTGTACCGCTGCCCGTCCTACTCGTGTGACGAAAGTTTTTGCCATTTTCCTTCCACAATGCAAGTCCCACGCCACTGCCGTCCTCTAATCCTAAACGGAAACTATCACTCAAATTTGACTTCTCCCCCATAAAATGTTCATATTTATGTAATAAACCCCCAATGGAAGTCAGTGAAAGTCTCTTCATCTCTCTGTCCGAAGGCTCACTGGAACACTTCCGGTTGTTCCAAACTTCATTTTTCTTACCGTTTTAATCCAGCCATTGATATATTTTCCACCAGTTCCAAGTGGATGAGTGATGCGGGATCCTAGGACATTGAATTCCGTCTCCCACTTCACTTGTTGATTTTCCAACCCACTCCTCACTCATCCTGGCTTTCAATTCCCTCGGCTGTACCGTCCAGCTCTTATTCCCTTTTCTTCATTCATCCTATTGAAAACTGTTTTTCTCCCAAAAGCCCACCTTCCAGCAGCTACCTCTTGGCCTCAGATTCTTCGTCCGATATTTTTCCACCCTACCACTAGTCTGTGGCACACCGATTTCTGGACATATCACCCACCTGCAACCAGTATCTTATTCTCTGTGTGTGCCATACCCCCTCTCACAAATGCAGCTAACCTCACTCATATCACATGGACTAGAAAGGTTCCTAATAGTCTTAAACTGGATCTGGCGTTGTGCTAGACTGATAAATTTATGCAGGCCCGTGCTTAACATCATTCGTTGTCCTACCCCGAGCCTCGCTGAGACCACTCAACGTCTTTCCGGCCCATGATGGCGAAACTCTCGATGTCAGGGACACCCAAACCATAGCTTCGTCCGGGAGTGGCGGAAATAAACCACTGCAGCTGTTGAGAAAAAGGCGAATGCGCGGAGAACCAATGTCAGGAAAGGGAGCTACAAAATGGCCCTATATGGGCCCGACCAACCTCGATTTGGAAAATTAAAGTGGCTAAATAAACCACCGGGGAAGGTTTTAACCCATAAATACTACTGATACGGGCTATGAAGGAATCGAGCAACCTTCAATTAGGGGTTTGTCCCTCACCAGCCCAGGCCCGACCTCGAAGGAGAGAAAAGCTCGCAGCACCCAATTTTGTAGAGTGCTTTCGGTCCTCACTCGTAGGACCGACTGGACTCTCCACCTGCTCTTATCCGCCCCTGGCTCTACAAATCACCCAGCCATAACTTCCATGTGCATGCCTAGCGTGAGTGTTGGCGCCATCCACAATCGCTACCTTAGCCTTGGCTCCTACCTCATCCCTTCGGGCAGCATTTCGAAACTTCAGACTGCAAACTTTCATCTCTTTATAGCCCGAAAAAGTTAAAGTAAATAGGAAAAACCCTTATTACTTTGACCCACGCTTACGTCTCTTTATTCTATGTAAAAGAACGTCGTTTTATATGCCCTACTATCCAACCTACTCCTTAGTTTACAGCCGAACCCAACAGCTAGCTTCTGCAAACCAAACCGCGACACCAGCCTGAAGCATCAAACCTGTAAATACCCGTCGGCTGCAAGTGTCATACAGTCTTCAAACTAATTGTACAAACTTGCCAACTGGGCTCTCGGAACATGTTAGTTTCTTCCCGGTCCAGCTTTTAGCCCCTAGTATCTCTCGTGCGCACCCACCGCCTTACTGACCGTCGACGTTAAGGTATGCTGGAGTCCTGACGAAGAGGAGATCATCACCCGGGGTCAACGGTGTAAAAGCAACAGGACTCAACATGCGGCAAGCCGTTAGCAAACTTCATGCTCTGCCAATGACCTAGCCCCGTAGGATGGTACAGACCCCCGTGTTGACTTATCCCCATACTTCCACGGAGGTCGCTATTGCCACCCTCTGTCTTGCCACCTCGTCCGCTGTGCCCATTTTTAAACTTCCTTTGTTCCACCAGCTACTTTGACAAAGAAAACCCCTGGCTGAAACACACTCCAGACTGCCGCTCTTCCCCCTCCCTTTCATACAGTTCAGCGCAAAACATGTCATACTGGATGACTATTTCGTGGTTTCCTTTTCCTCTAGCATGCAAACTTGCCCATTGCAGGCTACTGAGAAATCCACCTGCCTGCCTACTTTCATCCACACGCAGTCCGGCTATAGCCCCGCCAGTTTCGCCTATGATCATTGGAAATTTATTAAAAAGAAACCGTTCTGGCACCGAGCTTACACTAAATGAAGCCAAACTCCGTACCTGCCTACCGGCGCCCAATGGCTCCTGCCAACAAAGCTCGACCCACTGAACGACTGACACTTACCCTGGATCCATGCCATGGCCTTCCACCTGGAAGTCCAGCCGCTCATCGATACCGCAGCACGCCTCAACATCCTCATGGCCAACTGTCGACTAAGCCATCCACATCTGACTGCCTCCATCAACCTTTCCCCTCAGAGTCTATCGACAAAAGCCTGGGTTATTTTCTCAGTGATAACTACTACCTTTGATCGAAACTACAAAGTGTACCTCAAATTCTCCGAGAGCATAGTCTAGTTTGCCAGTATAATGTATTTATACATTATATGTTCCGTCATATTCGCAATTTCAGCCAATTATTACTTGGCTTCCGTCCCCGCAGGTTTCGCCGTTATTTCAATATATACCTTGGTTATTTGCTTCTGCATTTCCTAACGCTTCAAGCCTGCTGGCCTATCACGGCAGTTGTCGCATCAGCATTCCCGAAAGTCACCGGCTCTTTTGCTTTTTTGATCTTTCCTGAATGTCTTACAAACTGCATCCTTCGATCCTTAAGGTGCACAAAGTTCATGCATACTGGTCTTTTACAGGCTTTTCGGTCCGAGGCGGTCCCGAATACTCTTCGTTTCGGATCCATTGCAGCATTTTTTTGATCGCCTGACCACAATCTCATCTTCCAATTTTGATCCCTTCTCCATCAGCGCCGCTTATTTGGGTTGTGTTTTCGCTTGATTCCTAGCAGTATTTCTGCAATTTAACACTGATGGACGCTGTTGCCAGGTGACCATGGCAATCTGGCACCTGCTTATTTTATTGTGAATTTCTTTATCACGTGAATGATATTGTACCCACTGGTCGTTCGCCTACGCGTGCTTTTCGGTTCAATCTGAAAATACACCAGTGTTGTTGATAAAGAAAGGATGCAGGATCACGTGGAAAGCAGTCACCCGTTCGGGCCCAATAGCATGGTTTTCGAAGGGCCCGTTCCTCCTGCCAGATCTGCTCGCTCGTGAGAGCTGGACCGAAGCAAAGGCCATAGAATAATAAACGGATGTCATATATGTGGATTCCGGCAAGTCTTTCAACAAAGTTCCACGTGGCCATCTTCTTTGGGAGCTCATGTTACCCGGAGCAGCTCTTTCCTTGCTAAGATGGACTGAGAATTTTCTAAGAGGGAAAGGATTTGCCGTCAGAGCCTCACAAGTTGTCGCCAGGCGGAGCACGGCTTCCAGTAACTTCCCCCAGGGGTTTTTTAATGGAAGGTTGCCGTTTTCTACCTAAACGATCAGCCAAAAGTTTTCTCACCGTTATTTTAATGATAATAATAATAAAGGCACACTTCTCGGCCGTGGATGGGAGGCAAACCTGCAGGCTTGGTCAGAACTACTAGTAATACTCAGAACTATCGCAAGTTTCGTTAGTCTTTACCAAGCTCTTTTGCTAGCCCTTCCAGCTGCGTTGGGATCGACTCTCAGTCTTAGCGGTACTCCGATCTACGTCACCTCGACCAAAAGAGCAACATTCCCCCAACCCGTGGATTTTGAGCACCACAGAAGCTTGCCCGCAGCGTGCATTGGAAATGGTCATTGGTCACTGCTCCTTATAGCATGAGTTTGGATAAACAGTGATGTATGTTATACAAATGAGCAGGGTTGGATATCGCCAAATGATGAAAAACTATAATCTGATGATCCGAAACCGTGGCAGGTTTTTCGGTTGGATCCAGATTTCCAAACTATATGGAAGATCTGGAAGCGCCCAGGTGCTGGTTCTCTTTGGGGTGTTCCTGCTGAACCTGGTGAAGTGCCTTCACACACGTGTGGGTCTTTCTGTGATACTTGAGAGTCACGACTTGTTTGGAAACCTGCTTCAAGCAACCGATTGTGAGGGCCATCGAGGAGTTTTGGTTACTTCCCCGCTGTAAAACAGCGGGAAAACGGACTGTGCGTATTTGCGCTTCGAGTATCCTCGGTCCATTTCACCAATTTTTTGAGAAACCACCTCAAGGTGCCTTCCGTGTGCCGTTTGCTCCCCATGTAAATCTTCGGATTGGATGCACTGAAGAGGCTACACAGTGTGAACATTACCGGAGGTCTGAATGCCGCTGGACTTCTCTCAAGGATCTTTTAGTGGGTGCTCGGTGACCTCACCTGTATCAGTCGTATCATTCTGAGTGACCTCGGATCACAGCTGCAAGTGGACTGCCCGCTCCGTATGCCAAATGGTCTGCGCAGGCAGTCGGTGACATTAAGGAAGCTACCTTCTGCTGGTTTGCCACCGGTTTACCACTTCTCTATGGGAGCCAAAAGCCCACTGAGTTTTTTATATCTCGGCCTGCGGAACGAGTAGACTATAAAACACTAGAGAAGAAACTTGTGCTACGCTTTCTAAGCAACCATGAGTTCGTGTCGACGGTTGGATTGAGAAGATGCCCTACGGGAGGTTCCTGTTATCTCTAATTTGGAGGATGAAAAATGGAGAAACCGTGGAAAAATAACATGGAGCTTTTAGGAAGGTGGGCATATACCAACCCCGAACTAGGGCTGCAGTATTAGATAGGGGAGTGGAAGACGATAATTCTGAGGTAAATGGAACGTTACAGAGAATCATGGAAAGCCCCACCTCAGGGATGCTAAGGTAAAGCTAATCGAGCTTAGCGGATTTCGAGGGTTCGACGAACAGGCAGAACGACAGACTAAGGCTGACAGATCTTCAAGACTGCTAACAGGGAGAGAGTGGCTGCCGTAAAAAGAAAATATTAAAACGGCTACAAAATCCATGCAAGGGGCTAAATGCCCCTGAACTGACTCTGGCCAAAGAAGTCCGACAAGCCCAAAGAGCTGCTATAAATGTGTTCAGTCGAAAACCTTGCTGAAGAAAAGAGTGGTACCCGTGGTCTTCAGGGATAGGGGTGAGATAGGTGATGAACGTCAAAGCGCCGCAAATGCTTTGGATCCACAAGTTGAAGTTGAACACAGACGTGATGAGGAGAAAACTAATGTCAACCGAAACATAAATGTTCCAGCCGTGTCCAAACTGCACCTAACGGAAGGGGAGACAGAGAAGTTATCTGAAGGGCTAAACATGCATAATTTGGCCGGGTGTGTTGACGTACCCCCGGCCGATTTACAGCCGCTGCCTGCTATGATCAGAGGACATGTCTGCCACACCAAACCAGAGGGCATTACAGTTTGACTGGAAGCTGGCTATCGCAGTGTCTTTGCAAAAGGAAAAGTCACAGCTGGAGGAAGAAAACTGCCGCCCTGTTATACTTGCTCGCATATTTTGCAGCTGTTTGGAGTGGATGGTAAGAAGACACATACGCAAACCCTATTGAGCACAGGTTTCTCCGCGTGGTACAGCACTGGTCTTCGAAAGACGAATCTTTTCTCTTGAAACTTATCGTATTCCTAGAGAGTTCCTACCCAGCGGAAAGAAGATGAGGCGGCCGAAGTTTGTTACTTAGACTTCAGCAGGGATTTTGACTCAGTGGACCCTAGCTTATTGATGGGTAAGCTGAGGGCTTCAGGGAAAGAACGGTAATTGCACAGGAGGGTATCTGCCTTGCTGCTCAACAGAAAACTCCGTGTTAGAATAAGGGGCTGCCTTTCAAAAGCAGCAGCGGTGAATACCGAAGCAAGCCAAGAGTCAGTAATAGGCTCAAGACTTTTGCTCCTCTACGTGAGTGATTTAGCAAAAAGTGTATCCTCACCATGTTGTATTTTTGCAGACGATTCTTAGCTTGTAACGAGTGGGGATCGCCATGATTTGAAGGGTGACGTGAGGCAGACAGACGGCTGGAAAAATCGGTAGGATGTGCTCGTGAACGAAAACGAGTCCCCCACTAACCAGAGCTGTAGTGACAGTGACAGCAATGGAGGAAAGAGGAAAATTTACAGTGAAGGCAAGAGCAAAAAGCTGAGAGAGCACCCAATTTGGAGCGAGTTGAGCCAGCCCAGTTTCGGGGAACAGCTCGATATGGGTGTTCTTTTCCCAATCCACATTAACTTCCTGTCCCTTAGTCTATTTTTCTGATGGAAACCACTATCTTACCAGTGATTAAAGAAATTTTTAAAATCAGGTAGCTTACTATAAAAATGGTGCTGATAACTTATAGAACAGAATACGCCGTTCTCAACACAGATGTACCCTTATTCATAGTGTGTGCTTTTACTTTTGTATCTTTTGTAAGATTCCAAGAACTTCTGTGCCATCTTTGAGGGGCACATTACTAGTCCTTCTAGCTCTACTTCAGCCCAAGATGGCTTAACTGCTTCGGGCTTTATGCCGCCCGGGACAGATTCGTCAATGAATTAAGGCTTCAAAATAACCGCGAACTTGAACGGTGTCAATCAGTGCAAACTGGCTCCTCCAAAAGCCAAAAAGTGGGTTCTTCCAACCGTGCTCAATTTTACCTCGCAAGACGGTAGAAGCGTCCGTGCCTATGCACAAGGCAGTAGCTAGGCCGCTATTTGAAGGCCGCTTGCAGGCCTGTGCTCATTTTGAAGAAGAAAGCAGCGTACCCTGAAAAGGTCCAGCGAATAGTCACTTGGATAGTTGAGGGACAGAAACAGAAATATGCGAAAAAGGGCTGCATGGTGTCTTTTCTCACTTGAAAACGGAGACTCGGAAGAGACCTAATGGGGCATCTAAAATTTCGAAGAGTTTAACAGAAATAGATACCGACAGTATATTTCAAGTAGTCGCTGATCAGGAAAAGAGAGGCATCTGCATGAGATCTTGGGGGCCACTTTCTAAGCCAAATGTGCGAGAGACGATTTCCAGCTCCAGATTAGTGACAGTGTGGAATAAATCAACTCAAGGAATGGTTAGCCTCAAATTTTAAGGCATTTTAAAGGATGCCGGATAGGACGTGGGATGAGTCGTTCATAGACGTAGAGCACGAAGTATTACGGAGCATATGAAATTTACTCATGTGATCCTGCATTTGCGCCTAGAATCTGCGGAACTAAGTGCGATAGAAAGCAAGCTTCACGGTTGTTCTCCCCCGTTATTGGTGAGAAGAGAACATCTACCTTCTTTTTCATCCAATCTGAGGGAATAAACCTTTTTGTGCGACAAAACTGGAAAAAATTATCAAAGTTGCAGTGGCAGGTGCCGATTCCTGTGCATACCGCTGAGAGAATTCTGGGCGCTTGACTGGTCCTGGCCACTGCCAGTCCTGTACAACCTCACTTGGCCAGGCTCGACCAGGTTCGTCCGCCCTCGCGAAAGCCATTCGACATCCTCCTGTATCTACCTAGCATATTTTTTTCTACTCGCCAAGCTGCACTTTCCGACTACTCCAGGTTTCTGGTGTTATCTAAGGCAGACTTGACACTGACCTAGTGTGAAGCAAAGGCTGGTTAGTGTACTAGTGACGGAAATGAAGCATTGGACGGCGGAAGGAATAAACTCTCCACCAAGAAACAGACTTTTCTGTCGGTTCCAGGAAGTGAGTAGCTCAACGCAGGAGACAAAGTGGACAAGATAGAGGTGTAAAGGACATGCTCAAAGTCCTTTTAAATGTTCCATATGCTTCGTGGATGTCGCTCAATGTGATATTACTTTGCTGAGCTCGTCCATATACAACACTCTTGCATGTTTGTTTGCTTGTTTGTGAGGTGTTTGAAATTTGACTTGAATCTTTCCTGACCGTCGCCCTTAGACCATGGGACACTGAATCTTTAGGTTCTACTACTGAGCCTATTTCGCCCCTTATTTAGGTTTGTATATAGTTCCACTTTTCGTGATTTTCAACTTTGTGTCGCGAAAACTAAGAGTCAGTCGTGTTCCGTTTTTAGGATTCGCTCAAATAGGAGAAGCCTTGCTTGCTTCGCGTTATTGTGGCCTACAGGAGGATTTGTTGGCATTGACATATGAACCCCATTTTGAAACCGGTGGATAGAAGACGGACGAAATCTGAACGAATGCTAGACTGACCTATACCTGGTCTTCAGTAATAAAGCCGCCATCTTTCGGGCCCCGCTGCGTTGTTTCCGTGAACTGTTCCCTGTTTATTCTTTGTCCCCTTGTGTTTGAGTTTCACGCGTATATCTGCTGCTCTCATTTATTCGGAACGGTTGGGTCCATGTTATTCGAGTACGACGATTCATCTTGTCCGACCTTCACTTCAGAATAACTGATATCAGAAATGGGATGTATGCTCCCGAAAAGATGCTTTTGGCTGCACCCTCGGCATTCTAGATTGTTTGCACTGCAGGCGATTTCCGAAAGATACTAGAAAATCCTCTAATATTTTTTCTCCCGGAGATGGCTGTGGACTGCGGGTGGGAAGAATGAAATCCTCTTTAGAGGAATGCCAGGTCAGAGCCTGGGCAATAACTTTCCCAGGTACCTGTCCGGCGAAGCGATTCATGAATTTTGAGCTGTGAACTTCTTAGTTAAGCGTCCGCGGATTCCGTCTGGTCATGTTCAGAGAACCCGCTGGTAGTGACCACACTGTGGATGGCATTCAATGAGAGTCATTCTCAGCAACGTCAAAGCCCGGCTGGGCCAACACCTCTGTAAGTCGGGGAAATACAAAACATGGTCACCCATGCGTTTCTTGCAGTGTATGCCAAGGAATCAGAGTAGATGATTTCACGTCAACTTCTTCCGGGCATTTGGTTGCTCAGTGTGTGAATGCAGTCTACTAGCCGATAGTCAACCACTTTAGAGGATGCAATTTCCGCAGCTGTTTGATGCTAGGTGTGTAATAGGAGCAACCCTCTTCCTGCATTAGTGTCCCGGGTCCGTACAAAATTTTATCTGATCCGTCGGGCAGTGGTAGTTTCCCAGTTCTCCGAGTCATTTGCCTACAATGTGCTCGTTTTGGCTTTCGGGTCCAAAACTGCCGTCACGATTTTCCAAAACGATCTGTTTAATAGACAGCTGAGTCAGCGTCTACTTTGTTCGTACTTTTTCTCTGCCTATGCTGCGGGTGCTTCTCTCCTTACCATCCCGTGGGTATTTACAGTCGGTTTGTCAGAGAACGGCTTGATACCGGGCCAAGCACTCACTTGTACGACCGGAGATAGTGCAATAACTTAGGGATACGGCCGACCCGGGGCTGACACTAGCTAATGCTAATGGTGCGTGGACTCAGGCGAAAGAAAAGGCTAACTTGAATCTGAAACCTTCCGATAAACACTTGGTGCAAAACTCATGGTAGCACCGATTTGTGGGCTTGTGATGTTCGGTAAAGGCCTTCTCGAGGCCCAAGAATCCATGGTGGAGGTGCGCACGACGGCACTCCCTCTCAAAGCAGCCGAATCCTGGGCCGAAATGCGTGCAAGAACCGGGTCTTTTAACGGGTACCTGTAAGAAGACGAACCAATATATGAATTGGCGGTGGTTACGGAGCATAAAGAGGCACTAGCTATTATCCTGTGCGAGTTTTTACACTTTTTGCCAGTAAATGGGGCGCATGCAGCAGCACTAACCTCGTAGAACATACGGTAGAAATTGGCATTTATCGCTCAATTTGACAAAACCTGCCATCACAAGCCTATCCAAGACTAGGATGAACTGGAACAGTTGATACGGAATATACTGGATGAGAATAATGTTCCACCAACTTAGTCGCCCTGGGCTTCTCCAATCGTCCCTGTTAAAAAGAAGTACAAAAGCCTTAACTTTGCGTCGGCTCGCGCCGGCTGTGTCCAATAGCCGAACATGATTTCTCTCCACTTCCTCGGAAGAAAATCACCCTGGAGCCGTCGGCCTTGGAGAGTTCTTCACGACGTTGGATCTGGCCGCCGGCTGCTGATAAGTAGACTTTTGTCCGAAAGATCACCAAAGGGCGATTTTTCTTGCCCCATCCGCTTTAGGAGCTCAAAACAAGTCCTTTTGGCTTGAAAACACCCTACCGCCTTTCAACGCTGGATGCAGTGGGTGTTGGGGCAATTCTCATCAAGCCCACTTTCAGTCCAACTGAGTGACGTTATTGTTCATGTCGTCACTAATAAAGAACAAAACCAACGACTACCAGCAGTGTTCTTAAAGCCCAATGAAGCCAGTTAAACCTTGAAGGCTCGTAAGTGTAGTGTCCTTCGAGAATCGATGTCACTTCTAGGTCACCTATTGTCGGCTCATGTCTAGCTTGAGCAAGCCACCCGCTGACCGACCACGACATCTACCACTGAAGTGCTCAGTATCAAGAGGCCTATTTTCTTATCATTGGAAGCGCATCCGTGGCTCCACCGAATGGGCTCCCCAGCTGCACTGGCTCAAAGAGAAAAGCCACAACTTTGACTGGGGGTAGGAGTACACGGCTGCGTTCGTTTGCCTGCAACAGGCCCTGACTTCACTCTTAGGGTTAGCCACCCTGGATACTTTCCCAGGTGCATACATACTCATCCTTTGCACGGACATCAATATTAAGGTCCGACTTGCTGGTTTATCCTAGTCATGGAATGACCAGAAACCGGTGATCGCGCAAGACGGTCGCGTCCCGGATGAATGGGAACGTCGACATGGTGGTACTTGGCGCAAAATGCTCGCCCTGGTCTTCTCAAAGCACATCCGACTATAAATACTTAATAGGACGTTCGTCACTCAGATCGACCATTGTCCGATTCTACGGCTGCAGAACTTCAGGGACCCTCTTGAACAAGTTTTAGGCTGACAGGTAAAGTTGCAGGAACACTGTTTCGCTTTTCAGTTTTGAGGCGGTAACCAGCACGGTAATGCCGATGCACTACTTCGTTGACGGTATACTATCTCCGAAGAGGTTTCCGTTTTTGCAGTTGCAGTCTGACGGCGAGTGTCAGGCTGGGCTACCGAGAAATGACCTTGATCTGTAATTCACTTACAGTGATCACCAGGCTAGTGGGACAAAACCAGCAGGTGGACAGGTAAGTGGTCAGTCTTAGGCCTCTAAATGCTCATGTTATTTACGGTCCAAGACCACTTTGCTGGACGCATTGTGGTACTTACGCCGGGGCCGAGGCCACCCACCCATGAAGGGGTACCATGGAAGCCAGTTGCAGAGGTTGTCACACAGGTTCATCCCAGCGACGGCCGTGGAGAATGGCGTAGAACGGAAGTAGCCGCAAGAAAAAGATATCGACGGCCCTTATCACATAATGACATAATTAACCACTGCCAAACTGTGGCGCTCGCCAAAAGAAAGCGCTGATGCAACTCGTCATAGCAGAGGGTGCGAACCAGAGAAATAGTATTGATTTCATGGGACAACTGCCAGCGCGGAAAATATTCGTCATTAGGTTCTGATAAAAGTATGACAGACGTCCATTCAAACCACAAATTTTATACATATGAGCGGTCCCGGATTTGACTGCTCTAGTTGATCCACCTTTGTGCACTGTCAGCTCGCTCCTGCTTTCGTCCAATACACACGTTATCCCGCTCCAGCGTTTGAATTCTTCTTCGTTGCGAGCTGACGAGTACAATCGTTATCGTGTCACAAACCGAGGATCGAGGGCTAGTTTCTCCTCAAGTCCGAAGAACGGCAGTTCGAGTAACGCACTTACTGATCGCGTGAGACTTAAAATCAAAACAGAGTTGATTCGTGGCTTTTGGGGTTTTAATATGAATACCACAGAAGGTTCAAATTTATACCATCCTAAAGTAGGCTGCTCAAAAGAACTAACATTCAGACGCAGAGTTTTAAGTTCCCGTGGTCCAAGCACGGCAGTCAGAAACGGTTAGAGTCTAAATTTAGGTGTCTCACACAGTCAAGCAAACGAATGAATTATTATGCATAATTTTCCCGGCAAAGTAGTTATCCAATGAAGTCAAATTAGCGAGACATATCGAACATTTGGAAGGATGTTCAGTACAGATCCTTTACGGACCCTATACGGAAGCAGTTTCTGGCTTCATTTGATAATCCCAAAGGATGAACTTTCTGTCCCTCTGGCTACTGTTTGTGAGTGGACTTGCTCTTAAAGAGCACCACAGTTCGTTCATTCGGATCGGGAATCAGCATGTGGGTAAAGCCCTCAAATAGGCCTCCACATAATACACGCTACTAGGACACGGGCCACACCATACACCCCTGAGGCAACGGACATTCCGAAAGAACTGACTGCATCCCGAGATATTCCTTGCAAACAACTATAGATCGTGATCATGGGGACGAATGGGATACTCACTCACCAACAGTCCTTCTGGTTCATCGAGCTGAGCTCCGTTGCACTACAGGCGTTTCCTTCGTGCTTCCTTGCTCTGGTCCGCAAGTCCGTCCCCTTGGGAAATCCCATTATCATTCATACCTGCGAAAGAGCTCGATTTAGACCCTTTCATTTGCTGACCGTGAACATTTCTAAATGAGCTTGACTCCATGCAGTAAGCCCATTACCACCAGAAGTCTGGATATGGTCGAGGCTCTCAGGGCCCACCATATGCACCATGTGACTTAGTTCCGGTGTACCGATTACAACCGGCTCCAGGCTTTCCAGTGTCAAGTAATATACAGTAATATTCAGTAATAAGCAGTAATTCTACTAACGTTGGCAAGGTCCTTGTATCGAACGCTATTAGCCCCTTTCTTGAGCCTACTTGCCCTGCAACCAGCAACGCCGAAGTATTGACTTCCTGACAGCACACCACAGTCAGCTTAAGCCATATGGGACACCACTTGATGGGGAAACCTTCGAGCAGTTAAAGCCCGAAAGTTGTACCACTCCCGGCTACGCATGTCAGAGCACCGTCGAAAGGGGGCATGACACTGTCGTCGAGGCACTGGACTGCTTTGAGACCAGTGCTCGTTTCATACGGTGGAGGATGACGGCACCTAGACGGCATTGGTCGAGCTGACTAAACCAGTTACCTATCATACTTTTTCCAAATTTTTCAGGGAGGAGGTGACTCGGTGCGACATAAAATTTGGAATTGATGGAGAATTCATTGGCGTTGACATACGAACACAGTGCTCAAGGAGATGATCGGAAGCCGGAATAAACTGAGCGACAGCCAGATAGACTTGTACCCGGGCCTTAAGAACACGGTCACAGTTGTTTCGGGTTACATCAATCTCAAAGAAGGCCCCACCAATCCATGAGCAATACTTCCTGAAAATCAGCCTCCCGGATGCTACCATGAAGTCCCCCAGGATAGGTCGTTTCACGATCTAAGGCAACTCAAAATTATCCCCGATGAACGTTTGACAGAAGATGAAGCAGGTGTAGCAGGAGCAGCCCTAATCGTAGCCGCATTCAGTATCAGAAAGGTTCGAAAGTCCGGGAATCCGCGGAATCTGAAGTATGTCCCTAGTTCTCCATAGCAATCTGATGAGGTTTTAAGACAGCTCTGCCGTCCTAGGGGAGAGTTCGTTTGTCACCACCAAGATTCTTCTTTCGAGCGAATTAAAAAGATGGGTGAAGCCCCTGTGGACATTCGAGAGAAAGAAGAAAAGACGAAAAAGACCGTTTTACCCGAGATTTTCTTGTGGTGCGAAGGAGATTACGGATACGTTGGCGACCAATACCGCCTTGGCGCCCCCTCAACGCAGACCAGTAAAAGATTTTCGGGTAAGGGTAGATCGGACAGCACCTGCCAAGCTGTTCCTGACTCAAGTACGAGGGTTATTGAACAAACGAGTGAACTACACGCCCTAGCGCTGGCTAGAACCCCTTCCACCTTTCCACTTGCGGATACATGGTAAACACGCTGCTCGGGACTCAGAAGTCTATGCGCGAGTGTGTGCTGTTCCAGGCGGATCGAAATTGTACCAGAGATGAGAATGCGTTGTCATTTACGCACTAATTGACGTACCAGTACACCTACTTGATGATTATGTGGACCGACATGGGCACGAAGAAGCTTTGTGGTGCAGAGTAAAACGCCCCAACAGTGGCTACGTGGTGGATGGAGTCATCCATTGGAGGAGCGGGGCATTCGCTGCTCAAGGGTCGTAGTGCGGAACGAACGTTGGGCCCATGACCTCTGTCGAAATGGAAGAAGCTACTGCTGCCCCATCGTGGGATTCAGCGGCTGGTGACGAAGTGGACAAAACATGGAGTCCCTTCAGAGTAGAAGCGGCTGCGTTTGTTCTCTCCTCCAAACAAGCGAAGAAGTTGTTTTTTATCACACGCCTCAGGGTGAGCGCAGTGAAAGAGGCGTTCTCTTTATAGCCACGAGCACCCACTGCACATTCGGTGATAAACGGCAACCACATCCGGAGACTTGGAGCAGCGAGGAACCACGTGAGGTCCCAATTTGTCAGGATTACCAGCGACCCGGACGATAGTGGACTACTGTCTACCACCACGTTCGTTTGCAGGGAACTACGAGGTCGTTTACGACAGCTAGACCAAGCCTGGCAAAGCTTTGATCCTCCGTCACAGGTTATGGCTATAACGAAACTTCGAAGCTGACGTTTGACGGTGAAGGCCACGAACAGATACTAGCACAAAAAGCACCTTGCGGCCGACCCCGCCTAAGCACCAAAACGCCCGTTTGCATACCCGAGAAAAAGTGCTGAGGCTCTTCCGAGCATCCCGACACGGTTACGCAATGGAGAAGTCACGCACTCTGACTACGGTAGGGCAGCACCACTGGCGCGATGCTTAGCCGAATTTCACACCCCGATGGTTTCATTTTCACCTCAAACTTTACAGGGTACAGTTACCGTGATATTGCGATCGTCAGTGGTAAAAACTGCTGCGGATTCTCTTTGAGGGTTCCTGTCACACAAGTCGCCTGGTCGGATGGTGTCTTTCTTTTGGTCCTTCAGGAACTACCCTAAATTACTGCGCCCCCACTCGAGAGCCCGCCTAACAACTACTTTGGGCATGGCAAGCTACCAATCTAAAGGAAAAATGACGTTTCCACCCCGATATTCGAGGGCAGAAAAAAAAGCGGAAGCTGCAAATTATAGTCCAGTAAGCCTTACGTGCGTGCTCGGAACGATTACGCAACAACTAGTCTCGGCACAAAGTAAGGAACACCTAAATAGCCAGGAGCTTCTCGGCTACCAGCAGCACAGTTTATGGAAGGGCCGGCCTTGTTTCTTCGACCCTTCACTGGATCCTAAACAGGTCAGAGCGGGGGCCATCCCATGGACGTTGTCGATCTGATCTCTGCCAACGATCTCAAAATTTGGAGTGTGTTCAAAACTGCAACCGGCCACGGGGCGCATCAAGAGTATTTGGATACTCTAACGTGGTAGTTCAACATATGGACAATTCCATTTAAGGCCCCGAAGCGCGCTTATCCGCACCTAGGGAGACCAACGCATGGGGACACCTACGCTCTCCAAGGAACAACTCTCGGACTGTTCAGCAATGGAAGAGAACTGGGAATAGTAGTTCTCTCTGCGCTGAAAAAGCGCTGTCACACGGACGTTTTGTGTGCCTCCTTCTGGAACACCTATGGTTTCATCCGTCGGACTTTTGGGAAGCTGCATTATGGTGCCTTCAAATAGCTGCGTGCACCACGCGTACGCCACTGACAGTATAGTGGCAGAAAAGTTCAATCGTCCTGCAAGGCTGTTGAATTCTGGAGGGCGAAGAGGTACGGCCAGCCGCCATTCGTTCCTCCGGTAGACCACGGGGAATCAGTTGCGGAAGGCGGTCATAGACACTGGGCCTAATTATGCGCATCGAAGAATGTTAGGTGACCTAACACTCTTCCGATAAATACCTCGGGGCGAAATACAGGCTAAGTCACACGCGGGCCTCTCCCGACGTGGCCTCCCGTGCACGAGAAGGCACCCAATGACGCCCCCGAAGATGCAGTCGACTGGTCTATCTTTGATATAGTCATTTCAGGAGGTCAACCAGAACATGGAACTCATTACTAGCCAACTTGGACGAAAATGTAAACGGCAAACCATTCAAAGGGAAATTTGAGGTGCACCCGATTGGGCTTTGGCGAGAATCGCTATCGTGAGTGGAGGGCGATAAGGCTTATGCAAGACTTACCCCACTTCCGCCAATTCCGAAAACTTTAAACAGAGAGACGGGATCCTGCTGCGCTCCCCCTGTGGGTGATTTGTTTTATATTCATTGCCACCATGTATTTAGGGTCGAGCGGTGAATCCACTGCCTCCGTTGCAGTGGACTTATTGCTACCGTGGGAGCCGAGTGCGGCATTCGCTCAGTTCCACTAACGAGGATAGTACATGTGGACGGGAGTACAGCAGGAGCTTCCAGTTATAGACCAGTGCGCTTGACGGGTGGTGTTGAAGCCCCTGACAAGGGTTGCTACGAAACCTAATATTTTTCATCTTATCCGGAAGCGGATTAGTTGCTGTACGCCTACATGACTTTGCGAAGAAGAGGCCGTGCGCGAGGAGACTCGTGTAATTCTTCAGTGAAGTCACGAGGAGACTTTACAACTGCGGGAAGATAGAGGACTGTCACTTGAACTTCAGAAATGCCTTGAACCCAGTAAAGCACACGCTAGGGGCGCACAAACTTCCAGCCTGTGGAATCAATTCGTCGCTGGGTGACCGGATAGCCTAATTTTGCGGACAAATGAGATTATACGTATTAGTTGAGCGACACGGACTCTGTATATTTAGGGCTGCCAGCACTGTCTTGCGGGGGACGGTATTTGGCCTCTCCCGTGTCTGTTATATTTAAACAACTAAGCTCAATAACTGGGCTGCCCACACTGCATGTTTGCAGACAACGTTGTGCTAGTGGGATCTATGTAACAGTTATTCCGATCGTGAGTAACGCGCAGCCAATTCAAACGAATCCCACAGCCAGGACAAGATTGATTTGTTGATTTTACGGTACTGAATTACCAAATTATACGCATATAAATTATGTACAAACCCTAGCAATGCGGCCACAACGTTTAGCAACGAAGACCAGAGTGCAGCGCAGGCCACTGTCAGGTACCTTCGTTACGGCAGTCGAAGTTCGAATCAAAAATATGCCACGGCACATGAGCAAAATATAAACAAATGTACATGTGCAGTGGTTGAAGCGTGCTGTACTTGTTCGAGGGTTGATAAGATAAAGAGCATAGTCTCAACGATACGAGTATGTGACAACTGCTAGGGAGGATTTCCACACGTACTTCACAGGAGGTCACCAAGCCTCGTCAGCGAAAGCCAGCGAAAAAGGCGTGATACAATACTAAACGGCCAGGAAAGCATGTTTTGAAAGAGCCCCGGAAACATCGGGAGGCCGAACACCTGAAAATCGAAGGCCATAAAAATGTGAGGTCCGCTCCCGTACAAGAGGGTGCAGGGCCCTATGATTCTGGCCTCGAACAAAACACTGCAACTGTTTCCCAAAAATCTCCCAACGAACAATCGGTCCCAAACTTGTTTTGTAATCAAACCGTGTGTGGCAGGGACTCGTTTATGTGTCTTGCTGCGGACAGGGTCCTAGTACGGTGAACTGTTTTATATCTGACTTCTTAAGTAGGCATAGTTTCACTTTTATCGGAGCCATAATCGTCACTACATCTGATTGAATTACAAACTGTTGAAGTTCGTTTTCCTTCGTCTTCCTCTCAGCTACTTTTTTCTTGCCTTTCATGTTCTCTGCCATATCTCCCGGTCGTGTTTGTTGATGCTACAGAAGGACAGGTGGTCTTCTGCACCACCCACGCAAGTACCACCACAGTGGCCTAGAGGGGGAACCCGAAAACGTAAGTGTTTAGGCCTCATCTTCCACGCAGGCCGCCAGTAAATCTAGCATGGCTCGTCGCTCATTGCAGTCTGAGGTTGGTTGTACTACTTCCGGGAATCTCTTGCTTTGGAGACAAGGAAGTCGAAGGTCAGTGAAGAAGGGAGCCACAGTACCGTCATCAACGATTCCAGTTTGTAAAGCCAAGTTGGAGTTACGCGTGGTTCAGTCCCAGTGGTCGCTTTCACCTAATCAGTCTCGCTGGCCAGCACAATAATGCGACGGTCGCAATCGAGAATTCCTTTGACCCGAGCATTTATCAGGATGCTAGAAGTTCGCCGTAGATTTGGGGATCATCAAAATAGCTTGCGGTATGGCACTGCACAACTTGTAGCTCAAAATATATAAAAAAACCTCAATAGTTATCCCTCCGGTCAAACGATCCAAGAAACAAAGTAAAAAATAAGGCAGCTTAGATAATCAAGAGTCGCGCTTCAGCCGCCGAAGTTGGACCGTGACAAACAGTGTGACAAATTTAAAAAACTGGAGAGGTATTCGACAAGACTGTTCATGAAAAAGATGAGAGAAGGTCCTTTGACGCTTCATTCTCTGATCGCCCGGCCAAATACCATGTAAAAATTAAACGGCCGTGACCTCTGGAGAGAACTCCATCTGTCGTTTTCCTGCTTTAGAGCGCTGGGATTTCATTAGTTTCGGGGACAAAGGGCTGGATACAAATTGGGCCGAAACCACGATATCCTGTGATTTTGTGTTACTCAATCTGATTTCACGACAGCCTCTGCAAGGAGGTTTATGCCTACGTCCATTCTCAAAAGCTTATGGAGAAGGCCTAGCAACCTTCGAAAGAGCACACGGACGACTAGCTTATGGCTGAATAGACAAGGTTGGCTGGCCCTTGTCTTTTCCTTAGATTACATATCGACCAGCAAGTAGCGTAGAAAGAACGGAGGGAACACAAGTGTTTCCAATACCTGAACAAGGTGTGGAAGGGGAACGGGTGTACACGGATCTGTGACTTCTGAATGGCAACAAGGCTGCAAGAACAAATGAAATTCCGCCAGTCATCATTCGGTCTCTGGCCGAGGTCTTGGGGGCTTCGGTGAGGCAGCTGTGTGAGACGTCACTCAGAGTGGGGAATGTGTCTGGGGGTTGGAGGAGGGCAACGGTGGTAGAAATATCGGAGACCACAACCCGGCAAGAGGCTGAAAACTAACAACCGGTTAGCCCATCTTCTATGATTTATAAATGCTGGCAGCGAATATTTAGGAAGCTGACCTTCAGGCATTTAGCTCAACATAACCTTATATAATAATAATAACGGTTTATTTCGGATAACCCCGAGGCTTGCTGCAACGCAAGATCAAAAGGCACAATTTGAGGCGGAATCCGAATTCCAAGAGGGTGTTTCAGGTATTTGCACTCGATGTGATATAGGATAAAGTACTTAGGTTACACTTTATGGTGGCGCCCGGCAAATTTGGACTCAAGGTCGATTGGCCAAACCGGCCAAGTCCAGGTGGAGCTGGTCGGAGGTAGCAGACTTTGGTTCACACATTACAAAAAGGGGACTGCACAACGGGAGAATCGAACAGAAATGACGGACATTTTGTTTACCCTGAGGAAAAAGAACTTTCCAAGGGAGATGTAAACCAGCCATAGTGCTCCGCGGAATACGGAATGGCTAAGGATTGGATATCAGACAATGAAGGATGTGAAGTTGCGGACAAAGAACAAAAACAATCCTTTGAAGATCAACTTTATAAGGTTAAGCGGCCGAATATTGGCTGAGTCAGCTAGCTACCCAGTGAGAGACTCATCTGAAGGGAGAGGCTGCCTAGGTTATGTTTAAAGAAGTGGCTGGATGTAAACATGTAACCGTTGAGCAGATTGTTTGCTTCCAGAAACGTGGAATATGGTGCACCAACACGGAAGTGGGAACAGGGCTGCAGATCCGTTTGTGATGCGTGGCCAAGATGGTCGCGGAGACACGGTTCGCAAATGAGATGAGTATTTAAATGACAAGTAGGTGTTTACGTATTGGTTAGCGTTCTCTAAGGGTGAATATGATGACCAGAGAGTTGCAAGGATCAAAGCTGTCTGAGAAAATTTACCAAGATAGAATACGGGATATGAAAAAACCCAACAACCGATAAATACGGTCGTGAAGTTGGGCGGTGAAGTAATTGACGGGTAAAATACTATCCACTGATGTTCTTTGTAACAGGTGAATCACGTGATGGCGACAAATCAAATAGCTGAGTTACATGTGTCTCTCAGATCTGAATATATGGGAAGGGCATGACTCTTTGCAAGGTGAGGATATTACAATGCTGCAGCCGTGTGTGGACGAACCATTGGGCTGTTAGAGAGAGAGAACTGTTTCAATATCGTCGACAGTCGGGATGCTCTGGAGACACGGCATGGGCCTGTGGTAAGACGATCACGTCTGACGAATCACCTGCTGGTCCCTGATGAGGTAGCCAGGAGCACGAAAGAGGGACAGTCGATTGAGGTCCATCACGCGAGCCCCGGAAAAGCGCCGGATTATGTAAACCACAGGTTTCCGGACATCAGACTGCATTTTGTGGGAATTATTGGAAAGCAGGGCAATGAGCAAACATCTTGCTGACAGGGCGAACGTTTGGTGTTAGGGCAAGTTGTCACCATAGCACGCATCCCAGCGACGCGTATCCTATCTGCTCGAACCCCGAAACCAAAACAAGATTGGTTCGCAACCCTTACGATACGCAATTAGTGAATGAACAACGCCGCAAGACATACACAAACCCCAAATATGCAATCACAAATAACCAAAACTAGGGCCAACTACACTGTGTGGGACAGACGAGCACGTCAGTCACACAGGTCTAAGCAGGATATGGCGAATTTGCGAGCTGGACGCGAATGGAAGTTTGCTACACAAAAATTCTGGTGGTACGAAACACACGGAAAATGCATGTCATTGAGCATTCTTACGGAATTAGAGTACTGTAGTGTTCCTGAATGGTGCCCTCCAACTGGTCTTAAAAGTCACCTCTCGAAGGTGGAAGGTGTATTCAATCGTGTTCCACAGAGCTCGGCGATCGGTCCTTTGCTTTCCCTAGTCTGTAGCATGGACCTAGCACGTCAACTTAGCAACCCACGTCCTTATGTTTGCCGATGACGTCATGACAGCTCGGGAAGGCGAGGAATTGGACTTGTTAGCGATGCAAAATCGTTCGCTCAATTAGGGCTTCTCGTTGAACCCCTCCAAGTGCCAGAGCCTGACCACCAATGATGGCCAGGAAGAACGTTGCAGAATGGATGCAAATTGCCCCTCAGGCCAAAGGCCTGGGCGATATACCGGCCAGGAGTTTCAAGCTGTTGGAGCTGTGCACCGATGCAGCACATGGCCAGAAGAGAACTCTTTCGCATCCACCGCGTCTAGTGGAATGAAGGATACTTTCGTTCCGATCCAACAATCCACAGTACGGCCATACATTGAGTACGGCTTGCAAGCCCGGGCACCGCACTACCGGAAGAATATGGAGTGTCTAGGGAAGGAGCGAGGATTAGCCACCAGACTGTCGACTGGACAAAGGCGGGTTAGGTACACAGGGCGCCTCTGTCCTCTGGGCCTGTTCTTGGTGAAAAGTTGGCTTTTTAGCAGGGATCTGATAAAAACCTACTAGGTGATTGAGAGATCGTCAAGTATAAGCCGCGAAGACCTTAACTTTCCACATAGTGGGACCCCATCAGAACGAGCTCTCGGAAGATGTAAACACCACAAGAATTAGGGCTTTTAATAATTCGGTAGAGAGATCGTGGGTTGCAGTGTACCCCGATTTATGTTAAGTGGTTTCAGGATCAGATACAATTTACTCGTTGTTCCCCCCTCATCCACCAGGGCTAACACTGCCAAGGTTTCTGCCTTCCAGAAAGAGGACTGAGTCATTCAGAAGTAAGAGCTACGGAGCCGCGCGGGCAATCAACCATCTGGACACAAAATAGGCTGTGGCCGTACAAAATCCTATGCAACCCCAGCGACCACTGTGTTAGGGCCGGTTGAAGAAAATCCTCCAAAGACACTTCAATTTCGTGTTTTCTCGATATCACTCGCTAACATAAACCACTTGCGTGTTTTGATACACCTTGTTTTTATAAACCAACCTTTGTTTCTTCGCATCCAACGCGCTACCCTGTTACATCCTGTCTTGGACCTGCGTGATGTACATGCTTGTCTCTCGCAAGCCGCAACTTGGTTCTCGTTTTTTGAGTTCGTGTGGTCGCATAAGTGAGGTTCGTATGTGATTTTGGCTACTGTTCATTTATTAATCCAGTATAGTAGATTTGTGGATCAATCGCGTTTTGCTTTTGGGATTCGTTTCGAATTCGGCTACGTATTGATCAAAAGCGTGTTAAAATACTCACTTGGTCAACACGGAACGAGAAAGCACGCGGCTTCCTTAGACAAGCACCGAAACGATTGAAATCTTGACAGGATGCAGTGCGGCAAGTCACTGGGGCGGGTTCGCGTACTTTTGATTTTGTAGATGCCGTTAGATAACCTCACCCTGTCAGTGCCAGTTCATGCTTTACCGAGGGTACCATCGATTGCAAGAAAGTTGATTCATTTAAGTTGAGGATATTAGACCTGTAACAGCAACTGTTATCAGCTAGGCAGCAGACCCAGGAGGCTGAAGAAAATTGTAGAAGTAGAGGGCTTGAACAAAGGGCTACCAAAGACGATTTATCCGACCGATCAGGGCAAATAAAAATAGGAAACTCTACGCCGGCCGTCGAAAATAAGACGCCAACAAATCCAAAAATCGATTTGACAGGAGTGAAACTGACGATTTCCGGCTGACGATCTGAACACTGCTGCAATTTCATCAGACAATTTGGAGCCTTCGCCGAAAACAACACAAAGGACCCCGGACAAAGGCTTCCCTGTTTGACCCGTTATTAGCGAGGCCAATGCGGAGAAGCTGTCGATGAATGCACTGTGCTCGACCCGGAGCAAGGCCACGTACGGGCAAGGGAGACTTGAAAGGATCTCTTCAGCCAGCCATTCAAAGTGGCTCGCAAACCGATGGGAGGCGTGATGTCAGAGGCCAACCAAACAAAAGGCGACGTCTACGCAACGGCCGAGCTTGCGACCACGATGAAGAACTGTTCTATAGCTCCCGATCATTTAGGGTACAGGGCTGATCCTGATGCAATCCATACAATGGAGGGTATAGTCCGCTGCCTCTCTTCCGAAGTACAGGGTCGGTGGGCGGCAGAAGCGCCAAGCTCAAGCAGGAGCGGTCGTGAGGCCGACTTCGAGGATCTGACCTAGTACCTAGACAGGCAAACCAGGATAGCAGACAGTAGATTCGGTCGACTCACCCATGGAAGCAACTGAGCAAAATGACAGCCCCAGCCCGGCTCAAAAAGCTGCACGGGAACACTCGAAGCATTAGCCTTGGACAAATTCACACTCCTTTTCACGCGAGGCTATAGCTCATCTAAGTTGCGGGTCTTGCGACGCCAGCCATGGGTTACAAGAATGTCCGAAGTTCATCGCAGCCAAAATAGGCGAACGCTGGGGAATGACGTAGACAACAGGGGGCTGGTTTATTTGCCCTTGCACCTCACACCGGGTGGCAGCTTGCCAAACAAGAACCGGAAGTGGTCACGAAGGTTGTGCGGGCAGACACCACCGATGAACACACCAGGTGAAAGAAACCACGCAAGAGGCGGATATATAGCCCAGTGTGATTTGCTAAACGTCGCGGTCTGCCAGTAAACCCACACGGTTGGGAGTAGTTGCCTTGGGAGTGATGACTCCAAATGGAGCGGCCAAAGCGTTGGCTCTCGTCGACAGCTGATCGGACACCACCCTGGTGTAGGAGCGGTTTGCCGATAAACACCGATTCGCTAAAAGCGCAATGTCGTCGGTGGTGAGCACGGTGGGCAGAACGCAAGTAACAACCGCAGGTCAGTCAGGATTGCAGCTCATCTCCCTGGATACCAACGAGCAAATCTAATGAACGGAGGCTTTTACACTGGATGATCTTCCCATGCAAGCACCAAGGTCGGTGAGTGCAATTTTAGCCAGGTGGTTCCACCTGCAAGCTGTAACCGTCGTGGGCTAAGAGAACGACTAAGTAGATATTCTCAACGGCTGCGATGTGCTAGTAGCACACTGGGTACTGGACCAGAGAGCACGCGACTGCAAGACACTCTATGCCGTACGAAAAACACTAGGATGAATACTATATTGTCCAGCAGAGGAGCGTGGCTCCGTAAGCAACGTATCAGCGGAAACAGACCACACAGAGCGCCAATTGCAGCGCCTATACGAAATGGAGTTTCTTGGCATCGGAAGTGAAAGACTGTCATTGTCTCAACAGGACCACCTCGCATTGCAGACAGCGCCGCGAGGAACCAAAGGCCTTCAAAATCAGCTTAAGGTTACTCTCCATGGCGCACACAGGCCGACCCTTTGGTTGATCACAGAATGCACGCTCTTCAAAGACTACTGCGATTGAAAGAACGCTTCGTTTGGTATCAGGATCTCTGGAAACGAAAGCAGAAGTGATGATGCAGAACAAAGCTCTCGGCTACCTTGGAAACCTGCCTGCAACCGCCGACAGCTGGAAGTAGATATGTTATCTGCTTCACCACTCGGGTCCTCACCCTAAGAAACCCGAAAAGCTGCGGGTGGTCTTCGATTGTGCATCCAGGTTCCAGGACAAGTCGTTAAATGATCGTCTGCTTCGAGGGTCCGACTGGACCACGCCGTTGATTGAAGTCCTGTCCCGTTTCAGAGTATGCAGAGTGGTCTCGTCAGTCGACGCCAGAGAAACGTTTCTGCAGGTGAAAATATCGGTAGAAGAACGAGATGTGTTGCGATTCCAATGGTGGGAAGAAAACGGCTTGAACAAATTGGTGAGAAATCATAGAATTACAGACCACCCCTCGAAGCGATATGATCGCCGTCTTGTGCGAACTGCGCCCATCAAGGAACAGCGAACAGGCATGGAGCTCTGGTCCACCGGTCAGTAGCAGATAGTTCCAGAAGAAACTTCTACGTCAACAAATACCTATGGTCCTCCGATGATGTTGACTCATCCCTAGCACAATTCAGGTGCCTAATAAGACTGCCAGAGAGGGGCTGTTTTCACCTCACGAAATGGATGTCGAACACTCCGGAAGTGCCCAAAGTTATTCCGCACCACGAGAGGGCGTAAAGGATTTGAGACCTGTACGGGTCTCCAATCCCCGTCGAAAGCACGCTAGATATCTAACGGAACGCGAAAACGGACGACTTCATTTTCGAGCTAAACGTTCCCCACCAAACAGTTACTCGTCGTGATATACTGCCGGCTGTGTATAGTCTGTTCGATCTGCCCGGTTTTTTGTCCCTAGTTTTTACCCGAAAAGGCCCTGCTGCAGCGGCTATGGTAAGAAAGTTGACTGAGATCAGCCACTGGACCGGGAAGACCGGCTGGAGTGGAAAGAATTTCGGATCACCTTAAAGAAACTAGGAGACATACGGACTCCATGGTGCTTGCCTTGGGGCCGTGAAACACAGACGAGAGAGACGCGCTTTTTCTGACGATTCCAAAGTCGAGTGCGGAGTCGTGGTGTATGAGCGACAGTGCATGGGAGACGGGCATTACGCTTCGAGGATCCTGTTTGCTTAAGCTCGCGTCACCCCATTGAAATCGGTTTCGATCCCGCGCCTTGGGCTTGGTGCAACCGTGTAAGAAGCAAGAGCGGAGCAAGCGGTAGAATGATATTTAGACTTCCATAGTTGGTCAGCTAGTTTTTGGAAGGAGTCGACAAGGGTGCCGTACTACATCAACAACGTTAGGAGTCTTTTTAGTACTTTCGTTGCTAATCGGTTCACGATCATCCACGACGAAACTGCCATGAACCAGTAAAAACGTATCTAGTCTGGCGACAAACCAGCTGATCTGTTTTCTCGAGGTGCGACTAACCTCCGACAACTGTACACGTGGACAAAAGGGCCGCGATTCCTGCGCATGCGCCAACAGGACCGGCCCGTTTACGAACTAGAGCCACCGCCGGAAATGAAAGCGGAGATTAAAGGTGCGGTGATGACGGAAACAGTCGCCAAATCGACATCTATTTTGTCACTGCTGGCCAGGTTTCCCCCTGGATGAAGACGCTCTCGTCACTTCTGTGGCTGGCATGGTTTAGGCTACCTTTGCTAGTCATGGAATAAGTCCATCCGTCCAGCTTGAACGAGTGGGTTCAATAAACCCTGACGAGCTACGGGCCGCACAGCATGACCTTTTCAAGATGATACAACGCGAGGTCTTCTCCCGAGAACTCGAAAATGCCGGAGAAGCGGAGCCGGTCGGCAAAATAACATCACCTCAAAAAACGACTTGAAGCATCTAAATCCTAAACTTGCCAATGGATTTCTACGTGTAGGTGGTAGATTGGCCAACGCCCATCTGAGTTTTAACACAAGGTACACTCTGCTGCTAACGGCTTGACGACATGTGATAGAATTAATGATTGGATTCATACAAATCATAGAGGGACAGGCCGGGGAGAGCCAGGTAACGAGCGTCATCTGAAAGCACCTTCGGTTACTGAGAGGAAGAGCAACCGTGAAACGCGTAGTCAGACATTTTGTACACTCTGGTAGACGCAACGCCGTAGCGGGCGAAAAACATATGTCTCCGCTGCCAGAGTGTAGAGTAACTCCGGGTTGGTGGCCGTTCAGCGACACCGGGCTGGGCTACTTAGGGCCTTTGTGGGTCTAGTGTGGAAAAAGGCTAAACAACCGACACGGGTTTATCATGAGGTACACGAAGTCACGTGCGATACAGTTGGAGGTTACGCATTCGACGACAACAGATTCTTTCCTCAGGGTCTTGCAACGCCTTTGTCCACCGAAGTGGCACGCCAGCAGATATTTACTCCGAGAAAGGGCGAAATTGTTTGGGCGCTCAACGGGAATTGCAGCTCTGGCACCAAAACGGGAACACAGACGAGTTTCAAAACTGAACCGTGGTTTGTGGTATACGATGGCACTTCAACCCCCGCAGGCCAGTCACCACGGTAGCGTGTGGGAACGCCTGACCAAATCCAACAGGCGAATATTGCTGTCGATGATCGAAAAACAGCCGCCCGACGACGAAACGTTGAGCGTCGTCCTTACAGAGATCGGAAGAGTTCTGAACAACCGCCCGTCGGTTCCAGTGTCTACTGGCGACCGCACCAGTCTGGCACCAACCCCGAATGACCTATTGACGTTAAAGTCGAACGTGGGTTTCCAAGGGCCAATGAACCCTCGTGGGAGCTGCCTTCGTGGATGGAGGCAGGCAAGTTACCTTGCCGTGGCTTTTTGGAGGCGATGGCTGCAGGACTGCCTCCTGGTCCTGCGAACACGACAGAAGTGGCCGACTAAGGCAACACCATTCAGGTTGGGGATGTAGTGACGATCGTCGACGGACGCGCTCATTTCAGCACCTGGCCTTTGGAATTTGTTATGGAAATTATCATCAGCTCCGACGAACCGATAGGAACCCCGGAGTGCCCATCCATACTAGAGACCTGACTTTTCCTTGAAGATGGCTTTGTCCTGTGCGAGAGCAATATCTTTCGAGAGGGTTTTCCACAGAGTAATAACCCTATGTCTAAAAAAGGTAACTCGTAGAGAAGTGCGCGTTCTCGGTTTGAAAATATTTCCGCTTTGAACAGGGAGAGAGAGGACTAAATGGATGGAGAAGAAGCAATCTATTTGACCTGATTCAAAAAGGTGAGACATCAAAAAAGGATCAGCCGTTACGTGTTCCAAGTCAAATGGATGAAGATTGAGAAGTGCGAGGCGGACGGGATGAGGTAGATGGGACTGACCCCATACTGCTTTGGTGGAAGCCCTCTGAACCCGTTCTGGGATCTCACGGCCCCGGACAAGACCACAGTGCATTATCAGAATACCGTACTCCAACAGAGGACGGATATACCTACCGGAAGTTATGGGGCAATCATCCTTGGAAATAAGCAGGAAAGACTCGGAAGGTAGACCTCCTCGCAAGTCGGAAACGGTTGAGGAAGGATGGGTTACAATCTAACCAGAAACCGAGCGCCCTTTGTTGATCGACTGTCAGTGGTATAGTTACTCCGCTGACAGAGAACTTGTGACTAGTCTCTCCGCCGGAAGATGTGCTAAGGAGTTTGTAATTATTAAATAGGAAGTCCCAATCCCCGGACCAGCGTCTTGTTTTATCAACTGCAAATTGCAGGTTTTGAACACCTGAACTCCAGAGGATGACATCGTGCGCGTACATGGTAATGTTCACAGGAAGGGCCGTTGGAAGATTCTTTAAGTAGATCATGAACAAAAGAGGACCTCAGACCGATCCTTGTGAGATCACAGTCGCCACTGAAATGGGCTGAGACAGAAGGTTCACCACCCCAACCACGTAGATGTGGTCAGTGAGAGAGCTGCGTAAGATTTTCAACACGGAACCCGTTATCCCGTATGTTTGCAGCTTATAAAGAAGAGGGGTATGTGGGGCGTTGTCGAGGGCCTCAGCAAAACCGCTGAATATGGCTTACAAGAGCTTGCCACCGTCTTTTTTGTTCGTAATCCTGTTTTGCATGACCGCACCGGATATCCTTCCTTGGGCGCTAACCTCCTTACTACAACTACCATCAGAAACATGTTGCAGATTTGTATTCGGGCTCGGAAATGGGTAATTCTTATCCGTTAGTACAGTATAATAAGCGGGTTTGGGGTTTAAGATACTTTTTGTGGGCCTCAGGGGTTTAGTGGCGCTAGGTCCACCACTCGGGGTACCTTCCGTGACGGGAGATGGAGTGACTGGGAAACATCAGATGGCGGACTTGGAGCTCGATCCTCGATGCAAGTCACCTGGACGACAAGCAGCGCTCTGAGCTTGGGATCATCTTTTGGCGGGGTTGCTGGCTCAACCGTCTCGCCGCAGAGACTGAGGTGAAATGGCCTGTCGATGGAGAATACCTTGAGCCCTTTTATTTCTTCCTTGAGCTTTGTGACTGAGAAAACAATCCATTTGGCTGCCCCTGTGAAGGCCACTTCAATTATCGTGCTGTGTACCGGTTACCAAACCAAGCGGACCGACTTCTCACTGAGAGAGGGAGCTTAAGACGGTTGAGCACCTGGGCATGAGCGTCCTGAGGGTGATCCGAAATTAGTAAGTGACCTCAAAGGACGACTCGCTTGGAGCATCTCTCCGTGTCTAGCAGAATCTTGAAGACATCGAGAATTCGCTGCTGGGATACTCTAAACAACTGATCGGCCTCCCGGGATACTAGGGGGAGGATTTGACAGCCAAGCTTCTCAGGCTGGTAGTCTCCTCCTCAAGGGTGTGGACGGTGAACTTCATTTCAACTATCTCCACAGCCTGATTTCGGACTTCTCACTTTACTACATCGTTGACAAAGCATTATGAAGAACCCTGTTGTCCGGATTTAGGATTAGGACACTGGTTACGAGGGAGAATTACCTTGCCTCATGGGGAAAGTAGCCTCGTGCGGGGAAGCAAGTATATCTACAGTGGGGAAAGCTGACGTTATTCAAGAGCAAATCGGTGCAGATGGAAGTGCGCTTAATAAGAGAGAAGAATGGACTGTGTGTTCTAAACATTTGAAGTTTCAGAACTGCTACACTCTGAGGGAAGCACAACCGCACAGCTGATCCGGGACCGCATAACTAAACTCTCGGAAAGTTGTCCACTGATATCACCGCACCAACACTGCCTAACTCGACGGACGTCCCTCTTATCTAACATGATACACTAATTAAATGAAGTAACCAGGAAACTAGACAGACCGGAGGAAGTTGAAGTCCCCTATTTGAGTTCTCCAGAAGGCCTTTGCCTCCGTAAACAACAGGCTGTTGGCGGGTAGGTTGAACGAATTCAAGTTCAGTTTCTTGTTGGGCAGATGAAATGTCAAGGACTCACTGGAAGGCAGTTTCAGGTGGAGGTTGAGGGAGCCTTCTCCGGCATGGGGAGATTAGGTAATGGTATGCCCCATGGATCTGTCCTGGGCCCCTGCTGTTCACCTTGTCCATTATGGACCTAGCAGAGAAAATTAGGCTTAACTGTTGCAAGTCTGTGGGATGCCTGCAGACGGCCTCGTACGCAGAGATCTGCATGGCTAAATGCGTGGTCGGTAGCACGAGATCTCGATGTTAGAGTAAACAAACGTCGACACCTCACTGAGACGAGGAAACCGCGGCCGAATCTCTGGGAGCCCATCGGGCAATCAGACGGTGCTTGGTCAAACAGTGGAGGTTATTCATCTGGGAGCGGTAGTTAGAGCAGACCCTAAACTAGACAGGCAACTTGAACGCACTGCTAAAGAGGCCTCACGCGTACTTTACCAGCTGAAGCGCGCAGTTTGCTCAAGGGGACCGGGTGACTTGCTACCAATATAAGGGGCATTTTGAGACCCCTGATGAAACACTGAGTTCGGGCCTGAGGCCCAACTCTCGTGCACAATAAAAACTCTGGGGCAAGAACAGCGGAGAAGCTCTTGGTAGTTCGGACGTTATCAAGGACTAGGCTACGAAGAAAGGTTAGACAAGATAAACCTATTCCTGATGGAAGGATGGGGACCAGGGGGGACTTATTGGAAGCGTTCAAAAATGTTAGAGGTGTGAACACGCCAGGTAGACCGGTGAAGTCTTTATTTAGACCTCGGGGAGCTGGCAGACTGTGAAGGCACTCGCCCCAGCTCGTGAAGGACCGCGTAAAAACAGGGATCAGAAGCCAGTCGCCAGCAGTGAGGTTCGTCAATTGTTAGAACAAAATAACGGGATGGATAATTGAAGCAACTTCGGTGGATGCTTTTTAACATCGACTGGATAAGGTCCGGGAGGGATCGGTTGATGAGAGTAGAGATTAGAACCTTCCCTAACAACCTTTAACCTCCTCACTTTCTGCCTATCTTTTATCTTCTTTCCCGTGGGGCGATCGGTAATACATAGTTGATGACTAATAGCCTGATCTTGGATTGAACCTGGAATGAGGCACTGCGGCAGGTGTAAACCAAAACTTCTTGTCTCACCGGCCCCAGACTCATCTTCGGGGAAAATACGCCCCTTCATGAAGTCGAAGCACCCGAGGATCAGAGAGCTAGCCAGTGCAAGAAACTAGACGACCTGGAATGTTGCCGTTAGCTGTTCGAAGCTGAACTGAACTAATTGATACCCGACAAAGGTAAGTACCGCGCCGTTTGAAGTCATAGTGCTCTCTCCTTGACAGCTTATTATTGCTCTGCGAAAGTAGATTAAAATGCCGTTGTTTCCGAGGCGGTTGCTAAAGTTTGCCTCCCGTTGGCTCTCCAAACGTTTAAGGTAATCTGCTCTCGTTTGACCAAACTTCTGCCGCCACTATCACCTTACGCCCCCTACCATGGTATGCCCGATGATGTGCCCACCACACTTGAGCCAGTGGGTAGCATCTGTAACGACCGGTCGTGGAAAATCCCCCAAAAACCACTGCAGTTTCCATGGTTCCTTAACACCACTCACTCATTTGCACTATTGACTTGTTTCATGCGCTGTTTGTTTTTACGGACCAACGCTTGTTTGTTCGCGCCCAGCTCGTTGCTCTGTCATATCCTTGTTCTGGACCTGCGTGACCCACGTGCCCCTTTCTCGCACGCCAAAGTTCGGTTCTAGTTTTTGAGTCCTTGTGATTGCATATTTGAGGTTTGTATCTGTTTCGTGTAATTGTTCATCTGATAATCTATTGTCGTGGAATTTCACGGATAATCGCCTTTTGATTTCGGGATCCGTTGTAAATTTGGCTGCACATTGCTCAAACGTTTCTTGCAGCGCCTGCTCAGATTGTCATCAAACTTCGCGCACGACTCACTACTGATAAAAAGGACAAAAACCGCGTGTCTAATCTCGTTCTTCTCCGCCGTTGTCACCAAAACTGCATGCGTCTGAGAGCTGCTTCATTTGCTGAGGTTCATTTGAAGACGCAAATTTACTTGACAGCACTTTAATATTGTGTGCGCCATAACGACTTGAATGCCGATCAAAGTTCTATGTACATTGTTCAAGTTCCGAAGATCTATACAGACTCTCCATGGCTTTTGCCCCGTCGCTCGGGTGCCTGTTATTATTCTTTTCTGCCTGGTCCTTAGGCGTATCGCCGGAGACGATAGTGAGCCCTTTGCAGCAACGTTCTCCGCTGGTGTGCATGGAGACGGTGATGACCTAGAATTTCAAACGACTGTCAATCCATCCCTAAGGGAGTTGCAGTGACTTCCAAATTGCCAAAGGCCTCGCCGTCCTCCACCTCCGGACAATGCTGCCAAGTTTCATCTTCCAACACTTCTTGGACTGCAACTTTTTCCGATCATATACTCCATTTCTTTACTGCTGCCGGCCAGGAGGCCCGAGGGCTGAGTACGGCATTTTTCTGTCCTTGGGAGCCTCTTTCAAGAGCCCTAGTTGGCCAAGCTAGGTTTCTATGTGGTGGTATACCACCAAGCCTTATTCTATGCTCGTATGATGCAATCTGCTATCTGCCGTTGGTGGTGTGGGCTACCACTACCGCCCTCTCTGGCAGTCTATCTTCTGCTGACTCGACTAGAATTGGTCTCGCTTGGTGAAAGCTCTTGTTTGCAAGTGACGAGTTCCATGAGGCAGCCCTTCGCAGAATTCCGTGGGGTGGCGGAGCGCCTGCCGTTTGACGTGTCATACACCCGCGCCCCATTCATGCCCTGCTTAGCATCTGATTCACTCATGAATGGTTCCCCTGATTTAGGATCAGGGGCCTGCGGCTCGAGACCCTGCCCGCCGATAAGATCTGTCTTTGCAGGTCTTTCACTTTGCCTGCTAACACAGGGAGCGCAGTCCCGTCCGCTCTGGCTGGTCCTCCCTCGCAGTATTTCACTCTCACTTTTAAGCTGCCTTGCCTTCCAAAACTTATGCTCAGTCCACCAGCCCCCTCGTGTCTTTTTCAAGGGAGCTGAGGCAAAGACTACAGGACATACTCTTGGAACTCGCCTACGAGCTTCAACGACTGTTCTCTCAGGTGTAAGCGATACTTCCGCAAACGAATTTCTGCTACCTGACTGCGGTATTTTGGGACTTATGTCCGCGATACTCTCTGGTGGTATTTGGTCCCGCTCCCTGTGTTGCCGTTTGAAGGCAAGGGGAAAATGGTTAAACCAGCGTTTAAACGAAAGCAGAAACCTTCGGAGCTCACCAGTATAACCATTTACCACAAACGCACAAAAACTCCAATGCAAGAAAAAAATCACTTCACAAACCCACGGAATACTACTAGGCGGTACTAATAAGAAAATGAAAATATTCCCTCAATAGAATGCACCATCAGTGCAATTCTGATACGCTCAGTGTTGTGAAGTGACCTGAGCCAACTCAGGAAACCTTTCAGAAATTTGATCCAGTGGCCAGTGGCAAAGGTGTAAATAGTCTGCTCGGGCTGACGTACTGCAGATTGGCGCTGATTTGACGCAGATGGCATTGTAGCAACTGTGACCGGGTTCATCTGTCTCCTGTATGGACTGATTTGGTCTGTGCCCCGCCAAATCTGTGAAGGTGGTAAGTCAGATTCGGGCACAGATAATTTGTCCATTCTCTATAATTTGGTTATTTATATCGTTGGGATTGCCTGGAGGAACAAACGTTTGTCACTGGTGGACCGGTCCTTCACGAGCCGGAACTAATAGAAAATTCATCATTCTGCTGCTGTGTAAACTGCTGTTTGGTTGACCAAATGGAAGACTTGCCTGTGGATGATTCAGCCTTAGTATAGTATAGTATAGTATAGTATAGTATAGTATATTTCTTGACCGTGGTCAATACACATGCACAATGCAAGATCAGTTCCGGCTTTCGATGTAAAAGGACCAGCTGGATTTGAAGCCATTCCAACATGACTTCCAACAACTTTGACGTAAAAATCGTTTGTTGTATTTTGTGTACAATCCTCTGACTACACAACTGGCGGCCTAGAGAGGTCAAGATTTGTCTGAAGGTGAACCTTATCAATGCGTGAAATATTGTTGAGTGCACCAAAGAAACATGTGGAGAGTGGTCCAGGCTAGTTGCAATTTCTCCATTTGTTCATTACCGGTGTGTACCCCGACCCAGACTGTGTGCATTTCTGAGTATACACTTCGTTGGTTTTTTCTTCTGCGTCGTTTGCCGAACTGCGAGAATTTCCCTCAGATTCCGAGTACGGATGTAGGTTGTTAGGCCGGTTATGGTAGGCTCACATATGACCAAAAGAGTCGTATCATTTAGCAAATGGAGGGTCTGAATAGATCTTCGGAACTTGAACAATATACATAGAACTTTGATCGGCATTCAAGTCGTTATGGCGCACACAATATTAAAGTGCTGTCAGGTAAATTTGCGTCTTCAAATGAACCTCAGCAAATGAAGCAGCTCTCAGACGCATGCAGTTTTGGTGACAACGGCGGAGAAGAACGAGATTAGACACGCGGTTTTTGTCCTTTTTATCAGTAGTGAGTCGTGCGCGAAGTTTGATGACAATCTGAGCAGGCGCTGCAAGAAACGTTTGAGCAATGTGCAGCCAAATTTACAACGGATCCCGAAATCAAAAGGCGATTATCCGTGAAATTCCACGACAATAGATTATCAGATGAACAATTACACGAAACAGATACAAACCTCAAATATGCAATCACAAGGACTCAAAAACTAGAACCGAACTTTGGCGTGCGAGAAAGGGGCACGTGGGTCACGCAGGTCCAGAACAAGGATATGACAGAGCAACGAGCTGGGCGCGAACAAACAAGCGTTGGTCCGTAAAAACAAACAGCGCATGAAACAAGTCAATAGTGCAAATGAGTGAGTGGTGTTAAGGAACCATGGAAACTGCAGTGGTTTTTGGGGGATTTTCCACGACCGGTCGTTACAGATGCTACCCACTGGCTCAAGTGTGGTGGGCACATCATCGGGCATACCATGGTAGGGGGCGTAAGGTGATAGTGGCGGCAGAAGTTTGGTCAAACGAGAGCAGATTACCTTAAACGTTTGGAGAGCCAACGGGAGGCAAACTTTAGCAACCGCCTCGGAAACAACGGCATTTTAATCTACTTTCGCAGAGCAATAATAAGCTGTCAAGGAGAGAGCACTATGACTTCAAACGGCGCGGTACTTACCTTTGTCGGGTATCAATTAGTTCAGTTCAGCTTCGAACAGCTAACGGCAACATTCCAGGTCGTCTAGTTTCTTGCACTGGCTAGCTCTCTGATCCTCGGGTGCTTCGACTTCATGAAGGGGCGTATTTTCCCCGAAGATGAGTCTGGGGCCGGTGAGACAAGAAGTTTTGGTTTACACCTGCCGCAGTGCCTCATTCCAGGTTCAATCCAAGATCAGGCTATTAGTCATCAACTATGTATTACCGATCGCCCCACGGGAAAGAAGATAAAAGATAGGCAGAAAGTGAGGAGGTTAAAGGTTGTTAGGGAAGGTTCTAATCTCTACTCTCATCAACCGATCCCTCCCGGACCTTATCCAGTCGATGTTAAAAAGCATCCACCGAAGTTGCTTCAATTATCCATCCCGTTATTTTGTTCTAACAATTGACGAACCTCACTGCTGGCGACTGGCTTCTGATCCCTGTTTTTACGCGGTCCTTCACGAGCTGGGGCGAGTGCCTTCACAGTCTGCCAGCTCCCCGAGGTCTAAATAAAGACTTCACCGGTCTACCTGGCGTGTTCACACCTCTAACATTTTTGAACGCTTCCAATAAGTCCCCCCTGGTCCCCATCCTTCCATCAGGAATAGGTTTATCTTGTCTAACCTTTCTTCGTAGCCTAGTCCTTGATAACGTCCGAACTACCAAGAGCTTCTCCGCTGTTCTTGCCCCAGAGTTTTTATTGTGCACGAGAGTTGGGCCTCAGGCCCGAACTCAGTGTTTCATCAGGGGTCTCAAAATGCCCCTTATATTGGTAGCAAGTCACCCGGTCCCCTTGAGCAAACTGCGCGCTTCAGCTGGTAAAGTACGCGTGAGGCCTCTTTAGCAGTGCGTTCAAGTTGCCTGTCTAGTTTAGGGTCTGCTCTAACTACCGCTCCCAGATGAATAACCTCCACTGTTTGACCAAGCACCGTCTGATTGCCCGATGGGCTCCCAGAGATTCGGCCGCGGTTTCCTCGTCTCAGTGAGGTGTCGACGTTTGTTTACTCTAACATCGAGATCTCGTGCTACCGACCACGCATTTAGCCATGCAGATCTCTGCGTACGAGGCCGTCTGCAGGCATCCCACAGACTTGCAACAGTTAAGCCTAATTTTCTCTGCTAGGTCCATAATGGACAAGGTGAACAGCAGGGGCCCAGGACAGATCCATGGGGCATACCATTACCTAATCTCCCCATGCCGGAGAAGGCTCCCTCAACCTCCACCTGAAACTGCCTTCCAGTGAGTCCTTGACATTTCATCTGCCCAACAAGAAACTGAACTTGAATTCGTTCAACCTACCCGCCAACAGCCTGTTGTTTACGGAGGCAAAGGCCTTCTGGAGAACTCAAATAGGGGACTTCAACTTCCTCCGGTCTGTCTAGTTTCCTGGTTACTTCATTTAATTAGTGTATCATGTTAGATAAGAGGGACGTCCGTCGAGTTAGGCAGTGTTGGTGCGGTGATATCAGTGGACAACTTTCCGAGAGTTTAGTTATGCGGTCCCGGATCAGCTGTGCGGTTGTGCTTCCCTCAGAGTGTAGCAGTTCTGAAACTTCAAATGTTTAGAACACACAGTCCATTCTTCTCTCTTATTAAGCGCACTTCCATCTGCACCGATTTGCTCTTGAATAACGTCAGCTTTCCCCACTGTAGATATACTTGCTTCCCCGCACGAGGCTACTTTCCCCATGAGGCAAGGTAATTCTCCCTCGTAACCAGTGTCCTAATCCTAAATCCGGACAACAGGGTTCTTCATAATGCTTTGTCAACGATGTAGTAAAGTGAGAAGTCCGAAATCAGGCTGTGGAGATAGTTGAAATGAAGTTCACCGTCCACACCCTTGAGGAGGAGACTACCAGCCTGAGAAGCTTGGCTGTCAAATCCTCCCCCTAGTATCCCGGGAGGCCGATCAGTTGTTTAGAGTATCCCAGCAGCGAATTCTCGATGTCTTCAAGATTCTGCTAGACACGGAGAGATGCTCCAAGCGAGTCGTCCTTTGAGGTCACTTACTAATTTCGGATCACCCTCAGGACGCTCATGCCCAGGTGCTCAACCGTCTTAAGCTCCCTCTCTCAGTGAGAAGTCGGTCCGCTTGGTTTGGTAACCGGTACACAGCACGATAATTGAAGTGGCCTTCACAGGGGCAGCCAAATGGATTGTTTTCTCAGTCACAAAGCTCAAGGAAGAAATAAAAGGGCTCAAGGTATTCTCCATCGACAGGCCATTTCACCTCAGTCTCTGCGGCGAGACGGTTGAGCCAGCAACCCCGCCAAAAGATGATCCCAAGCTCAGAGCGCTGCTTGTCGTCCAGGTGACTTGCATCGAGGATCGAGCTCCAAGTCCGCCATCTGATGTTTCCCAGTCACTCCATCTCCCGTCACGGAAGGTACCCCGAGTGGTGGACCTAGCGCCACTAAACCCCTGAGGCCCACAAAAAGTATCTTAAACCCCAAACCCGCTTATTATACTGTACTAACGGATAAGAATTACCCATTTCCGAGCCCGAATACAAATCTGCAACATGTTTCTGATGGTAGTTGTAGTAAGGAGGTTAGCGCCCAAGGAAGGATATCCGGTGCGGTCATGCAAAACAGGATTACGAACAAAAAAGACGGTGGCAAGCTCTTGTAAGCCATATTCAGCGGTTTTGCTGAGGCCCTCGACAACGCCCCACATACCCCTCTTCTTTATAAGCTGCAAACATACGGGATAACGGGTTCCGTGTTGAAAATCTTACGCAGCTCTCTCACTGACCACATCTACGTGGTTGGGGTGGTGAACCTTCTGTCTCAGCCCATTTCAGTGGCGACTGTGATCTCACAAGGATCGGTCTGAGGTCCTCTTTTGTTCATGATCTACTTAAAGAATCTTCCAACGGCCCTTCCTGTGAACATTACCATGTACGCGCACGATGTCATCCTCTGGAGTTCAGGTGGATGCGAAAGAGTTCTCTTCTGGCCATGTGCTGCATCGATGCATAGCTCCAACAGCTTGAAACTCCTGGCCGGTATATCGCCCAGGTCTTTGGCCTGAGGGGCAATTTGCATCCATTCTGCAACGTTCTTCCTGGCCATCATTGGTGGTCAGGCTCTGGCACTTGGAGGGGTTCAACGAGAAGCCCTAATTGAGCGAACGATTTTGCATCGCTAACAAGTCCAATTCCTCGCCTTCCCGAGCTGTCATGACGTCATCGGCAAACATAAGGACGTGGGTTGCTAAGTTGACGTGCTAGGTCCATGCTACAGACTAGGGAAAGCAAAGGACCGATCGCCGAGCTCTGTGGAACACGATTGAATACACCTTCCACCTTCGAGAGGTGACTTTTAAGACCAGTTGGAGGGCACCATTCAGGAACACTACAGTACTCTAATTCCGTAAGAATGCTCAATGACATGCATTTTCCGTGTGTTTCGTACCACCAGAATTTTTGTGTAGCAAACTTCCATTCGCGTCCAGCTCGCAAATTCGCCATATTCTGCTTAGACCTGTGTGACTGACGTGCTCGTCTGTCCCACACAGTGTAGTTGGCCCTAGTTTTGGTTATTTGTGATTGCATATTTGGGGTTTGTGTATGTCTTGCGGCGTTGTTCATTCACTAATTGCGTATCGTAAGGGTTGCGAACCAATCTTGTTTTGGTTTCGGGGTTCGAGCAGATAGGATACGCGTCTCTGGGATGCGTGCTATGGTGACAACTTGCCCTAACACCAAACGTTCGCCCTGTCAGCAAGATGTTTGCTCATTGCCCTGCTTTCCAATAATTCCCACAAAATGCAGTCTGATGTCCGGAAACCTGTGGTTTACATAATCCGGCGCTTTTCCGGGGCTCGCGTGATGGACCTCAATCGACTGTCCCTCTTTCGTGCTCCTGGCTACCTCATCAGGGACCAGCAGGTGATTCGTCAGACGTGATCGTCTTACCACAGGCCCATGCCGTGTCTCCAGAGCATCCCGACTGTCGACGATATTGAAACAGTTCTCTCTCTCTAACAGCCCAATGGTTCGTCCACACACGGCTGCAGCATTGTAATATCCTCACCTTGCAAAGAGTCATGCCCTTCCCATATATTCAGATCTGAGAGACACATGTAACTCAGCTATTTGATTTGTCGCCATCACGTGATTCACCTGTTACAAAGAACATCAGTGGATAGTATTTTACCCGTCAATTACTTCACCGCCCAACTTCACGACCGTATTTATCGGTTGTTGGGTTTTTTCATATCCCGTATTCTATCTTGGTAAATTTCCTCAGACAGATTTGATCCTTGCAACTCTCTGGTCATCATATTCACCCTTAGAGAACGCTAACCAATACGTAAACACCTACTTGTCATTTAAATACTCATCTCATTTGCGAACCGTGTCTCCGCGACCATCTTGGCCACGCATCACAAACGGATCTGCAGCCCTGTTCCCACTTCCGTGTTGGTGCACCATATTCCACGTTTCTGGAAGCAAACAATCTGCTCAACGGTTACATGTTTACATCCAGCCACTTCTTTAAACATAACCTAGGCAGCCTCTCCCTTCAGATGAGTCTCTCACTGGGTAGCTAGCTGACTCAGCCAATATTCGGCCGCTTAACCTTATAAAGTTGATCTTCAAAGGATTGTTTTTGTTCTTTGTCCGCAACTTCACATCCTTCATTGTCTGATATCCAATCCTTAGCCATTCCGTATTCCGCGGAGCACTATGGCTGGTTTACATCTCCCTTGGAAAGTTCTTTTTCCTCAGGGTAAACAAAATGTCCGTCATTTCTGTTCGATTCTCCCGTTGTGCAGTCCCCTTTTTGTAATGTGTGAACCAAAGTCTGCTACCTCCGACCAGCTCCACCTGGACTTGGCCGGTTTGGCCAATCGACCTTGAGTCCAAATTTGCCGGGCGCCACCATAAAGTGTAACCTAAGTACTTTATCCTATATCACATCGAGTGCAAATACCTGAAACACCCTCTTGGAATTCGGATTCCGCCTCAAATTGTGCCTTTTGATCTTGCGTTGCAGCAAGCCTCGGGGTTATCCGAAATAAACCGTTATTAATATTATATAAGGTTATGTTGAGCTAAATGCCTGAAGGTCAGCTTCCTAAATATTCGCTGCCAGCATTTATAAATCATAGAAGATGGGCTAACCGGTTGTTAGTTTTCAGCCTCTTGCCGGGTTGTGGTCTCCGATATTTCTACCACCGTTGCCCTCCTCCAACCCCCAGACACATTCCCCCCTCTGAGTGACGTCTCACACAGCTGCCTCACCGAAGCCCCCAAGACCTCGGCCAGAGACCGAATGATGACTGGCGGAATTTCATTTGTTCTTGCAGCCTTGTTGCCATTCAGAAGTCACAGATCCGTGTACACCCGTTCCCCTTCCACACCTTGTTCAGGTATTGGAAACACTTGTGTTCCCTCCGTTCTTTCTGCGCTACTTGCTGGTCGATATGTAATCTAAGGAAAAGACAAGGGCCAGCCAACCTTGTCTATTCAGCCATAAGCTAGTCGTCCGTGTGCTCTTTCGAAGGTTGCTAGGCCTTCTCCATAAGCTTTTGAGAATGGACGTAGGCATAAACCTCCTTGCAGAGGCTGTCGTGAAATCAGATTGAGTAACACAAAATCACAGGATATCGTGGTTTCGGCCCAATTTGTATCCAGCCCTTTGTCCCCGAAACTAATGAAATCCCAGCGCTCTAAAGCAGGAAAACGACAGATGGAGTTCTCTCCAGAGGTCACGGCCGTTTAATTTTTACATGGTATTTGGCCGGGCGATCAGAGAATGAAGCGTCAAAGGACCTTTTCTCATCTTTTTCATGAACAGTCTTGTCGAATACCTCTCCAGTTTTTTAAATTTGTCACACTGTTTGTCACGGTCCAACTTCGGCGGCTGAAGCGCGACTCTTGATTATCCAAGCTGCCTTATTTTTTACTTTGTTTCTTGGATCGTTTGACCGGAGGGATAACTATTGAGGTTTTTTTATATATTTTGAGCTACAAGTTGTGCAGTGCCATACCGCAAGCTATTTTGATGATCCCCAAATCTACGGCGAACTTCTAGCATCCTGATAAATGCTCGGGTCAAAGGAATTCTCGATTGCGACCGTCGCATTATTGTGCTGGCCAGCGAGACTGATTAGGTGAAAGCGACCACTGGGACTGAACCACGCGTAACTCCAACTTGGCTTTACAAACTGGAATCGTTGATGACGGTACTGTGGCTCCCTTCTTCACTGACCTTCGACTTCCTCACGATCGGAATAACTGTTACATAGATCCCACTAGCACAACGTTGTCTGCAAACATGCAGTGTGGGCAGCCCAGTTATTGAGCTTAGTTGTTTAAATATAACAGACACGGGAGAGGCCAAATACCGTCCCCCGCAAGACAGTGCTGGCAGCCCTAAATATACAGAGTCCGTGTCGCTCAACTAATACGTATAATCTCATTTGTCCGCAAAATTAGGCTATCCGGTCACCCAGCGACGAATTGATTCCACAGGCTGGAAGTTTGTGCGCCCCTAGCGTGTGCTTTACTGGGTTCAAGGCATTTCTGAAGTTCAAGTGACAGTCCTCTATCTTCCCGCAGTTGTAAAGTCTCCTCGTGACTTCACTGAAGAATTACACGAGTCTCCTCGCGCACGGCCTCTTCTTCGCAAAGTCATGTAGGCGTACAGCAACTAATCCGCTTCCGGATAGGATGAAAAATATTAGGTTTCGTAGCAACCCTTGTCAGGGGCTTCAACACCACCCGCCAGGCGCACTGGTCTATAACTGGAAGCTCCTGCTGTACTCCCGTCCACATGTACTATCCTCGCTAGTGGAACTGAGCGAATGCCGCACTCGGCTCCCACGGTAGCAATAAGTCCACTGCAACGGAGGCAGTGGATTCACCGCTCGACCCTAAATACATGGTGGCAATGAATATAAAACAAATCACCCACAGGGGGAGCGCAGCAGGATCCCGTCTCTCTGTTTAAAGTTTTCGGAATTGGCGGAAGTGGGGTAAGTCTTGCATAAGCCTCATCGCCCTCCACTCACGATAGCGATTCGCGCCAAAGCCCAATCGGGTGCACCTCAAATTTCCCTTTGAATGGTTTGCCGTTTACATTTTCGTCCAAGTTGGCTAGTAATGGTTGCCCTCCTAAAATGACTATATCAAAGATAGACCAGTCTACTGCATCTTCGGGGGCGTCATTGGGTGCCTTCTCGTGCACGGGAGGCCACTTCGGGAGAGGCCCGCGTGTGACTTAGCCTGTTTTGCCCCGAGGTATTTATCGGAAGAGTTTTAGGTCACCTAACATTCTTCGATGCGCATAAACAGGCCCGGTATTGAATTGAATTGAACTGAATTGTATATTTCTTGACCGTGGTCACTACACATGCACAAAGCAAGATCAGAGAATACAGCAATACACTTCAGTGTGAGGTGTTAACAATTTCTAAATTTATGAATCACCCAGCAGCCGAAATACACCAGTAAAGTCATGTTGTGTTTGAGTGAACTAAAGTGGTAATGGCTGAAGCGGGAATTGCAAATCAGTTTTCGAATTCGGTGAGGGCGGTGTGGATAGCTGGACAAACTTAGGATTGCTGGTATGAGCGATAATTGGTCGGTCGCTAACGAGTAACCGGGCGGAAGAGATGCCAAAGAACAACACTAAAGGTAAAGTACGCTTGGGGCTATCAACATGCAGTCAGAGATGCCAGTGAAATATAGAACACTGATCCAGCACTGGGTAACTAATTGTGGAGAAAGCGCGTGAAATAAATGCAGAGGAGTCAGAGGTGATAATAAAACGGACTTTTTGTGCAGGTGATTTCAGTGTCATATGGTAATTCACAAAAAGGCAAAGTGTTTCAAAAGGATTTCAGTGAACGTTTGAAGAGTATGAATCGTGAATGGACGCGTGAGGGACTTTCAACGAAGAGCCGTCAAGGAAGCGGATTAGTGGAGACAAGCTCTACTGGTGCGGCTATTCAGAATTTGGAAGAGTGTAAAGAGGAAAAAAGGAAAAAATAAAAAAAATTTGCGTGATAAGAAATTATTAGCCAAATTCTGGAAGGCTGCAGATGGCGGGCATTCTGTTTCATAAAGACCTTAGTTATAGGTAATGGCTGGTAGAATGTTGAGGGTAGCAAGTAAAAAGGGGCTGGTTTGGCGAAGTGGACAGTGGCCAGGTCTGGGTTTCGTACTGCATCGCGGAAAGAATTGAAATTTTGGAGTGGATTATTGGGAATGGACTTTGAGCGGATGTGGGTTGATGGTTGGTGTCGGGCATCACCTCTGCGATCCGGTGAGTTTCTCATGAGGGTTCGTTACTACGTGTACGGCGCTCCATATAACGTCAGCAAGCGAGAGTATAGGTTTAAACCATTGATCAAATCGTTTAGTCCTCACGGTAATCCGGGATAAACGTCGAGTTGGCGGATGGCTACACAAGTAACCGATGCCATCTGAAAGAGATTAGGAGTGCGAGAGTCTGGAGGGTTTCCCAGCTGTGGGTTATGATTATCGTCCTAATGGAAACCAGAAAATGAACATTTTATCTAAACACGAGGAAGGCGCAAAAAAACCAGGATGGGACGGTTTCGTTCTAGCCTGAGACGGAGGAATTTGGTGAAGAGGAGCAACACTCACTAAAGGACGACACGGTGTTTTTTAATTATTATTATATGTATGCAAATTATTGTGTACAGTGGCACGGTCTGATGAGGAGGGAGGAGAAAAGGGAGTGGAGCATACCCAAGATATATATATATATATATTTATACTTGGGTGCGATCATCAGACTGTTCATGGGAGAGCGGTCGAACGCAAAAGACTGGCACATTGGGATCTTATACTAATTAAGTGAAGGCCAGCACCTATCACTAAAGGAAAAAAGGTTTTTTTCTCTTTTTCCAATGATATGTGTACAAATTATGTTGTAGAATGGCACAATCTAGTGTGGAGGGAGGAGAAAAGTGAGTGGAGCATACCCGGGGTGTATATATATCTATATATCTGTATACGTGGGTGCGATCATCAGAAGGGTCATGAGAAAGCGGTCGAAAGCAAAGGATTGTGGCGCATTGTGGTCTAATAATCAAGGCAATCTTCATATGATTGGCCTATGTCAACGTTATCACTGGTCATGCTAATTATAAAAGATGCGTCTAGGATTTTGCACAGTGCCCCTTCAAATTGTGTTAGCGTGCGACACGATGGCAGTGAGTCAGGAAGCTTATTCCAGAGACTGGAGTAGATAACCGAGAAATATCTAGATCTGACTGAGAGTCTAGATTTGGGAGTTTTGATGGTGAACTGTCTATGACGGAGGGAGTAGGGAGTCTCACTGGCGAAACCGAGTGGGTTATCAGATGAGTGGACCTTTGAAGGCGGGGGGTTGAAAAGAAGTGAGAGATTGAGCTTGATACGACGTAACCATAGTGGTCGAGCCGGAGTAGTTTGCACCTGGCCCTGTGGTTAAGGTTGGGAGAGGTGGCAAGTAACTTTTTGGTGGAAGAGAGTTGCACTTCCTCTATGTTGACCCGGTCGGCCTTTGCATCAGGTAGAGACTGAGAGGAATTACTCCAGCAGCCACCTGGCGTGTGTCTTGAATATCAGGAGGTTACTCTCCTGAGTACGGTATGTCCTGAGAATAATTGCAATCATCCTTCTTTCCTTGCCAATTTGGGTCAATGCTTGTTCATGAAAGTTGAAGGAACAATAATAATGCCAGCCCAGATCTCTTACCACATGAGTAGTGGGTATCGGCAGACCATTTATTTTGAGGTAGCCAGGTAGAACGTGGCATCCGTAAGACAGAATGGAGCTGTTAGCTGCCGATTCCTGAGGAATGAGCTCTGGAGCTTACAAATCTTTTGTCGAAGTATGTCAATTTTGGTAGTCTTGCTCTAATATGTCTAACGGTTAAGGTAAGGCAATCTACGGAGGAAAGCTACTTGACATAAAACACATCCGCTGCTTTTTGCTGATCAGATGTGAGGAATAAGTCAGACCACTCAATTCTCCGGAGGTAGGTAGCCAAGTGGACCCAGTTAGTCAGTCTGTAGGTGTTTTGGTTTTTGATTTCGACAACTTCATGTAGGCATGATTCTTGTGTAACAGTGAAGTGACATATGACCATTTTGCGGTCACCACCAGGAAGGTTTTGTGTGACGGAGACGTTCACGTCACGGAGGCCATGAGTGAACACAAAATCGAGGACATTGTTATGCCTTGTTGGAGTGGAGGCATGCTGTGTCCATCCTGCAGCGTACGTGTCCAGAAGGAAATCGGATAAATGGGGGGGGCAGTCATTGCATTCCAACAAAGACTCGGAGTTTTAAAGTCTCCCGCTATGATCTTCGGACCTCAGGATAGAGTAGAAATGTACTCGGAAGCCCTAATGATATGCGGGAAATCAGAGTAGCTAGAAGTGGGTGCTCGATAGGCGCACCCAATATGCAACACGTTTCCAGGAATTAGGACGGAGAGCCAGAGAGAGTCGGGAATACAGTCAAGACCTGGGTGGTGGAGAAGGGTGGTAGTAATGTTATGTTTAATGTATGCAAGACAACCACCGCCTCAGCGTTTCACTCAGCTTACTCGAAAGGAGTTATGACCTACCAACGAGACAACGTCGGTTGGGATGTGATCGGCTAACCATGTTTCTGTAACCATAACAATGGCAAAGCTAGAAGCAAGTACATGTTTCCTCAAGTGGTTAATTTTGTTCAACAGTGAAAGGTAATTCAACAGTAGGAGGGAAACTCTGCCTGTATCTTCGAGATTACAAGACGCTAGAGCTCCACGGGGGAGTAGCGGAAGACTATTGGGGCCGAGTCAGCTTCCGGCAGCCGGGTTGTCAGTCAGGAGGGTGTCACCAGGAGGAGTAGTAACTGGGCTGGGGGGATTAGCAGGTGGGTTACATGGTGGTGGTTTGTAGGGTACGGTGTGGTCGTCTGATTGAAGAGTGTCAAGTCTATGGAGACATCAGGAGGATGACTGCCACAGGATGCAAGTTGGGTGAGACACTCTGGAAGACTGATTGAGAGCAGCATTGTGTGCGGTGGCGGGTGGATCAAGGACCAATAGAGGGACTTTTGGTCAGTATCAGAATGACCAGTAAGGATTGGGGGGTGCTGGTAGGGCAGGTAGTACGATCGAATTTAGTGATTTATGAGTTCGACTGGGAGCCTACGGAGTGGCAGGCCGCCGCAGGATCAACCAAGAAGGCTAGGGGAGCTTCGTTACGGGTGAGCTGGGGAGTCTGAACCGAAGAACCAGTGTGTAATGGATGGAAGTTAGAAGCATGGTCTGCAATTTTAGAGGCGGGGCCTCGGTTTGTGGATGGAATACGAGTTGGTCGGCTGATGTTTATACCACCACTGGGGAACAGGTGAGGACGAATATTTTAGGATAGAGCTATGGTATGGGGCCATGTTTCACCCAGGGTATATAATGAAAAAAAATTGGTATTTTGCGTCGGTAATGAGTAGCCATGGGATGTGCCGCCGGTTGTTTGGGTAAAGTGGGAGCCCGATTCGAACGGGTGGTTGACGGTTTACTGCCGCGGTTGGGTTGATATAGGTAAATCGCTCAGGCACAGGGAAGGGCTGCAGTGGGATGAGAAGCCTAAAGGAAGGTCTGGCAACTGGATTCGACCGGGTGAAACATTAAGCGAGTACAACGAACGCTGTGCGTGGTGTACTGGAAAATGAGAAGGTTCGAATGGTGGTGGCAAAGGTGGTGGTGGTATGAACAGGGGCAAATTTGCAATATGGTGGAGCATCGGTAGACAGGACGAAGGTGACAAACGAGTAGTTGGTGGCACCACTTCGGTGTTGGCTACATGGGTCTTTGGATTTTTACTTGGGTGCACAGATGGAATACTAACGGAGGGACCATGGAGTTTCGGTGGGCGTGCCGGTGATGGAAATGGTTGGGTTAAAATCTGTTTGGCGCTTACACGGGCGGTCCCAGGCTGGTTTATGAGGCCAGTTGGGGGCGTGGTGACGCCGAGGCTGAAACGATCTAGACCACGGGAAGCAACAAGGAAGGGGGAATATGCTGTGTTCGATTTCGTTGGGGACGGTGTTGTTGTTGATTCGTTGGTACGGGGTGGTGATGTGGAAGCATTCAATTTCTCGGCATGCCAATAGCTAATAGCTGAGCGATAGCTGTCTTCGAGAGGTGATTGTATCGCCCAGCTTTCGGTACGTCCCATGGGGTATGGTAGAGATTGGGTTGTAATGTGGGGCCGTTTGGATGGGCGATGAGGAGTTGGTGACGAGCGGGATATATCGAGGTCTATATCCACCGGTGGTGCATTGGTCGACGGTGCGTGTGTGAATATGTCAACCGTGGTGAGTTGTTGAGGGGGTTGGGCGGCCCTGAATCGGGAGATTGTGACGATAAGGGATTGCCGATTACCGACTTCAGGACATCCATCTGCAATGGGGTTTTATTGGCAACAATTTTTATGTTTTTGAACGAGTTGCCTTTGATGATAGCCTCTCTGTTTCTGAAGAATTCCGTGGCAATGTTTTCCTCATGGAATTAAAAAAAGTGGATACATGTACCGCTGTGACTTTTTTTCTTAGTCTTGCGCAGCCGCACTCTTGGTGTGACATATCGCAAGCTAGAAGAAACGGATGTTTAATCGAGGAAAGCAGAAGACGATTCGGAATAAAAAAGACTACAGCATTTTTGGATCTTTTAATTCTGTGGTGGACTTCAGGAGCAATTGAGCCCAGAAAGCGACCTGCCGTTAGTAAACATTGTGTGTTCGGGTATTTTGAAGGATCCACGATACACGCTAGCGGTGACAACGCGGTCAGAGCATTATCCATGATACGTAACTGTCCTTCCATGGATTCTAGGTTTCGTTCTAGTGCCCTGAATTTAATACCAGCATCACCGTGGATTTCAGCTAGTGGTACCGAGCAAGGTACCAGAGCTGTGGGGAGTCGGGGGCGCCTAGTGCTCGCGCACTGAGGACGGCTTTTCACTCCGTGGTGAAGCCGGACAGAAGTCTCTTTAGGCATTTTTTTGAAAAGTATATTTAGAAAACACGAATGGTGAGCAAGCTCGTTTTCGGTAACATCATCCTCGTGGCTAATACATTTACATTTATAGCTGGAAAACGAGAAACTTAGCGATACGATAGGAAGTCTGCCCATCTACTGTCGATACGTAGATGATATTTCTGTCCTAACTGACAGTCATACACGGCTGAAGTCATTGGTGGAGGAGTTCAAACAGGCTGATAATGCAATTGACTTTACGTCGGGAGTAGAAGAAAGGAACACTTTCCACTTTTTAGATGTGTTTCTTTTAAGAGGTGGCGATGGTAAACTGCTCCGTCGTGTATATCGCAAACCAACGTGGACAGGCCAGTACACCAATTTCGCCAGCTTTGTACCTATCGGACGTAAGCGTAACCTTATTCGCTCACTCGCAGCCCGTGTGCGAATGATTTGCTCGAATGAGACGGTGAGTGATGAATTAGACATTTTGAAGCAAACGCTATTGGATAACGGATACCCCGAGCGTTTCATTCAAAAGAACATAGCAGAAAGGGAAACGAGACAAGCGCTGGTGACCGTGAAGAAGAAAGGTTTATACATTCATCTCCCTTTCAAAGGAGATGACAAAATCGAGTTGCTAATAAGACGCTTGGAAAAGGCAATCGCTCGCACCTTTCCCGCTGCTGCACTGCGTGCCCACTTCACCAGTCGACCAGTAATCTCGACGAACCTAAAAGACAAGTTACCTGTCCTCACCTCATCCATGCTAACCTATTCGTTTGTTTGCTCATGTTCGGCAAGCTATATAGGTAGAACGACACAGCAACTATCACAAAGGATCAAAGAGCACAAACTAACTTGGCTGTCGACGGGAGACAGAAAATCCATCACCAGCGCAATTGTGGCACACCTTGCGGACACTGGACATCGCGTAAACGACGACGCGTTCAAAATAGTCTACAAAGTCCCTACGAACGCGCCGAAGGCCGCTCGCAAACAACATCTAGCAACGGCAGAGGCGGTGGCAATCAGATTATTCAATCCATCGCTTTGTTCTCAGAAACGTTTCGTTGGGGCACTCAAACTACCCTGGCCGCGATCCGAGACCGACCCTGGAGCTCAGTGTGACCTGTACGTTGACCCTTTGGCTCAAACCCGAAATGGATAATCCCCGAAACCCTTGTTCATTGTTTCACGGCCCCCCTTTCCCAACCACGAAACAACAACATTTCCCCTCTTATCTTTCCTAACTACGCAACACCAACTTTGATGACCATCCAATCACACTTTAGAACATAGACATTGTTCATAATTTATGCATTTCTAACATATAAATGTAACTGTATTAGCCACGAGGATGATGTTACCGAAAACGAGCTTGTTCGCTATTCGTGTTTTCTATATACAATGAAATGGGATTCTTCAGTGAAAAGTATATTTATAGGATTGGAGATAGGCGTGTTTATAATGGGGAACACCCAGCTGTCTTACACTGGCAGTTGAGAAGCCATTCTGACAACATTTGTAGATAATCTGGTTGCCTATGAGCATATTGTTCAGACAAAAACCCGAATTATTCTGAGTTGTGAGGATATTCCTAGGAGCTACTATTCCTAATATCACCCTAGATAGCCTAGTGAAAACTAAACCGATAGCAGCACGCAATCCGACGCGGCGTAGCGCAGGTAACTACGACCGGCCTCCGCAACTGATTCCCCGTGGTCTACCGAAGGAACGAATGGCGGCTGGCCGTACCTCTTCGCCCTCCAGAATTCAACAGCCTTGCAGGACGACTGAACTTTTCTGCCACTATACTGTCAGTGGCGTACGCGTGGTGCACGCAGCTATTTGAAAGCACCATAATGCAGCTTCCCAAAAGTCCGACGGATGAAACCATAGGTGTTCCAGAAGGAGGCACACAAAACGTCCGTGTGACAGCGCTTTTTCAGCGCAGAGAGAATTACTATTCCCAGTTCTCTTCCATTGCTGAACAGTCCGAGAGTTGTTCCTTGGAGAGCGTAGGTGTCCCCATGCGTTGGTCTCCCTAGGTGCGGATAAGCGCGCTTCGGGGCCTTAAATGGAATTGTCCATATGTTGAACTACCACGTTAGAGTATCCAAATACTCTTGATGCGCCCCGTGGCCGGTTGCAGTTTTGAACACACTCCAAATTTTGAGATCGTTGGCAGAGATCAGATCGACAACGTCCATGGGATGGCCCCCGCTCTGACCTGTTTAGGATCCAGTGAAGGGTCAAAGAAACAAGGCCGGCCCTTCCATAAACTGTGCTGCTGGTAGCCGAGAAGCTCCTGGCTATTTAGGTGTTCCTTACTTTGTGCCGAGACTAGTTGTTGCGTAATCTTTCCGAGCACGCACGTAAGGCTTACTGGACTATAATTTGCAGCTTCCGCTTTTTTTCTGCCCTCGAATATCGGGGTGGAAACGTCATTTTTCCTTTAGATTGGTAGCTTGCCATGCCCAAAGTAGTTGTTAGGCGGGCTCTCGAGTGGGGGCGCAGTAATTTAGGGTAGTTCCTGAAGGACCAAAAGAAAGACACCATCCGACCAGGCGACTTGTGTGACAGGAACCCTCAAAGAGAATCCGCAGCAGTTTTTACCACTGACGATCGTAATATCACGGTAACTGTACCCTGTAAAGTTTGAGGTGAAAATGAAACCATCGGGGTGTGAAATTCGGCTAAGCATCGCGCCAGTGGTGCTGCCCTACCGTAGTCAGAGTGCGTGACTTCTCCATTGCGTAACCGTGTCGGGATGCTCGGAAGAGCCTCAGCACTTTTTCTCGGGTATGCAAACGGGCGTTTTGGTGCTTAGGCGGGGTCGGCCGCAAGGTGCTTTTTGTGCTAGTATCTGTTCGTGGCCTTCACCGTCAAACGTCAGCTTCGAAGTTTCGTTATAGCCATAACCTGTGACGGAGGATCAAAGCTTTGCCAGGCTTGGTCTAGCTGTCGTAAACGACCTCGTAGTTCCCTGCAAACGAACGTGGTGGTAGACAGTAGTCCACTATCGTCCGGGTCGCTAGTAATCCCGACAAATTGGGACCTCACGTGGTTCCTCGCTGCTCCAAGTCTCCGGATGTGGTTGCCGTTTATCACCGAATGTGCAGTGGGTGCTCGTGGCTATGAAGAGAACGCCTCTTTCACTGCGCTCACCCTGAGGCGTGTAATAAAAAACAACTTCTTCGCTTGTTTGGAGGAGAGAACAAACGCAGCCGCTTCCACTCTGAAGGGACTCCATGTTTTGTCCACTTCGTCACCAGCCGCTGAATCCCACGATGGGGCAGCAGTAGCTTCTTTCATTTCGACAAAGGTCATGGGCCCAACGTTCGTTCCGCACTACGACCCTTGAGCAGCGAATGCCCCGCTCCTCCAATGGATGACTCCATCCACCACGTAGCCACTGTTGGGGCGTTTTACTCTGCACCACAAAGCTTCTTCGTGCCCATGTCGGTCCACATAATCATCAAGTAGGTGTACTGGTACGTCAATTAGTGCGTAAATGACAACGCATTCTCATCTCCGGTACAATTTCGATCCGCCTGGAACAGCACACACTCGCGCATAGACTTCTGAGTCCCGAGCAGCGTGTTTACCATGTATCCGCAAGTGGAAAGGTGGAAGGGGTTCTAGCCAGCGCTAGGGCGTGTAGTTCACTCGTTTGTTCAATAACCCTCGTACTTGAGTCAGGAACAGCTTGGCAGGTGCTGTCCGATCTACCCTTACCCGAAAATCTTTTACTGGTCTGCGTTGAGGGGGCGCCAAGGCGGTATTGGTCGCCAACGTATCCGTAATCTCCTTCGCACCACAAGAAAATCTCGGGTAAAACGGTCTTTTTCGTCTTTTCTTCTTTCTCTCGAATGTCCACAGGGGCTTCACCCATCCTTTTAATTCGCTCGAAAGAAGAATCTTGGTGGCGACAAACGAACTCTCCCCTAGGATGGCAGAGCTGTCTTAAAACCTCATCAGATTGCTATGGAGAACTAGGGACATACTTCAGATTCCGCGGATTCCCGGACTTTCGAACCTTCCTGATACTGAATGCGGCTACGATTAGGGCTGCTTCTGCCACATCTGCTTCATTCTACATGGCTTACCTAGCAAATCTCCCCTGATTCTTGCACAATAAGATCCACCTAGCTTTTCTACTTCCCACTCCCTATAACCCAACTCCTACCTCATTCTCGCTACGCATCCACCGGTGCACCTTCTGAAGTTTCTGCCCCTCTGTGCCTCCATTTGTTTTTTCTCCCATAAGAGCTCACCCTCGTTCCGCCCGGTCCATCGGCCCCATAGCTACGGTATACCTCCCCGCGGAATCTGCTGCTGTGATCCAAGCAACAACTAAGTGCCTACCGTATCCTGTGTGGGTTGCACTTGTGCATACCACACAGCAAAATTTCTACTATCTCACTATTCCCCATCGTCCCAAGTCTCCTAATCCCAACTATATAAGCAGTGGGTCATAAAGCTCACTTCCTATACCGCATTGCTGCATAGGTCTCACCTAGACCTTTCGGCATATAGCACCCATGTACACTCTTGTTCTGCTCAGACCTTTGGACGGTCTCTGTCTAGTTGACCAAATTCCTGGTACCTCTTTACCTTTGTCACATTTTTACTTATCATGCGAATCCGGTCCCCAACCGGTGCTCAAAAAGTCCGTATATCTAAAGCTGGCAAATCCAAATGCGCCCAACCCCTCTCAAAAACCAGGCAGTGCTCTGTCGCCTTAGTTAAAGTCGACGATGAAGCTTCTAATAGTCCCAATGGTCTTAAGCCAAGTTTCGTCGAAACTGGAAACAAGTTCGAGCTGATTGATGTAATCCTTTCAAAGATTTTACCCCTGGCTACTATTCTTGATCCTATAGCCTCCACATTGCCCAAGAACGTGGTTTCGGTGGGGCACCTCCTCGATTCTGTATCGACTGGAATATACCGCCGCGTTACCAAATCCAAGAATGCAGTGGTTCTTAATATTCCAGACCGCTTATCGCTTTCTTTAGCGAAACACAACATATTAAGTTCGTGCAATATGGCTCACTACAGATGCCATTGCAGGAGGCTACGTAAAAAGTCCCAGCGACATAGTTGCCCCTGCTATTCCAATTATTGGACGACCTAACAGCTAGAGAGTACATTAGCAACAAGTCGAGAATTGCTGCCATTTCGCCGTATAAGTACATTAAGATATTCCCTGATAGAACCTCCCTCCAAAGGGAAATACTTCGCTCTCTGAGAAGCAACTCTGCCTTGCCTATGCAGGCTGACCCCACTGGAACCGACTTGCAGGTTATCCAATGCCTCACTGACAAGAAGTCAAAGGCGAGCCCAGGGCCTCACCCTGCCTACCTGCAAACTGTTGACCTAGATATATCTAACTCCCCACCCCCGGTTCCGCTTCCACACAAAAGCTTTTATCCACCATCTCCCCCTGTAGCCATTGCCTCCAGTAGCTCTCGCCCCCCAACCACAGGCCCCAAGCGTCATTCCACCTAAGTAATAAACCCGCGCTCCCCCATCATAGCCTCAGAGCCAGGACAAGACCTTGGAACAACCATCGGCCCTGGCCGTATTACTCCTCATCCGTCCTCCGGGCCGTTGACAATTGTCAACCAGCGCTCTTGCTCTAACGACTCTACCAACTACTCACCAGCTCCTAGCTCAGCCGAGACACTTAGTTGTTATCCTCACAAGTGCCGCTCCGATCCTCCCGTGAGCCTAACTATTACTCCTACCAGGGCAGCACTTGTTCAACTAACCACCCCACCCATTAGCCCCCACTCTCAATCGGCATCTGCTTATAGCGTACTCCCGGACCCTCTAGGTGGGAACCAGTTAAGCCACCATCCAGATCCGTCTAACGCCATCTTTCCTTTAAGTAGGAGTAACCTCTAGAGCCTTGCCAGCGCAACTCACCCCTTCATTGCGTCGCATCCCCTTCCATTGTCTTTCCCTCTCCACAATCAAGTGGACCACACCAATCCTTCATCTCCGTTGCTACCCTATATCCCTTCCTGCCTCCCAGACACCAGACCTCCATACTATAACCCCAGCATGCCTCCGCTGTTCCCCTCAGCTCCTCTCCAGCAACCCTCATCTAACCCTGAAGTACCACATACTTACCCTAGAAGATACCCCAGGTTTGTGCCTGTATCCCACCTCCCCGCCCCACCTCGCCACTTACCGACTCACAGCACCTCATGAGCCTTCAAACAATTCCAAAGTTCGCCGCTCCCTTCCCGCCCCCACCCCACAGTACTTCCCAGTTACTCTCCCAAATACCTCCACTTCCATGCCGACCTACTGGCCTAATACTGACTCTGCCCAACAGATAGGTTGCCTGTAGCCAAGATCTCTTTTCTTCCTGACCGGTGCCCTCCGCACCCGTGGTCACATGGCCAGTCGCTCTATGGACCATATCGATAAACTTTCACAGACCTATGTCACTGATCGCTCCCTACTCGATGTCATGTCCTTTAGTACCTTACACTTTGCACTCCCTCCTGTTTATCCCGCTTCGACAGATATTCTTAGCCTCTCACTCTGGCATACCGTGCTCCCCCTATACTACGTGACACCCCTCCGGCCCACATCAGCGATGTGTTGCACACCCACCGTACTGACCACCCACAGCCATCGGCGTGCCTTATGTTACAACTTTGCCCACACTCTTTGTCCCTCTTCCAACATTGCCCACCCTCCCACTTCTATTGACGCTCTGTCTTCACTGAAACCCAACTCCTATCGCCACATCGATCCCAATAGTCTTGCACCTGGTATTATTGCTTGCGCACACTAACACTGAACTCCTTCCTACTAGTTCTTATTAACGCTTGGTCAATAATTAGAAAAATATCGCACCAGCGACCCCTGGCATTTACCTCAAAAGCTAACAAGGAACTAGTAACTCGATCCTGGCCTTCGGCTGATGCCTCGCCTGACCTTGTTCGCATAGCTAGGTATCACTGCTCCTCGAACACCCGCCAGTCCAGGTGGGGAGGGGGCTGTTTAGCCTTTGTCAAATGCACTATCCACGCTGGTGTTATTCACCGCACCTTTATTCTCCTTACTGAGAATTCGTTATGGATATCTATTCACGCCTCCGACCAGGACCTCCTTCTTGACTGCGTCTACGTCCCCCTTGGGTCAGGGGCCTGCAAAAATTGGCTCTGTCGTGGATGTCTTTAATGCTGCGCTTGACTATCCCGCCAGTGCAAAAATTATTGCGGGTGACTTTAACCTTCCTCCGATTTGCTGGTCCTTTTATACTACCCCCCCCCCGCCCTCTCCACGTTCCTTTCCTGTGCCCGTCTTGGTGGATGGACCCAACATGTCCCCTGCTCTATAAAGAGAACAACACTTTGGACCTGGTATTCTCCATTGATGTTCTTGGTATGACCACCCAGATTACCGATCACTGCCCGGGTGGTGACCACCGTGTTGTCAGGTGCAAATTTAGCTGCTCCAACTGTTCCCATCCGATGCAATCCTCTCCACCTGTTCCGACTTCCTACCGCTCATGTACCTGGCCCCTAGTGCTAATGATAAACCTTTCCCTTAATAGGGACAGCTCTTTTCTGTCCTCAGATCCCCTCATTGTTGTGAACTCTCTCTCTGTTCCAACCTCCTACGCTGCTTAAGTACTGCCAACCCATGTACAGATCCCCGCCCCAAGTCCAGCAGCTCAAGCCCGTCACTTTTAGAGCGTAAGTTGGCTGAGCAACAAGTTACCCTAGCTAGATCAAGGGAATTTACAATTCTTCTGCGCATAAGCCAGCTGCAGCTGAAGCTGAGTCGCATGGCAGATTCGCACCTGAGAAGGCAAGAGGCCTTCGCCCTAACACACCCCAGCAAAACTGGTTGCCTGTCTAACCTGCTTAGTAAAAGGTTCAATCACTCCAATATTACCTCGCCCAAATTCCTCATCTGTGTTTCATCTACTGCTAACACCCCAACATCTATTTCTGAGGCTTTCAATGAGCTTTTCTCTCACCCCCTTATAAATTGTCCTGGTATTCCCCTTCCTACAACCCACCCCGGCACCTCAGCCCCTCCTTCACCGATTCTCTTCACCCATCTAGAAGTTGTAAAATCAGTTTCCTCTAATAAACCGTCCCTGATACCGGGCCCATATGATCTCCCACCTGCCCTTCTACGTTTTGGCGGTCCTGACCTCCCTTTATTGTTACTTAATGCATACTCCAAATCCGTGCTTCACAGTTTCGCCCCTTTCCAATGAATAACCTCTGTTATAGTTCCGAGCTTCAAAAAGGATGCACCACAGGACCTAGATAACTATCGGCCTATTGACCACACCCAAGTAGTCTGCAAAATCACGGAGAGAATCATCAAAGGACGCATTGTTCAGTACCTCTTATCCAACAACCTGCTGAACCCTGGTCAGCATGGTTTCTCAAACTCCCCCTCCTGCCTTTTCTGCCAGCTTGACTTTCTCAATGTCCTATCGTCTGCTGCAGACGCCGGCCACTCTGTAATCGTCTTGTACCTCGACGTGTTTAAGGCTTTTGACCGTGTTCCCCATATGCATCTGTTAGCCAAAATCCGGTCTTTCGGTATTACTGACCCTCTCCTCTCTTGTCTATCCTCGTATATCTCTCACAGACCACAAGCTGTGCTCGTTGACGGCCACTTATCTTCTGCTAAATCTGTTACTAGCGGCGTCATCCAAGGCAGTTTCCTAGGACCAATACTATTCCTTAATTATATCAATGACATTTTCTCTTCTATTCGACACGGAACCTCTTTCCTCTTTGCCGAAGGTATATAAATAATGTACTCCTTCATCCCCAATGACCTATCCGTGACCCTGTGCGACCTATTGCGTGACTTGCCTTCTCTCCAAACTTGGTGCTTCTCGTGCTTTGTGAAATTATCTGCGGATGAAAGCTTCCTCCTAACTTACAAGTGCACTTTACCACCCCAGCCAAATTTGTCTGGAAGTCTTGCCCACCTCCATACACCCCATGGTTACCGATCTTGGAACAAACTACTCAGTTTTCTTTAACTTCTCCAAGCAGGCGTCGTTCCAAATCGCTAAATCTAAGCAAACCCTAGGCTTGATCTATCGGCGTTTCTTAATACTGGCCAGTCGCTTCTTCATGTATCTCCCACATGTGAGACCACTCCTAGAATATTGTCCCATTACCTCTAGCCTCCGGCCAAGTTACTCTATTGTATCCCTTAAGAAAGCTCAGCTTACTTTCACCAAAAAGCTGTTTGTCGTATCCATAGCGCTAATGTACTGCCAGCTCTGTGAGCTCCTACAGACTGAGCCTCCGTGGATTCGTCGCATGAGGCTCAACCTGGTTTTCCTCTTAAAGCTAATCCATAACCAGGCCTGCACCTCCTATCATATCTCATTCGATGCCCCCTGCTCCTACCCCGTCCGACATCGTGCCTTCTCTCTCCCTGTCCCTCATTCTAATCTCAGCCTGAAGTCTCAATTCTTTCTGTCAGCCTATTCCAAAATCTGAAATAAGCTCCCCCTTAGCTTACGCGGTGCCTCCCCACTGTTTGGTTTCAGGCGAGAACTTGTGTTATACTTAACAGTTCCCAATGCTATATTGCTCACCAATGAGCACGTTTCCACCGACCTGGCCTTCGGAAGGAGCCTCACACTGTAACTCTACTACCTGTGCTCCACAGGCCACTAGGTACACCCCACTCCCGACTCTTCCCCTCTATCTAGTGCCACGAACTACGGCCATTGCCGTCCCTGATCCACAGCGAACATACCTTCCGCCTTCATACGATAACCCTGTTGCTCACCCACATTCATCTTCCATCCATCATTTTTATTTTTCTTCTCTCCTCAGTATCCGGTGCTCCTCAGCTGGGACAACCCCAGATTGCCCTTCTCAATCTGTCCTACCTTCCCAGTGATCCTCGATGAAGGTCAACCACTTCGGGCGCTGTACCGACCATCTCCCTGACAGTTCCACCTTGATTATATTGCTACACGGCCGTCTGCCACTCGCTGTTCCCGTTGGCTCTGCTGTCCACGGTCTCACATCGAGGCAAATTGCTCCTGAATCACACACCCCTATCGCAGTCGTTTTGCCCCCGTTAAATTATCAACGGCCACTCGTGCCACTCCCAACGGTTCGAGGCGCGGTCAGATCCACCTCTTTCGCCGGCGCACATCGGGGGTGCAGGCCGTCTGTAATGATGAGCGAGCGCAATCAAGCTGGTGGATCACGCCTTCCGTGTTCACTTTGCGAAGTGTTTTTCAGGTTGAGGGCCCAGAGCACGGCTAGTCCCACCCACTAGCACCGGTTGCGAGTTGCACGCTCTAACCCTTCTTGGACTACCGCATCCAATACTGTCGGTTGAAAATTGCAAGCTCCCCATCCTTTTTTCGCCCCAGTTTGTTCGCCTTTAGTTCTTATCATCTGGTAACACTTCCCATTTTCGTCGCTCTACCACGGTATGCACACCTACCCGTTCTGTCCTTCCCCCTATAGCCTCTCTACATCAACCTTCATTGCACTGAGTCACTATCGTCCTAACCACTCTTCTCTGCCGACGTTCGCCAATATCTTTTTCCGCCTGCCGTCATTGCCGGCTTCTGTTCTATATGCACCTGGTATTAACCTCCGCTCAGAATGCCAATTGGTAGCATTCTTATGCCCCACTGCCTCTGGTTTTGTTAAATCCCTCCTCGTTCTCCCTTCTCATACACAATGCCATTACGCACCAATCACACCCGCAGCCATGACCAATCCGCATATTAGAACTTGCCGCTCCAAACTTTGCTTCTTCTACAGTTGCATTTTTTACCTAATCACCACACTATATTTTCTTTTCTTGGCTCCGCGATTTCTCTGTGGTTCTTTCCATTGGGCAGTGTCCCGACTAGCATTCACCTGCTTGATTCACCTGTTCAATTGTCTGCTGGCGCGCAGCTCTCTAGTTTCAGTGCCCCAACTCCCCCGGGCGTTCATTTCTTGGGCATTTTGTTCTATTACTGGTTCACTTATATTGGGGATTCCTGCTTCCTTCTCCGCCTCCTCTGTGTTTCACCTGCAGCAAAGTGATTTCATTGGTCATGTCTTACTTGTGTCTCCCCGGTCATTGCTTCCATCCCTTGATCCGTTTATGGCTCGCTACAGGCACTTTTCCGCATGCCTTTCTGTGTGGTCTCTTTTTCCATGTTCCACAGACTGTGAAGAGGACTTTTCGTTGTGATGTTCTTTTACAGTTCCAAGTCGTATGATCTGTCACCGCCCGATTCCCCTGGTCCGTCACCACATGTAGCACCTGCACTGATCAAATAATTAGACACATTCTTACCTATTCTCTTCGATCCTATCCTTCATCTTCCCTAGTTTATAGTCTGCTCTTCAAGGCCAACATCACTTTTGAGCTTCTTCAGTCTTCTCCCTGTTGGTCCACTATATTATCCCGTCAAGAAAAAACTTTGTCCGAATTCTCCCAGGTCAATCCTACACACTTTGGTCCTATCCTGTCTACCTCTCCCAATCACTGATACTTTTATCTTCTAGTATTCCATTGCTCCTTGCTCATGCTCCTCGCGTATCTATTTATGTACTCATATAATACAGTAATAATAATAATGGTATATATCTCGGCTATGGTCGAGACACACTCGCAGGCGCATGATCTTGGTGTACAGCGTTACTCAGTAAAATGAAATATTTACGAACTTCAGGCATAGAAGTCAAAAATGCCAGCTGTAGAAAAACATAGCCAGCGATAGTCTATCTGGATCACTCCAATATATATATATATATACTTACATATGTATATATGCATCTGCACGGCATCCTGCACTTTTCCCCAGCTATTTCTCATGATACCATCCCGCTCACCCCCATGATACTCGTCCACTCCTTTTCACATCTACACTTCATATTTATCGTATCAAATCCCTACAGATCATTCTTGCCATCTGTACCACCCTTTACTTATTCCAATGTTCGCCGCCTGTTCTACAGTGCGTTTTGTGCCCTGTCCTATGACCATGTTATGCAGTGCAGCACAGCCTCATGACTATATAATCCCTAGCAACGGATTTCTCTTCTTTCTTCACCGTCTCCCACTACCAGCCTTTCCCATATCAATTTCTAGCCCCTTTCATGCACGCATGACAGTTTCCAGACATCCCCAATTGGGCCACAGGCATGTCCGGTGTGACCCTCAGTTTGGTCTGCTTTTCCAAGTTCCACCGATTGTGAAGACAACGTCAAGTCATTATGTTCTCTTACAGTTCCAAATCGTGTGACCTGTCACTGCCCGATTCCCCTGGTCCGTCACCTGCATTGATCAAATAATTAGACACATAATTACCTGTTCTCTTCGATCCTATCCTTCATCTTCACTCTTCCATGTACTACCCCTTACAGTCGTCATCTCTTTTGTGCTTCCGCATTTCTTTTCCCTCTTTGTTGGGCCGCCATGTTCACCTGTCATGGAGTTAATTCACCACAATATTCCAAAGTTAATTCTACAACCATTTTATCTAACCTTACCTACCCCTCCCAATGACTGCTAATTTCTCCCCAGTACCCTATTGTTATTGCTCCTGCTCCTCTTATATCTATCCATATATATATATGTAACAAATATATATATTTAGACTTGCGCTTATATATATATGCGCATTCGCACGGCATCTTGCAGTTCCTCACCGGACCTTTCTCTTGCTATCATCCCACCGGCCGCCATGATATATATGCATCCATCGTCCTACATCTGTGCCTCACACCTACGGTATCCAATTTTTCTAAACCGTTTTTGTCACCTGATCCACCCTCTACGTCTTGTATTGCTCTCTGCCTGTTTCTCGATGAGTTTTGTGCCCTGTCCACCGACCATCCACTGCAGAGTACCAATGCCTCATTGACATATAGTCCACTGCAGTGCACCTCACTTTTTTCTCCGTCGTCCCTCGCTACTGCGGTTTCTTTCACGGATTTCTGGACTTTCTCATGTATATCAGTCGGCTTTCAGATGTCTTCACCCGGGCCAGTCAAACCCCCCATCTGGGAAAGTCAATGATCGTACTACCACAAATGCAACGGTAATATAAGCTGAAATGGACATTTTGGGATTAAACAGATTACTTTTAAAAGAAAATAAAAACATTTCGGTTGGGTATAACCTAAAACAAAGAATATTATAAAGTATTTTTTATGTCATCAAATTTACACTGGTATATAAGGCCTAGCGCAACAAAATGTCAGCACCCATCTCACTAGCTAGCCACATGAATGACCATGGCCGTTGACATATCTGATACATTTTCCAAATTGATAAAAGACTTCTACAAAGATCTCGAGGAATTCACGACCAATTTTCGAGAGTTCCAGCGTTGCACAGGCACCGGCTTTTACATTTACAATGCCCGTACATGGAAACAGGCCAAAAAGCGTCAGGTAGCAATAAGCCGCAGAATGGCGTACACCGTTGTGTCTATTGGCGCCAAAGAGGCGGAGGTGGATCCAGGTTAGAATAATTGTATGCTAATGCTTAACTTTGTAGTAGATACAAAAACCTAAAGTGCCGGGCTTTCGTCACCTTGGTCGCCAAAGGAACTGGATATCATGTTGAAAAGTGGTGTATTGTCCATAGTCATAGGTTCCAACTAGGCAATCCTGGTTTATATGTGGCCAACCGAAGGCTGACAGCGTTTCAACAGTATATAGTATATTACCTAATGGATACATTCCATGATACAGCTGAATAAGTGGATATACTATTTGCATGTTCAGTGAGCCTCTGAACATCATAGACTCTCGGTTCATATTTGTTTGTCACAGTCATGATGTACGTAGTAAAGTAATACGGGTAAAAGAATTACTGGATGGTAAAGGAATTAGCCAAGTAGTATACGAGGAGAATATAGTTAGGTTCCTTTCCTTCATACCCAGCGAGATGAGTCCGGTTGCTCGCAGATGCAGCCACGTGATTCCAGTTGAAGCTACCCATCAAATAAACTGCGGAGGCTATGTATTATGGCACGCAATGACAGCGGATGAAACAGGCTTAGGTTGTAGTATTCTGTATGCGTTGCTGCCCAATGAAAGCACTGCAAGCTACAGACAGGCTGTGGGTTTCCTGCACGAATACCTACCAGCAACTAGGGAATGTAAAACAATAGTGATAGATCGTAGCCTGGTTCAGTTAAACGGGTTCAAGACTCATTGTCCTGAAGCCCAGGTAGTGTTCTGCTAAATTCACGTGTTGTAAGATATGCGAAAACGGCGTATTCATCTATTTGGGGCGACAACGTTAGAAAAAGACCGTGTTTTCCAGTGGATGTGGAACATGGTGTTTGCTAACAGCGAGTCTGCTTTCGAACGATTTCGTGCTGTTATTCAGGCACACAGCTCCGAGGCAATGGGTTACTAAGTAAGGATGTGAATGCCCTTTAACGATTTCTGGGCGGGTTACAAAGTAAGGCAAGTAACACCTTTGGGTAATTTGACAACTAATGGAGTAGAAACCGAAGATAGGCATCTTCAGACAGGACGTTCACCTAGGTAAACGTATTGCGGTTCTGTGAAAGAATTCTGGAGGGGGTGTCATCTTTGAGAGAAGTTTCGCAGGGTAGACTTGTTAAGGACCAAATGTCCATATGCAAGTTCCGTAATGTGCCATATTGGCTGAAACCCGTGTTTGCCAAGCTAACAGTATTCACTCGTGGCGTTCTACTTCACCACGTGCATACCATGATGATCACTGGTATCTCTTATGTAAAAAGTAAGTGGCTTGTAACAAACAATAGAGGTTCCTCCGTTAGGGTTACCGGCGGCAGTGTGCCACACTGCAACTGTTCGTTCAGTCTCCAGTGGTTGTTGCCTTTCGTTCCCGTGTCGCATGTCGCTCGTTCCACTAACGTCGACCTTTAAAAGTTGGCCGATAACCGCTGGTCAATAAATTGTCAGGAGGTGACAACCCTAGCCGATGGAGACACCATCATCTCACAAGCATCGACTTTCACAATCACCACTAAGGCGCAGGAGCTGCGGGGGAGAGAGGATATCGGTAGAGATATTGCCGCCGCATTGGCTAGTCTTGGGAAGGATGACTACAATACGGCTAAGGCCCAACTAAGTTTGTTACCAGAAGGTTTAAGCTTGTGGCCAAATGTTAAACTGTGCTACGAGCATCCTGAAAAAGAAGGCGTAGAACAACGGTCGGATATCGCCACTATGTTCAACCGGGAGAAAGAGGCCCAAAATGTATTAGAATGTCCGGCCGAAAAGAGATTTAACCATAAAACAGGGAACAGCGTCTAGAAGAAAACCAGTAATCGAGGTTCGGTTTAATGGCGAGAACGATATTCAGGTTACAGGAAACCCTTTGCAGCGTAGCCGCTTCTTCCAACATCGGAAAACTACGGCCAACCAATTCCGAATAACAAACAAGAAACGGAAACTGGACAGGCCGTCTTCTCTAATCAACAAGGACGTTTGGAGCGTTTGCCGGCGAGAGGATCCAACGGTCGATCTGGACGAGGACTTTTAGTGGGTTCAATGCCAAAAGTGTGACCAATGGGCATATTATCAAAGAGCAAGGTTCACCAACGAGGAGGACTACACTTGTGTGTATTGTCTAGCTGGGTAAACGTGGGCCCAAGAGATTGACAGAGGCCCTATTCGGGGCCACCGCATTATGATTCCTGCCATATTGGCATTGTTGTCTTCCTTGTTGATTTTTTTGGGCCGGCACAACTAGGTCATTATGGAGCGTGTTTACTTAGTGAGTCTCCTTTCGTGCTAGTGAATACTGGATGGTAGATTAGATTCGTTTATATATATATATATATAGCCCAGTGAGAATGACAGAGAGGATGTTAGTCGAGCTAATGACCGGAGAGGGTACATCCCCTCATGGGATTTCGGTTAACGGGCTGGCCTTTCCTGAAGGTGCAGCCTAGTGACTCAAGTCGTAGTGTGGACTACTTCCCGTTTATTCTAAGCCTGAGGCCCGGACCCATTAGTTTCATGACCAGTATTTATCATCAAGGTAGCAGACTAATAAGTCTTCCGTTATAACTACAGACATTCGTCTAGAAACGTAACGGTTGGCCAGTGATTATAATATTAAGAAAGCCTGACCCTCTCCTCTCTGTGAAGAGTTTCTTATGTCTGGTGGAGGTTTCATGTAGGCAATGGCACAGTGGCCCTTCCAGGGTACAAATTGTACAGGTTGACGGAGAAGGAATTCCTATAGCGTTCCTTGTATTGTTCAAGGCGAACTACATCTAAGAAAGATTGTTTGAAATATTTTCATATCCCGTAATTTTTGTAGTTCCAAAAAGTCTCCCATTTTGCGATACGAATGTTGGTAGGCTAATTTCATATTTTTTTCGGACATATTAGGCTTTGCTGCATTTACCATATGTTGCTATTTTTCCAGTTCCACCGCGGTATACAGCCTGTAACGAGACTCAACATTTTAGCAGATTTGAGCGGAAACAGTGGCAGTATAATTCCGCCATTATCTCATTCAAATTTAGCGGGGTGACGTGTTCGGTGTTTTTTTCTCACTGGTGCTCGTTTAAATCCTATTATGGTAGTTTCGTTCGTGGTTACCCCCATCAGGCCTTGACTTTCAAACTCACTGGGCGTTCATTTGAATCCGCCCTTGAGTTCTTTTAAACTCCCTACAATCTCTATCTAGTGCATACACTTATCTTATTTTCATCCCACTTAATTCCCCCTTTTGAGCCCGTTTACCCCACTTTTTCTTGCAAATTTCCACATTTTAATGAGTTTTATCTCTCCATTCCGTAACCTGCATCAACAAACTCATGCACATGGCACGCTTCGTGCGTCTCCGAAATAAAACAAAATCATTATATTACCGTATTGTTAGAGGAAATTGGTCAGTTGCCGAGAAAAGTTTACGTGAGTTCGTCTATGCTCTTACTCGATGGTGCTATCGTACTGATATTATACTCGAGTGTGAGCAAGGAAACCTGATGTGGATGTAATTGCATGGTTATTGTGGTATCTTTTTCGTCGTTATCTTATTGCAAAGCAGGACAACACCGATGTGAGGACTGGCTCCGGAGAGCCGTGAGAGGCGGGAATCCGATAGGTCCGAATTTTCGTCAGGGAAGAGGGCTCTAACGGTCTACATTCGGTTTTCATGGTGGGCGGCGCTAGGGCCTGCTTCAGGTTTGGGGGTAGCACGATACACATTCATTGGCTTCCAGCACGTGGCGCTGCAAGAGTTAAACACTATTTGGACGATTTTATCATTTTTATATTTTTATCACCGTCAGATATATGGCTGTCAGAGAAGGCGGAGCTGCTTTTGGTCGGTGACCGCAGCTCTCAAGCCCCGACCTAAACATGGACTGCATGTAACAAGCAGCGTTGGGAATGAGTCAACCACACCAGTGAATCCGTAACTAAACTGCAGCCCGGAGACATGGGTCACACATGACAAGACTAGTGTGCCTGGAAGACAAAACACTGGGGCGTTTTTCTCTCTTTTTATACCAAGCTCCTACTCTTTGATGTTCATGTCGTCTCAGTGGTGGTCAACTCTGTGCAGGAATTTTTACAGATGTGCAGCTCTAACACTCGCTATATCTGCGAAGTCAGAACCCCCAGGCCGTTTACATGGGACAAAAAATTCAGGAGGTAGGGTCAACCACAGCCTGCGATTATTCGATGGGGTTTGTGTTCAACAAAACGCCAGTCTGCACAAAGATGGGGTGCAGCTTGCAGCACTAACAAGGTGACGTATCGGGACGATCCACAGGTGGTTCGTAGTTTTGTTGAATAAGTTTCAAACGTTATATAGGCCAATCATGGGAGGATGCTGGAATTATGTGATTGGGAGGGAAGTCGAGCTATGAGTGTCTAATGATTCGATTTAGGGAGACCAGTGTATGAAAGTTGAAGAGTCCGAGAGGTGCTGCGTCTCGGGTCAGAGACAGAGGCGGAGACTAAATAAAGATTAGGACTGGGAGTGCTTAAAGGATATCTTTCATACCACCAGTGGTACTTCATATATTCAAACACGATTTCAGAGGCACTGGCCTCAGTCGTGAAAGTACCTAAGTTTGGGCATTGTTACCTGGTAAGATTACGCCAGGGTGATGGCAACGACGGTGAATCGTGTGGCACATCCTAGAGACTATCGAGGGTTCTGGTTAATATCCAGCTCTTTCCTCGTAAGCTCTATCAATAGCCACATATGAGGAACTGAGTAGTAAGCGGTTAGATTTGTATGATGTGATTCCTCATGCGCTTCAAAGCTCAATTCACCATCCATCGAAGGAGTCGATCGCTGTGTGGGAATCAGGTTGCTACCGTTCAAAGCCAGTGACGCAAGGATGCTATATCATGTGGTGTAAATGTTCATCAAACCGTTGAGAGCCAGCCCGGATAGCCTTGTGGTTAAGGTGTTCGAGTCACAATCGTTCACCCCGGGTTCGAGTCCCGGTTGGGGCTCGGTGGATGAGCACTGCCGAAGATTCTCAACAAGGATGAAACAGCTCTACAGTGCTTCCATGGCTTTAAATGGTGAATCGAGAGTTGAAGCCGCGTGGTGAAACATACTATATAAAAGTCACAAATGAATTTGTAAGGGTGATCAGTTTACAAATGTCAGCGCTACGCGTAGTCTAGACTTCAACATAATTAGGGAATCTGGGGGACGGATATCAGCTGGGAGTTCATTCCACAAATTTGCACATTTATGGATGAAAACGTTTTACCATGAGGATTTCCGATAAGTAGGGATCGTTATGCGGTGTTCCCTATTGCGCAGTTGATGTGTCGAGTTTATGCTGAACTGGACCTGGCTAGAGGAGACAGCTTGTTCGTGGGGCAAATTAGGCAAAAATGCAAGGTTGAGTTTTATTACCTAAGCCACAGAGGGTCAAGCCGCAGGAATGTACACGGCTGTCTCTAGCTAAGGTTCACAGAAATCCCGAATAGTTTTTGGTAAATCAATGCTGTACATTTTCAATTTCGATAATGTCACATTTGTGAACACTCGAGAATACAAGCTCACAGTACTCTAGGTCTAGGCGAACATGAGTTTTGTATGTCTCTAACTTACTGTTCTTGACAAGGAAACTTCTCTGCAACAAACCAAGGGAACTGCTTGTCCGTGCAGATATGTACTAAGTCTGTTCAGAGAAATTGAAAGTGTAAGAGTTTTTTAGTCCGAGGTCCCGTAATTTTGGGGAATATTGGAGTGAGACGAAGCCAATCTTAAGCATGTCGTGAGGAACATTACAGTTCAGCGTGAGATAACCGCTTTAGTTCGCTGAAAACTCCAATTTCCAGCGATCACGCCGGGAGGGTGGGAACCCTGTGTCGACCGTGATGCTATTTAGTGCTACTGGTGGGTTTCCTCGTTCAAATTCGTAGACTATCTTCATAACATCGGCAAATAAGAAAATTTCGCCATAAGTTATGACATTGCCAATGTCATTTACGTGCAGTAAAAAACCGGCAGTGGTCCTGGAACACTCCTCTGGATAGCACCCGCTGTTTACCGGACGGGGGTCTGACATCTGGCTGTTGATGCAGGTAACTTGGTGACGGCCTTGTAGTTAGGATTTAAACCAACTGAGTAGGGGGTTCACAATCCCGCATCCTCTAATCTTGTTCAGCAACTTCAGGTGCGGGACTCTGTCTAGAGCTTTTGTCATATCAAGGTAGATGATGACGAGTGCCTTGTCTTTGTCGGCAACTGTTGTTACCAAGTTCAGTAAGTCGAATTGACAGGTGGAGCACGAGCGTGATTTGAGAAATCCGTGCTGTCTTTGGCTGATGACTTTGTGTGCAAAAGGGTAATCGGTCAGGTAGTGTTTCACGGCATTTTATAGCAGCCTCGAGATTATTGGCGTGTGATTAGTGGGGTGGTAATTGGTAACGTCATTAATTGAGCCTTTCTTGTGCCTAGGGATGATAATGGATTTCTTCCGCTGGTTGGGGAAGGTTCCGGTTTGCAGGGATAGGTTGTATAGGTTCAGTAGTAGGAGGGGACTATCGGGCCACCAAGAACGAATATTGCGTATGGTAAGCAGCCCGGTTCGGGGTGGTAGGTTGATTTAAAAGTGTGGATGTATCTATTTACATCCGTAGTGATGACCGCGATAGAACGGATTGAGGAATTTGTGATAGACGGGGTGGTAAGCCGGGCACAAGCCGGACTGAGAGACACGGTGGTTGTGAAGAATGTAGTGAACGTGTCAGCTATCTTCCGCGGTGAGGTTAAGAGGTTATCCAGATGGGTGGTCTGTTTTACGCATTGTGTTGATTGTGGGGCTACGAGCACTGTGCAGCCGGGCTAGCCCTTGAGCTTTGTTTGGGTGGCGTAAAGCCTTGGCTTCTTGTCTTAGTCGTAAGTCATGGGCCTTGTGATGGATTTCGCGGGGGGAACTTTCCAGTCTTAAGGCCGCAAAAATCTCAACTTCCTTGGTACTGCCGTCGAAGCTTGTCGTGTTTCTGCTTCAGCCTGATAACATGGCAACATTTTGGTCCGCATGGATAGTGGGGGCGTGATATGCTTCCCACGCATGAGAGTAATTTCAAGTAGAGGAGGTCAGCGAAGTACCGGGGCTTTGCTGTTAAGAAGAACTCGTCCCAGTTTCTGGAGCGAATTTTCGAGGGAAACAAACCTGTGGTTCGGTGTGCATCTGTTCGAGCTGCGGGATCCGCTAGTTTAGTGCCCAGCAAAGGACAGATAAACTGCAGCCTACGTGAACCAACAGGCAATTTATAGTGCTGCAAAACATTTATTCCCAGCATACCCGTGGGAACATCCGCAAGGATGCACGGCCACAGATACCGTCTTCTTGGTCCCAGGTTGATTGCAAGCTTTCTCGAGCTGTAGATAGGAAAGGATGAACCATTCGCAGCGGACAGCCTAGGAAAGAAAGCGCGTGGCTTGTCTTTACCAACTGGCGAGACAGAAGCTTGAGCCTCAGTATCAACTAGGAACCCAACTTTGGTGCACGAATCATGCACGTAAAACAACCGGCCGACCTAAGACTGATTGCCGTCGAATACGACCGCCTTTACTGACCGGGAGTGGAGCTTCTTGCCACTTATGAACAAGGCTACCTGGACCTACAGGCGGTTGGTACAAAAACGCGGCGGCAATAACAAAAGTAGCCGGTAGGTTGTTCAGGTTTTGCAGAAGCAGATAAGGCTGATTCACGGAGGATGTTGGCAGTGGAGGACGCCCCTCCGTGTCTAGGCTTGTATGGGTTTCTAAGGGGAACTGGTACGTTTACTTTGTCTTTGAAACACAGCCGGCAAGGGAAGGATCGAGAGTGCCGATACCCCTCCAGGGATTCATTCAAGTCAACGCCCCTATGATAGCGTGACGTCGTGGCGATGATGTAGCCAGCCCCACTGCCGAAATGGGAGACATCTCGTCCACCGCAGAGGCTGCTCGTTCCAGGGGCGAATTCTAGAGGACAGCAGTAACGGCGGTCTGGAATTGACAAGGCAACGAATCCAGCCATTGTTCTTTGACCAGGACGTCTGCAACGATGCGCGAGCGCAACTTGTTTGGCGGACCGCACATCCTGTCTTCAGAAACGGTTTTCAGCTTGGGTGTCCAGCGCACGGTCAGTCCCACCCACTAGCACCACTTGCAGATCACAAGTTCTGTCTTTATGCTCACACTGCTACGGTAAACTTTTGCTTCATTCCTCTCCAGTTATTACCGGTTTCCCTTCGAGCACACTCACTATACTGACGTTATATAATGCCCAACACAAACATCATCGTCTATGCATGCATCAGTGAACAGCTTTCATCCTTACCTGCTGTCCATCTTTTCCTCTGCTCGCAGCTGTTGCTTATGCAAGCACTCACCGACCAAGGCAGTTACTTCTTGCCTACCTTCCCGGAGTGACACGTCTGTCTATTCTTCTGCCTCATTTGTCATTATTCCCGTTCCGTGTTAGAACCCGCCAATACTGTTCAATTACTGGCACATTTGTTGACACTGTTCATTGCCTCGTCGGTAACCAAAAAAACGTCCGGCGCCGACATATCTTTCGGTAGTCCTTCAGTGGGCAGCGAAGTAATTAGTAACTGCCTGCACCCTTCATCGGTCCATCCGATCGCATCCGCAGTGCTGTTGCATCGAGTGTTCGGGTTTTGCAGATCAACACTTTTCCTCCATGACTGAACGTCTCCAATACACTTCCCATGCAGCATCGTCGCTCCTTTCCCACCATTTGCTACACCACTCAAATTGGTCATGAGAAATGTGACACTCACCGTCTACTTACTACACCATCACCGTTATTGCAACCTTTGATCTTTTAGATATTGCATTCGTGTTATATTAACGAAACTGACCCTGTATCCAGCCTCTAAATCCCACCACTATCTGCACAGGCTGATACATTTCATTTCTATATCCGTTGATCCACTGCCGCTTTCCGCGATATACCTGGGCAGTTTGATTGACCTGTCATTTTTGCATGGTACACACCACACTGCACTCCTCTACTGACGTACACTTACCTGAGAATTACTCTACCATCCCTCTTGCAGAACTAAACACCTGTATAATGGCTGTAACCACACAGTCAATATTGATTTGTCTTCCAGTTCCGCTTTGACATTTCATACCAACCCTTTATAAAGTTAACAATTTGCTGCACGCTCACCTGCTTTCCTCCGGCCGTTCCATACCACCAGCACTCTGGTAGTCTCCCTCCCACGAAGTACACAATTGTTTGCCGCATATATGTTTCCTCCAGTATGCAGCAACCACTTTATATACTACCATCTTTGCAGACTGATGTACTTCCATATTAATACTTCTTGACATACCTGTCGTAAAGTGAATAATTCACCGAAAGCTTCTACGAGATTTCTATCCATATGCCTCCCATATTCTGCAGCCCACCAACAACATATCCTTTGCATATGTTCAAAATTCCACCAGTGGTAATTATTTACTATACCACTTATGCATGTACTCCAGACCTTCAGCCGACATCATTCGACCCTGACCTTCAAATTTGCCGGGCATTACTGCCGTTGCAGTCCACTGTAACACTCTTTGATACTCTGCATACTCGTGTTGCACCCTTTTGTAAATTCTCATTCCAGCATCACTATAATCATCTGGTCATGCATTATAGCATGCTTCGGGAGCATCCGAAATATACTATTATTATTATTATTATTATTATTATTATTATTATATCCAAATCCCTAAAGGCTGGCCCCACCGGGGACCGAGGGTGGTCTGGGTGGCGGCCAGGTTCGGTGCCCCCGGTGGGTTGTCGTTCCAGTGGCTGGCATAAGCGACTCTTCCGGGAGGTTGCGAAAAGCTTGAGAATTGCTCCCTTTAGCCGGTTGCCTGGCCGCTCTTGGGGAGGATTTGGCTCCAAGACAACCTGTGATAACTAAGACTAGACCCAAGGCACCCTCACAATTCGCATTAAACTCAACATGGCTCATGCCTCAACTACGTGCAATTGAAGATCAAAAACACCTACTCAATTGGCACATACTGGGACTCGCATTTCTCGCAGTTGTATTGTGTATAAGCATGCAAATGAAATGAAACCAGAAGAAGTACTGTCATTAACAATCACCATATCCACAGCTGCTTCAGGAACTTTCAGGGTTTCTGTAATCACGGCCTACTTTGTTCTGTAAACGTTCCGATCTGCTGATTATTTCTGATGGGCTGAAATTTGAACTGGGATCGCTTACATCTGAAAAAGACTCAGAAAGGTCAGAATTATATCAGCCGGATTGCAATCGGAAACATGACTGAAAGCAATCTGATGTGCATGTTTTCGACAAATGGAACTCTCATTGGCAACCAGAATCTGACAAAGTCCCTTCCCAGGTTGCTTAGTTACAGTGTTTGTCGAGTGTCTCAGATCATTCCTTCTGCGATAAGCAACTTTCGAGGGCTCAAGCTGGGGTAAATAAGTGCGCAGTGTACGGCTGTTGAACAGCCCCACCGGACTGTTACTCGTGATTGAGCCTACAGAATTGCGATAGTGCATCAGAAGCTGTCCACGGTCCACTCGAGTTCACTAAGCTTTCATGCTTCTATGGATGTGATAGGGCTCTTTATTGTTCGTAGAAACCTTTCAGAAATGCCATTTGACTGCGGGTGACATGGAGGAGTTAATGCATGATGGTGACCCATGGACCTCAACCAATCTGTCACCTTTTTGAGTAGTGAAGTGAATCCCGTTATCGGCAACCAATGCGCATGGTATTCCTTCCCGGCTAAATGTCTCGCAAGTAGCAGTATTGGTAAAATAGTAGCTCGCTCAGTTAGTGAAATAAATCCCTGAACACTCAGAAAAAGAATCGATGATAACGATGGCGTAGTACTTGGTCAAGAAAGGTCCGAGATAATCATAATGGATACGCTGTCAGGCCTTGCATAGTATGGGCCACGGGGTCCGCGTGGAAGTTTGGGAATGAACATCATGCACACAATAGGTACAACGTTCAGCAAACTGGCGCAAGCCACTGTTCAGTGAAGGCCAACAACAGGTAAGTCGGGGCAAGGATTTCATCTTTTCAGTACCACGATGTCCGGAATACAAGCCAGTCACAGAGGCTTACAGTAATGTAGGTGGTATACTAATGCGGTCATCGAGACACAAAATGCCATCACGGGTGACCTAAGTGCCTTCGAGAATCTTGGTATATTCCAGAAATCGAAGCTTAATTTTTTCTGTCCGACCGTGTGGAAAGCAAGACAAAATGGCCTGATAATACTTCCGAGCTTCGCAAACTAGATCGGATCGACTTAGTGGAAGTGGTTGGGTTAGCAAACAATCAAAGCGGGTTTCCTCAGAAGTACCTGAGGAGACAAATAGTCCACAGAACTAAGGGTTTCCGCCTTATGATGCAGAATATCATAAGAAAATTCGCTAGGAGCTATACTCCACCGCTGAACTATGACCGCAGATAATTTCGCTAACGGAGTGAGTAGATCGTAAATGAACTTCACTGATCCATAACCAGTCACTGATGTGATGTGTGACCCAAACAAGCATTTGCGCAATCGAGTGGCCGCTCAAAACACTGCCAGAGACTGAAGTTGTGTTTCTGAGTATCCACATTCTGCAGGATTAGGTCGACGGGGAAAGCACAGCAGTGGGTGATCTTCCTGTTCGAGCACAGCTCCGACTCAATGGCAGAAGCATCCATAATGACGGTGGATGGCAACTTGGGTAAAAATGCAGTGGTAAAAGAATTGAGCAACTGTCGAGGCTTGCACTCATGCTCAGGGGACCGCTGAAATGAGTTTTGTGAACAGAGGTCTAACAAAGGTTCCGCTTAGAAGTAAGTCCGGAATGAATCTTGAATAGTGCTGCAGTGAAGAAAATAACGAACGAAGTTCTTCGAGGGATGAAAATGAAGGTGCAAGCAGTACAAAATAAAAACGGTCAGGATCGGGTCGCTACACCACGTCGGTTTGCGTGCTGTTATGGGCTTAGTTTCCACTAAGCTATCTAGGGTGATATCAGGAATAATGGCTTCTAGGGGTATCTGCTCAACTCAAAACAATTCGGGGATTGTTTTCTGAACAATAAACTTGTAGGCAATCAGCTTATCTACAAAAAGTTGCCAGAATAGCCTCTTAACTGCCAATCTGGAATAGATGAGTGTTTCCATTTGTCGACACGCCTAAATCCATCCCTATAATAATTCTTTGCCAAAGCATGCCCAAAGCGACTTTGTCCACCCTCACCACCGGATGAGAAGCCATCTTCAACCCGCGAGCATTGAACGCCTCCTACTTCCCGCAGCTCTGGTACCTTGCTCGGCACCACTAACTGATATACGCAGTGATGTTGGCATCAAATTTAAAGCACTAGCACGAAACCTAGAATCCATGGAAGGACAGTTACGTATCATGGATAATGCTCTGACCGCGTTGTCACCACTAGTGTGTATCGTGGATCCTCCAAAATACCCTAACACGCAATGTTTACTAACGACAGGTCGCTTTCTGGGCTCAATTGCTCCTGAAGTCCACCACAGAATTAAAAGATCCAAAAATGCTGTAGTCTTTTTTATTCCGAATCGTCTTCTGCTTTCCTCAATTAAACATCCGTTGCTTCTAGCCTGCGATATGTCATACCAAGAGTGCGGCTGCGCAAGACTAAGAAAAAAAGTCACAGCGGTACATGTATCCACTTTTTTTAATTCCATGAGGAAAACATTGCCACGGAATTCTTCAGAAACAGAGAGGCTATCATCAAAGGCAACTCGTTCAAAAACATAAAAATTGTTGCCAATAAAACCCCATTGCAGATGGATGTCCTGAAGTCGGTAATCGGCAATCCCTTATCGTCACAATCTCCCGATTCAGGGCCGCCCAACCCCCTCAACAACTCACCACGGTTGACACATTCACACACGCACCGTCTACCAATGCACCACCGGTGGATATAGACCTCGATATATCCCGCTCGTCGCCAACTCCTCATCGCCCATCCAAACGGCCCCACATTACAACCCAATCTCTACCATACCCCATGGGACGTACCGAAAGCTGGGCGATACAATCACCTCTCGAAGACAGCTATCGCTCAGCTATTAGCTATTGGCATGCCGAGAAAGTGAGTGCTTCCACATCACCACCCCGTACCAACGAATCAACAACAACACCGTCCCCAACGAAATCGAACACAGCATATTCCCCCTTCCTTGTTGCTTCCTGTGGTCTAGATCGTTTCAGCCTCGGCGTCACCACGCCCCCAACTGGCCTCATAAACCAGCCTGGGACCGCCCGTGTAAGCGCCAAACAGATTTTAACCCAACCATTTCCATCACCGGCACGCCCACCGAAACTCCATGGTCCCTCCGTTAGTATTCCATCTGTGCACCCAAGTAAAAATCCAAAGACCCATGTAGCCAACACCGAAGTGGTGCCACCAACTACTCGTTTGTCACCTTCGTCCTGTCTACCGATGCTCCACCATATTGCAAATTTGCCCCTGTTCATACCACCACCACCTTTGCCACCACCATTCGAACCTTCTCATTTTCCAGTACACCACGCACAGCGTTCGTTGTACTCGCTTAATGTTTCACCCGGTCGAATTCAGTTGCCAGACCTTCCTTTAGGCTTCTCATCCCACTGCAGCCCTTCCCTGTGCCTGAGCGATTTACCTATATCAACCCAACCGCGGCAGTAAACCGTCAACCACCCGTTCGAATCGGGCTCCCACTTTACCCAAACAACCGGCGACACATCCCATGGCTACTCAGTACCGACGCAAAATGCCAATTTTTTCCTTATGTGCCATGGACGAAACATGGCCTTATACTATAGCCCCATCCCAGTATATTCGTCCCCACCCGTTCCACGATGGCGGTATAACCACCAGTCCACTAATCCTTATTTCATTCACAAACCGGAGCCAGGCCTCTATGACGGCAGACCATATTTCCAACTTCCATCCACTCCACACTGGTTCCTCGCTTCAGGCTCCTCCACCCATCCTTAACGAAGCCCTCTTTGCCTTCTTAGTTGATCCTGCGGAGGCCGGCTACTTCATGCGCTCCCAATCGAGCTCATAAATTACCAAATTCTATCGAACCACCTGCCCTACCAGCACTCTCCCAATCTTTACTGGTCATTCTGATACCAACCAAACGTTCCCATATTGGTTCTTGACTTGCGCACAAAGTGATCTACCCGGGACTGTCTCATTCACGTCGTCAGTGCCAGGACTAACAAGGCCACTATCTCTGTCTCCTCCAGCCTCAAAGCTAGCACAACTACCTGTAGCAACAATACAGGGATGCACAACACGTACGTCCGTTTTCGTCATCAACATTCGCTCAGCAAAAATGCACCTTTTGCGAGCTCGGATCCTAGCGTCTAACTACAACGTCATCCTCACCACGGAAAAGTGGCTAAAAGCAAGCACTCCCAACTTAAGCTTCACTATGTCTGGTTGCAAGGCTTTGAGCAAATCTAGAATACATCGTCAGGGAGGGATTGACTAATATACTGCAGATAATCTTCTCCCGTTTCTATAATGCAACACCCAATCTTTGACGCGACTGAAGACTCAGTCTGGGCAACATTAACTGCAGCCACAAGAACTCTTGATTGAATGCTTTTATTGAACACCCGAATCAACCGGGGACAATATTGTGCCTATCACTGACAAACTCCAATTTGCCTCCGTCTACCCCCATCGATCACAAGTTGATCGCAGGTGGTTTCAACGCTCCTGGAGTGTGTTCGCCATCACACCCTGGGCCACGACGGTACCAGGGTTTCTTTACCTGTACATACCTTGGTGTTTGGACTCAACGCATTCAATCACCTACCAGGGGAAATAGCACTCTAGATCTGATGTTTTCTCATAGGCCTAATAAGGTGACCTCTTTAGGCGATAGCTTCCCCAGATGTGACCACAGGGCAGTCTCGTGCGCGTTCTCTGTGCGAGAAATCGTTATTTCCTCCAAAAAGTCTGCCAGACCCTGTCACTTGGCTCACTAGAACAGTCTTTCAAACATAATCAGATCCCATAAGTGGGGTACATCGTTTCTTTCGCCCGATCCTCAGGTGGTAGCAGATCAGCTATATTCCATTCTCGATCGGCCTTTAAACACCATCACCCCATCTATGCCAGCACTGACGAATTCTAGAACAAACAGACTCCCGCAGATGAAATGCTAACTCTCCAAACTTCGACGACTTGCACTCAAAACTCGAGAACTACCGGTACATATCCAAATAGACCGACTGTCAATGACGATCAAACCACAAACTGAAATCATGCTTACCCAGCAAGAATCAAATGCTTTATGCCACCCCAAGAAGACAGAAATCTTGAGTAAGCTGATGAGGACAAGAAACCCCCAACCCCGCAAGATTATACCTTTCATCACTTTCAGCAACTCTCATCTGGACAAACCAGAAGAAGTAGCTGAAGCTTTCAACACATTTTTCACTTCAGCCCTAAAGGCCAGTGTACCCACTCTTTGAGTGCACCCCGCACGCCTACCCAGTGAGACTACATCTACAGTTGCATTTCACTCCGATGATGTTTCTTCACTCCTACTCTCTATGACACCATCCCACTGCCCGGGTCCGGACTGTATTCCACCGGCTGCTTCTACTCTGAGAGGGCCAGACATACTTATTCTTTCTAATTTATTCATCTTGTCTATGAAATTCAGCCCGTTGCCTACTCAACGGAAAACCTCTACAATTATCCCCTTGTACATAGTAGGCCCAGTTTACCTTCTCGAGAGTTACTGTCCTATCAATCATACACCGATTATCTCCAGAATCATGCAGAAGCTCATTAAGAATAAGATAATGGCCCACCTTTTAACAAATAACTTGCTTAATGTGGGCCAATACGGTTTTCTGAAAAACTGTTTGTGCTCTACTCGTCAAGTTAACTTCTCGAACTCAGTCACAGAGGCTGCTGACAAGGACATGCCATGATTATTATCCTGCTTGATGTAAAGAAGGCTTTTGATAGAGCCTCACACTCGGCTCCTATCATAGGCCGAATCTTATGGCATCACGAACCCGTTACTTGGTTGGTTCGATTCTTATCTCTCCGACCGTCATCAGCCGGTTCAGGTTATTGGGTCCGTCTCCAGACCCAAACCTGCCACCAGTGGTGTCATACAAGGCAGCCTTTTAGGCCCACTACTCCTTCTCATATATGTAAATGATGTTTTCATTGTCGTTCGCCATGGCAGTCTTCACCTCTTCACAGAAGGCATCAAAATCTTGCACAGTTTTGGTTCTAGGCTGCTTACTACAGTCATCAGTGATATACGGCAAGATCTAACAGCCCTTTATTCTTGCTGTACCAGTTCAATAATGAAATTCTTTCCCGAGAAATGCAACATTACTACCTTTAAGTGCAACGTCCCCCCACGTATGCTCAGTATTGAGAGTCACCCAGTTTCCATCGGAGCGCTAGTACGAGATTTAATTTTGCAGTATTCAGCCGCCTTCACTTTCTCTGAACATGCTAATACTCAAATTGTGAGGGCCAGAAGACTTATACGCCCGCCTCGTAGGACTTTCCGCCTTCCAGATAGCAAACTCAGCACCTACAAGACGCACGTTGGACTACTCTTGGAGTACTGTTCCGTAATCTACTCTAACATGCGTCAGTGGGACAGAGCTGTTGTTGAAAAGGTTTACCGGCCAGTGACAAATAGTTAACTGGCTTTTCCACTCAACTCAATCACAGCTAACGATCTGAACATTCAAAATTAGATCCGCTATGGCTTAAAAGCATGAAGCTGAGCCTCACATTCTTTCATGGTGTTGGTTTCAATCGAATCATCGCATCAGCACCGAAGTTCAAAAACCTAACGGACCCTTAATATTCTTTAAGACTGAGAGACAACACAGTTACTGTTCACATTTCTAGAATTGCTGTTAGATTCAATTTTTTCATGGTTAAGTATGCAGCTTTATGGAACAAACTAACCCATGATATACGTTCAATAAGGCCATCCAAGAAGTTTGAGGCCTACATAAGCAAATACCTCCCAGTAGAAACTGTAATCCGACTTATGGATCCGTACACGATTGCAGAAAGGGTTTTGAAGTTGGATTAGATTTTCCGATAGTTTTCGAAGTCCATTTTCGTGCACCTCACTGCCTTTCGGGCCATGGCCACGCTTGTGCCCTCTACTCGCGTTACTCACCCATTAGTTTTGCTTTTCTTCTACATCTGACCTTGCCAGTTGCGCTTTTAATTCTCTCCCGGCAAGGTCCAACAGACATAGTCGTTAAACCTTCTCTGGATGGCCACACTGACTGGACTCAAGTCCCAGTTATGACAGCATTTTCTTTATTCTTTTCTCTTGTTCTTTTTCTTCTCCCCATGCTTTATTTTCTAGCTTTTTTGTTCTACGACTCCGTACAGGATCGTTTGATCTTCATTCCGGTAACTCTGCTCTACCTTCATCTGTTTTACTGAATCTGGCAACGAATAATTTTCCAGTTCCGTCCATCCTCTCATTACTTTTTCCACAGCCACGGCGTGGCTATCACTAACTTGCCTCTTGACATTCATCTAATCGCTCTTCTTCTCCCCTTCATCAGACCTTAACACATTACACTCTAGCTTGCATACGGACACCTACCCCGCAATTATAAATCCAGTTCAAAGCTCCGTCAAAAAAATACTTACCCGTGAGACTTCACTTGACTTTGACTCACTATTATTCCTGAGGCTCGTGGTTTTGAGACAGCTCTCCACCAGCAGTCTGCTCCTCATAAAACGTCTTATTTTGCTATGCAACACTCACCCGCGACTGAGCAAGAAGTTATTTCATTCAGACTTACAACCAAATTTCTACCGAAACCGTCTTCTCCCTTATTTATCAGTTTTTGGTATACTGAATCCTACGATCTTTACAGTATCAGTTCTCACCTTCAGCTTGCGACTTTCCGCCGAAAATCCTTGACTTATCCGCCCCAGTCGCCCGTTGCCACTGCTTTAGCTGGCGGTCATCCTCAGCAAAGCCAGTGGTGACACCTATCCACCAACTTCGTCGTGCCCGTGAAGTTACCCTGCACATCAAAATCGGTGGCGCGGTCATCAGATGGTCCGCATACACACTTGAACCCGTCCGAGTCTGTTATTAGCGAGAGAACGCTGTTATTAGATAGGCCCAGGAGCGTTGCCATCATCTGAGTGATTGTTCCATCTTCTGTCTTCTTATTTCATAGCTTGTGGCAGCAACGCCGCCGAAGGTTATGGCATCCGGCCTGTGGGGGTCTCACAATAAGAGGAAACAGCCAGCCCCATTATTCTCGGACCCAGTGGGCCACGAGTAAAGAAAGGCGGGTCAAGGAAGAATGGAAGGTTTACCCCACGGCGAAAATTTTCTCTCCCTCTCCTCTATAAAAAAGACAAAAAAATACATTTCTGGCTGGAAAAGCTCTTGGACGAACGCTCTCTGCTCCCTCCATTACAGATGGATTTCTGATAACAGCCATGACCCGACCCTGCATATAGGAAACACCACGCTTTCGAGTTAACCAGCATTTCCTTTTGTCTAGACCAGTGCCGGGTGACAGCACGTCGTTCGAGCTCTTCGCATATGCTTGCCGACCCCGCTTACTCAGCCTCAACCCTTTTGTGTTCCCTGCAAAATCCTTGACCAACTTGCTGATGTTTAATGCAGTAGTTGATACACGGTCTGATGGTTACATCGCGCGACCTCTGCTCTGATGACAACCCGGCCCTGATACGCCCACGGTTCACAGCTATGGGCAAAGCCTCGCCCATATTGACTGTCGGGACGAGGAAAGTAATCACTGTACTTTTAAAATTTATCACCTGCAACTTCGATTTTTACGTGTTCCCCTTGAGTCCGAGCACTAATAATGTTGTCCAAAGTCAGCGATGATTTGTCTGCGACCATGTCGATTCAGTTACTAAGCCAAAAAGCTTACTGACACTCACTCCCTTAATAAAATGTTATTCCTTCAATTAAAGATGCACACCTACACTTAATTCTATTGTCCCAGGCTATAACCCAGTGGTTCCATCGTCCCTTTTCTTGCACTTCCCCGCTAACCCGAATCTCACCAAGCAGACTACTATCCTTTAATAACCAATATTCACTGATCAGCGTATTTTCTCATGGTATGTTGGACCCCATTCCGCCCAAGCAAGAATATGCCTCTGATGATTCATGACCTCAGGGCAAACCAGCAAGTTTGCATCCACATAAAAAAGCGTTACCTTAGCTCTGAGCGTTTCCTTTTCTTCTCATACTTTCTGCCGCCTTCCCCTACAGCCAAGTCAATGACCAGACTGCAGTCTTCCTTTATTCTCACTCCTATTTCTGACCCCACCCCCTTCTATTGTTTCATTTTTGTCCTAAACTGAGCCCCTTTTCTATTCTACCACCTATCAGCCTAACCATTTTGCACTCTGGCTAAGCCTGCACTGCAAAATTACCACCCTCCCCGCCTGTTAGGCCCTCATAGGTCGGCCCACAGGCCCTCAAGTAACATCATCAGTTTAATTTATATTAGTCCGTTAACCATCACCCCCAGCTGGAACGTTCTCCAGACAGCAGCATTCCTCACCTTCTTCAGAACACAGTGGTTACCTGGGTAGCCCATCAACCAAATTGATGTTACCCCGGATTACCGTATGGATTAAACAATCTGATCGATCGGATTGACCATGGTCAAATCTATACTCACAACTTCTGACGCTCTATATGGAGCACCTTGCATGGCTGACCAGTGGCCACAATCCCATAACCAGGGTTACAATCCATCATGATTGTGTCGCCGGACCGCCCGATGGATTCCTGACATCATCCATCACCCCAAGCCCCATAAACATCCATTTCCCGTACTCCACACAAACAGTTCAATTCATTCCGCGTGGCAGCACCGAGAACAATGACCGGAATCCGGCCCTCGCCATTGCGTTCCGTACCTACTCTCCCCACTTCGTCAGCCTAGCCCTTTTTGACTGCTACCCTTATCATACACTTCCTGCTATCAACAGAAACCAACTTCCTTATTAAACAAAATGCCAACCACTTGGTTATTCATTCTTTTATCAAGTATGCGAAAAATCTTACCCTTACGCCCTTCCAGCTTCCTCCGTTCCTTCGGGCCTGGCCTCTCCCACCCACCGCAGTCTTCCTTTTTCTTCATTACCTGTGCATATTTGCTTGGTTGCATCAGCAGCGTTTGTCTCCAACGAAGTTTTTCCTCGACGGCTTCTCTTTGAATTTTTCCTTTTTGCTTCCATTCACCATTCATCCTCTTTAAATAAAGCCGCATTCCTGTTGAAGATTTCTGCCTTCATGTGAATTTTCATATAATATCGAAATAACCTATACAAAAAGTCCAATCTGATTATCCCATTCGACTCCCTCGCATTAGTATCACAGACCCTCTCCACAATGAGTTGTTGTATGTTGGATCAATCTGCTCTATGTCCCGCACTTACCTCCGACTGCTCTCTGATACCACCATGTTGGTTATATTTTCAACCTTCTTTTGGTAATACTCTCACCCAATTTCTCGATACTGACTCCTCAAGTACCCAGTTGGTGCAACACCACGTCTCCTTCTACACTTCCTGACCCTTCTTTGAATTTTTTTTCACTCCACAGCTCTCGCTCTATTTTCATCGGCTGCACACCAAATTCCGTAGATCGCCGTGATCCATTCTGGACTACTGGATCCGCCGTGGACAGTTATCGGCACCCATAAGGCACGTCGTGTATTATTTCTGCCTCAACTCCCTGTCCATGTTGTGATATCCGATACCAGTTGCTTCATGGGTTCTTTCAAACACCGCACTTTTACCCTTCTTCAGCATCGCTTTTGTCTGCACTCCCACGTCTAGCCGGTTGATCACAACGTCCCCGTCCCGAAGTCGGAACTGATTTACATACGCCGCGTTGACCCTCTCCGCTCTGGTTCACTTAAACGCTGTCTAAGTTTATTGTTCCGATACAGCAAATGTTTGAACCGTGAAACTCAAAATTATAATAACCTTACATTGTTTTGCACCGCTGTATTCCTTGATCATGCCTTGTGCGTATGTCTTGACCACGATCAAGAAATATGCCATTTTTTGTTATTAAAAAAATTAATAAAACCACTTCCATCCAACAGATATTCCGAACGAGTAAAATGCGTGGTTGAAGAAGCAAATTTGCTAAACATAATAGCAACATTATGCACACGGAACCTTCCAAGCAACAAACACAGGCGTTTGCCATGTAATTCCCCGGCTGGTGCTTGAAAAATGATATCGTCTCGATAAGGGATGACACCTTGCAAACCAGAAATGAAAGAATCAGTGGCATTTTGGAAAATTCCACGTGGCTTGCTGAGGCCAAAACGTAAGAAGCTATGCTGAAATGGTTACGAAGGTGCAGCGTATGCTGTGAACCCACGGGGTTTTCTTCAAGTGGTATTTGAAGAAATGCATCTACGTGATCCAAAATGGAATAGAATTTTGAACCTTGGAAAGGATACAGAATGTCTTCCGGTTCCACCTTAGAACAGCTGGTTTGCTTCGGAAATTTATTCAAGGTTTTGCGATAATTACCAAAACTTCCAGAAGATTCCCCATCCTTCTTCAACGGGGTCACAATTGGTTAAGCCCAGGACGACTCACTCAAGAGTGTAAGGGCACCTTTTGCATCCAACTGCCTGAGCGCCTTCTTTACCGGTTCAAGCAACCACAGAGGTAATATCCTAAGTTTAGGAAACTTTGGTGGCCTCAATAACTCGAGAACAACGGGGGCCGTCTTGATGCCGCCTAAAGCCCTGGCACACTCGAAAACCAATTTTCGAAGTTAGAAGGGTTGACATTCAGAGAAGAGCGACAAGTAAATGAAAAGTTTCTCCATGCAGTTAGGACCGATAATTGAGAACTGTGAGTCAGCCACAAGGAATAAGCAGGGATAAGTGTTGGATTTGGAGTCGGTCAGAGATAGTTCACACGTCCCTTATAAAAAAACCAATTCCAGTCATGCCTTTCACGGAAATGTTGAGGGGTCTAATACTTACAGAGGTTGAAAAGGCTGCGCTGTAGGATTAGAAATGAACGGCGCTACTCTGCCGGTATCCAATATGAATGAATTTCTAGTGGAATGGTTAACTACACGAGTGCGAGTAACATGACGAAAGGAATATGGACTGTTGACGGCCGAGGATAGAGACTAAAAGTCAGGAGACAGTCGAGCATTAGTGCTGGAACTGACAGTCGCACAAACCCTGGCAGTGCGGCAAACGGACGGAATATGGACAACCTTATCGCATTAATGACAAGTTACCCCATGAAAATGACAGGTCAAACATGGGTGCTTCTCACCACAAAACTGACAACTACCCCATGGTAGACGATTCCTCTGTTGAAGTGGGGACGACTTTTTCGTACTATTTGGTTCACAAAGTACGTTGAATCGGTGTGGCCTTTAGAATGTTGGCTTCTAGACATTGACAGCATGAAACTAAGTGGACGGCTTCTGATGAACCACTGCGTTTGTATCTTGAAATGGTCCACACAAGAGCTTGGCGGAAACGAATGCGCAATCCGGAACCAACAGTAACTGTCATTGTAAATCAACACAATTAACCCCGGCAATCAGTCGATCAAGTAACTGAATCTGTAACTGGTTGCAAAACCTTCACTGCGAGGCTAAAGTTCTCAGCCGCAAAAGGAAATCGCGGATGGCCTGTCAATCCCTGCAAACCAATGAATGAAATTTTGCTCACTCCGAAACTCCAAAATTAGCTGGTTGCAGACGATGGAGAAGCAAATCTCCGAGGGCTCCATACGGTTGCTGAATGAGTGATTTGGGAAAAGCCAAATTTTCCACAAGAGAATAACCAACCTTTCCCATGAAAGATAAGAAATGAGCTTTTTCTCGGAATCCATATTTTATTAGCGTCAAGCACCAGATTTCGAAACGCTCCAGATAATCTTCATCTTTACTGGGAACGCCATGAATACCCAGAGGTTTTAAGACATGAATCCATGGCAGTTATTATAACCTCTGCGCCGGAATCGATAATTAGGAGTAATAGCAAACCACTCGCACGATTTGTATTGAACTCAATGTAGCCCCTGCCCCAACTACGCGCCATTGAAGACCTAAGGCACCGACTCGATGGGCACACACTGGGACTCGTATTCTGCGCAATCGTAATTTTCATAAATATGCGGATGCGATAAAACAGGAAGTACTGTCATTACGGGACACCACACACCCCCAGCGGCTGCCTCCTAGGAGCAGGAGAGCCTTTGGTGTTGGCCGAGGATCCTACGTGCCTCACATGTCGACTCTAATGCGGCGAACCGAACTTCGGGATCATGGGCATAAGTGCTACAGTTTTGGAGGTAATTGCCGATGACTTTTGTTCAGTGTAGGGCAGCATCTTTTGCTCAGACACGGCTACGTTGCGGCAATATATCGTAAAAAACATATACATCGTGCAACAAAATGGGGAGGTGAAGCGGCAAGAACCACAGACTTGTACCGACCTGGGAATGACTGAGTTTGAAAGGGCAAATTCGTGACCAAAAATCATTGTGGGCAAACATAACCAGTAACATTCAGCTTTAAGCAGTTTGTACGTAGTTCGATGCTACTGGGCTGTGCATTGCTTGTCCGCCTGCAGCAAGGATAATTGGCTTCCTCCAATTGAAAAAGAAACATTTTTCACTGCCCTGATAGCGGGCGGCGGAACATTTAGCTCCATTAGCTAGTATCGCGTCCAGGGTGGCTCCCAAAATGTAAACGTGAAAGAGATTGTCTCAATATGAACCGTCTTTCACCTATTCCGTGACTTTCACCGTCTTTTGATTCCCGTGGGAACTCTTGGCTTGCAGCCCGCTCCATAGGCCATCCTCGGGGTCTGGTAATCACCTGGTATCTGGAGTGCTAATGACCCACAAGGCAGGCGAATGATCCAGAAAGACTCGCGCGCACCAGCATAAAGAACTTTCGAGCGAGGCCTATGAAAGTGCCTTATTTCTGGTCTCACGGTGAAATTCTAATGAAATGATCTCCAAAAAGCGAATAGAGAAGACGTCAGCCGGTGGACAGATGCAGAAAAGCATGCCATACCGCCGTGCCGATACGAGAAATACACTCAACTAAAACGCACTCGACAGCGAGGAAGAAAGCGGACCGAATGCGTTCACGTTCGGCGAACAGCCGAAGGAGAAAGCGATTCAGTTACGAGGTCAGCGGAAGTCTCGGAAAAGTCACTTCCGCTAAAAGTACGCAAGCGAACAATGCCGAGGGGTCAAAATCACGTGTCGTATAAGATGGTAGGGAAAATAGGCCTAAATGGTGTTCAGAAGGCAGTGATTTTCTCATCTCGATCCAGGCCACTACAACCATCTCTCACAGTTGATGTGAGATGAGATTTTAAGCTTTTCTCTTAACTTTATCGGGGACTCGGCGAAATACACTGTGCAGTGGTGGGTGCATAACTGCGGTGCGTACCACCGGAGGAATTCTGTGTGCTCGATTAGCTGTGGCCACCGAGCCCCGACCGCAGAAGTCGACAAAAGGGTGAGGTACGGTAACGGACTGCCAAAACATTTATGGTTTTAAAAGAGTCCCAGGGGGCTTCGAGGAAACCCAAAAGCCAAAATATCAAAGGTCGGGAAAAAGAAAAAAGAAAAAAGAGGTGAGCTCCTGGGCAAGGGGTGCAGGGATCTGCTTCTCTGCCATTACAAATCACGAAGCAACACATCGTCCATCAGCCAACTCACAACTGGTGCTCAACTTGTTTTGAAATCAAACTAAATATGTAGCAGAGACTGGCTTATGTCGTGTTACCTTTGGAGTTCTAGTACGGAGGGGTGTTCTATAACCGACATATTAAGCTAGCACTTTTTCATTCTCACAGAAGCCAGCACCGCTGTTACTTCTACCCAATTTCCAAAAAGCTGGACTTCCCTTCTTCGTATTCCTCTATTTCCAAGTGTTATTACTTTAGTCTCCATTATCATTGATAATTTTCTGTTTTCCTATTCTTTTTTCTTTTCTTTTTTCTGATCCTCCACCTTCATAGCCACACCACAGTCGTGCATGTAGACGCAGTAGAAGCATAGAAAGCCTTCGGTTTCATCCAACCAAGCACCATTACGACAATCTAGAGGGAGAAGCAAAGAATTTGAGTGTCAAGGTCTCACCTTCGACGAAGACTGCTTGCAGTGCGGCCACGTCTCAAAATTCAGTGGGGCCTGAGGGATCTTGCACTTTTACCGGGATTCGCTAGTATTTGGGAAGAGAAAATGGATGATCAGGACACTGGGAACCTGCTGCACTGTCGTGATTGCCGGGAAGAATGATACATTTATCCTTTTCTGTTGCAGCCAGTGAGGATCTCTTGGGCCTTGGGACTGGGAAACTGGATGCAAATACGGCTCAGGACTGCAAAGGTTATTCCGACTGTGAGTAACACGTAACAAATTCAAAACAAATCCCAAAACCAGAACGAGGTTGATTCGTATTTTCTACGGTACTGGATTAACAAGTTATGCGCATATATATATATATACATACAAACCTCAACTGTTCGGCCACAACGTCTAGCAACAGGGACCAGAGTTCAACAAAGCTCAACGTCAGGTACCACCGTCACGACAGTCCAAGTTCGAATCAAAATTATGCCACTTCACGTTGAGGGAAATATAGACAAATGTTGAAGTATGATGATTGGTGCATGCTGTACTTGTTTGAGGGTCAATGAGAGGAAGAGCATAGTCTAAACAACAGTGGCATTGGTAACTTGTTTAGCCATCAGCCAACTCGACGTTTATCCCGGATTACCGTAAAGACTAAACTATTTGATCAATGGTTAAAACCTATACTCTCGCCTGCTGACGTTATATGGAGCGCCGTACACGGAGTAACAATCCCCTATGAAAGTCTCACCGGATCGCAGAACACGAAACCAATGACCGGAACCCAGCCCTCGCCGCTGTCCACTTTGCCAAACCAGCCCTTTTTACTTGCTACGCTCAACATTCTACCTGTCTCACCTGCAACCAGGGATTTTATGAAACATAATACCTGACATCTGCAGCCTACCAGAATTTGGCTAATAATTTTTTACCACATATACAGAAACATTTATTTCTTTACACTCTTCCCACTTCTGCCCAGCAGCACCAGTAGAGCTTGTCTCCACTAATCCGCTTCCTTGACGGCTCTTCGTTGAAAGTCCCTCACGCGTCCATACACGATTCATACTCTTCAAAGGTTCACTGAAATCCTTTTGAAACACTTTGCCTTTTTGTGAATTACCATATGACACTGAAATCACCTGCACAAAAAGTCCGTTTTATTATCACCTCTGACTCCTCTGCATTTATTTCACGCGCTTTCTCCACAATTAGTTACCCAGTGCTGGATCAGTGTTCTATATTTCACTGGCATCTCTGACTGCATGTTGATAGCCCCAAGCGTACTTTACCTTTAGTGTTGTTCTTTGGCATCTCTTCCGCCCGGTTACTCGTTACCGACCGACCAATTATCGCTCATACCAGCAATCCCAAGTTTGTCCAGCTATCCACACCGCCCTCGCCGAATTCGAAAACTGATTTGCAATTCCCGCTTCAGCCATTACCACTTTAGTTCACTCAAACACAACATGACTTTACTGGTGTATTTCGGCTGCTGGGTGATTCATAAATTTAGAAATTGTTAACACCTCACACTGAAGTGTATTGCTGTATTCTCTGATCTTGCTTTGTGCATGTGTAGTGACCACGGTCAAGAAATATGCAATATTCAATTTCAAGTATATGATAACGGTTAGGGAGGATCTCCACGAATGTATGTTACACTGCTAACCGAATTCTCTCATGAAACGGTCAACATCCAAGGAGTAAATAGGGGTACTGATTCGCCCTAAACTACCCGGACCCTAAAGTCAGCGCATGCGTGGGTTGCTATGGGCTTCATCTATCGTTGGCCAGTCGCTGGCATGCTTTCCGGATTTTCCTGAGGTTAAGTTCCATACATCGATGTCTTAGAGTTTCATCTGAGGATTATACGACATCTTCCGTATACAAAACGGTCCTTTGATGGAATCGGGATGTGTAGACAGGTTACGGAATGCCGATGAAGAAGGCTTCCCGAGTAAGAGTAAAGTACGTGATGAAATGGAGACTGGGAATTCTTGATGAAGAATCAAGATGGCTACAGGGTTCTCGAACATCAGGGGCCCAACGTGTAATGTTATCACATTAGAAGTATGTTTGACTAAAACATTGTATCCACTTGAGCACAGGTTGAATAATAATACAAATAGGAAGTCCCGGAAAAAGAGATGTTTCCACAAACGACCAACAAGTGCTTGTTCAAGAGTCTCCGCTACTTCACAAACAATGCCGTGTCGTGTGCTAAATTGGGGTTTCGACGACTAAATCCGTTGTAAATCGTGAACACCGAATGAAATTAGACGCAAATATACTTCAAAGATTTTGTGAAGGGTTGGCACCTACAGGAGAATGCGTGAGGGATAAATAAATAAATTCAGCTTCATTTGGTATCAATAGACTGGGTTTTAGCTTGGTCCGTAGCGTCGATCTCGCCCTCACAATTGTCACCTTCAAGGAAACATATGTTACAGATATCTCGCAACACGTCCCCTTTGTTCTTTCTCACCGCCACCGTGCGCACGATGCCATCGATTTATGTACGGCAGTCCTAGACCACCCCAACCGGCTATTCGTCTTTATGTGAGTGGCTCTCCACGAGGATGACGACATTGCCACGTCTGAACGACCTCTCTTTTTGGAGATCCACTTTTGCCGAAGCTGCAGGGTCGGTAAGTTCTCCATCGTCCAACGGTTTCAGAAAGTCTGTGCCAGGTGGTTCACGTGTTTCCATCCTCTGGTGTACGTTCCATGTAGGGTTTTCGGTGCGATTGCTCCTGCGTTTGATCGCAATAATAACAGGTCGTTGGGAGTGAGAGCCGGTTCGCCTTCCGGGTCTGGGACGATCAGTATCAAAGGTCTATTGTTCAGTATGCGTTCTATTTCTGTTAGTAAAGTAGTCACCGTCTCACCATCGAGGTTTTGTTGTGAGGTCAGAGCCGTGAGCATTTTCCTAATCAATCGTGTCAGCCTTTCCCAAACGCTACCGCAATGACTGCCATAAGGTGGGCTGAAGTGCCATTCTATCCCCTGTGCTACGATCTTGTTTTGTATTTTGGCGTGGTCCAGGCGGTTCCACCATTTCTGCAAATCCTTGTGAGCTCCAAAGAAGTTCAAGCCATTGTCTGAGTGTACGTTCTTGGGAACGCCCCGCCTCACGATGAACCTTCGAAAAGCCATTAGAAATGAGTCGATGGTCATATTATACACTACTTCAAGATGGACTGCTCTGGATTTTAAACATGTTATCAGGCAGCCATACCTCTTTTGAGTGCTCCTTTGCTGTCGTACAAGTAGCGGACCAAAGTAGTCGACACTAATTTCCACGAACGGGCACCATCTTGGTTGAACTCTCACGGCTGGAAAGGAGGCCACCATTTGTTGGCCTTCTACCGCCCTACGGCGACGAGAAGTCATGCGGTTGCCTATTACTCGCTTAACCGTCGTTGGTCCATTTGACGCCCAAAATCGTCGACATATATTGTTCAATAAGTGGTTCAAACTTGCGTGTTCCCCTTCTTGATGTGCTCGGTCTATCAGACATCTCGTTATGTAGTGGTCGTCAGGAGCTATTATGGGGCATTTTATTTCGTACTCTGGATTTGAGTTCGTTAGCCGCCCCCAACTATCATTAGTCCGTTGGCTCACACAGGGTTTAATTTTCGGATACTACTGTATAACAGCTTGCTTCCTTTGGTGCCACCACCTATCCTGACTAGCTCGCGGGTCTCGAACGGGAAGGCGTCTAGTTGTGGTAGGCGTAGAACGCCGAGTTCGACTTGGTTCAGCTCACCCGGTAGTATGGTTCCCACATTTGGCTTGTTCTGTGGTCGTGTGCCCTTCAAATCACTGGGAGTACTTCAAATCACGTCCACCAGACCATAGCTCTTAACAATTTTATCCAGTCGGGGAGGTGGCACAGTTTTTCTGCCAGGCTCACGCTTTCCATGGAGTTTGTAGGCAGTATCAGTCTTTTGGTCTCGCTATCGTCACCATCAGGTTCAGTTATTAGTAACGTTGGCCACATCTCTTTAGATGCAGCGAAGAAGCCCGACCCCACTGTCCACATCCGCAGTCTTTCTAATGTTTTCAGGCCCCATGAGAAGAAGTCGGCCGGGCTACTGGCAGATTGTACCTAGCGCCATTGATCGGTATCAGTCGACTCCTGAATCGTAGTGAGTCTGTTGGCCACGAAGGTACTGAAGCGAGTGGTAATGTTGTTTATGTAATGTAGTACCGTGGCTGATTCCGTCCGAAAGTTTGGTTCCCAGTCTATTCGATCGAAGCATCCTCTAATCCGCGTCGCGGATTTCACGGCCGGTACCGCTGCAGTCAGTTTCAGCCTCGGAATGGACACCGCCTTCAGTGGAACCACTCCCGCCTTTACGAATAATACCTGACTACGCCTCCCACCATTTTCGTCTACCCAGCGCCGTAGGCCACTATCCCGTAGCCTATTTCTGATGCATCAGAGAACAAGTGTAGTTGGGCATCCTTTATACACTTGATTCCTGTCAAGCATCTTTGTATCTTGATCTCACCAAGTTGATCTAGGCTATGCAACCAGTCACGCCATCGCTTGTCGTCGTCATCCTGGAGAGACTCGTCCCAACCCGTCCCTCTCTGGTACACCGGTTGCAGCAAGCGCTTTCCCGGTAACAACCACGGCGAAACGAAACCTAGGGGATCATAGAAGCTCAAGGTTGATGATAGGATTCCTCTCCGTATAGCTGGTCGTTCGGGTAGGTGCAGAGTGAATGTGAATTCGTCACCTTCGGGTTTCCGTTGAATTCCAAGCATGCGCTTTATTTGTGAAGAGGATCTCAGAAGCCCTCTCGAGCAATCCATTTTCTTGGACTTCGGGATAATATTGAGCACCTCCTGGCTGTTTGAGGTCCATTCGGTGGGGTTGAATCCCCCGACCTTTAGAGTGGTGGTTACTTCGGTCGTTTATAGAATAGCAGAATTCGGGTCGTTGAAGGAACGCAGGAAATCGTCCACGTAGAAGTGGTCCATTGCTACTCCTAACAGATTTCTGGGGCCGCCGAAACGCTTGAGGGTCTCTCGGAGGGCATAATTAGCACAGGCGGGGGATGATGCCGTCCTGAAGCGGTGCACGGTCAGCCTGTACTCGTCTGGTGCATGGTCTGCGTCGCTTTCAGGCCACCAGAGAAGACGAGAGGCGTCCCTATCTTCGACGGGCATCTTCACTTGTAGAAAAAGTTCACGTATGTCCGCAGAGGCGGCCACTTTTCCTGGCCGAAAACGACATAAAACCCCGACTAGTGGTTCTGTCCAGTCTGGGCCCTGTAGTATATGGTCGTTGAGTGACACACCCTGACATTTCGCGCACAGTCGGAAGCCACCCTGACTTTTCCCGGTTTCTTTGGATTCACGACCGGGTGATGGGCTAGGTATCACCTCAAGTTTGCGCTGATAACCGTTGTACCCACTCTTTCTATATGACCCACGTCTATGTTATGTTGCATGGCCTGCGTGTATTCTGTACATTATTGTGGTTCTTGAATTAGCCTGGTTTTGAGGAAGAATATTCTTTTCACGAGCCACTTCTCGGCTGTTTATCATAGGTATCATGTTGGGCCTCCACGGGACAGGAACCTAGAAACGATCTGTTACATACTTGGCGTTCTCGGCTACCATTTTCAAAGCCGACATATCTTCTCGTGATGGGGCACCTCTATCAATGGCCAGGTCGACAAATTCGGCGTTATACAGCTGTTGAAATGCCTGTTCAATGTTCGTCGTTTCCACCGAAGTGCAGCTGACTTGGATTTGTTTGCCGCATTCTCCATGCCTTACCACCATGTAGAGTCTAGCCGAATATAAGGCTTACTGCATAGGGTGCTTTGCGGCTTCCTATTCTTTGATCCAGGGCCCAATGCGCTTCCGGTACGTCACAGCCGATCAGCAGATCGATTTCGTTATTCTGACACTCCTCGATCGTAACCCCGTCGAGATGCAGCCACTGAGTCAGAATCGATTGCACTGACTGAGGTGCTCTCATCGGCAGATCTTCTATGGTGAATGCTTCTGGGGTTTCTGCTCTGGCGTTGTCGACCAAGGAAAAGAGTCGTAGGTGCAGTTTGGTCGATTTGATGATCTGGGTGCCGCTCACTGTGCTCACCGCTAATGAAGATTGATTCCCTCATCCCATATTCCACTACAACCTCCTTTCTCACCAGGGTGGTATCGGAGGCACTATCTACGAAGGCCAACGTCCTACAGCCCAAATTGGAGTTTCTACGCCAACCGCTATTACTCCCGGGCGAAAGGGCTTGTTAGTGGAACGAGACACTGAGCAAACCACACTAGGCTTCGGGGTTTCTTCGGAATTCAAATTCTTGGGCTTGTGCAATAGGTAATTGTTCCCCATGGCACCCGTCCTGACTACAACTGGGTTTCGTTCGGCACACCGCCGCTTGATGTGAACCGTTGAGACAAACGAAGCACGCGCTCAGTCTCCTAGCCATTTCCTATCATTCGTCGACGTCTACGTTGCGGAGGCGAGGGCATTCCGCTTTGTGATGAGGCGCCCCACAAACCTTACACACCGACAAATTTTCGCCTTCGTGGGATGGTGCGTGTGTGCTTGCCCATGATTGACCTCTACTTGGTTCCCTGGTCCAGCTCTGCGTCGTCGCAACCCTAGGTAACTTGCGCGTCTCGCGCACAAGTTGACCGAAACGGCTGTTTGCTATCCCAGCATGACGGTCTATAAGCTGCGTCAGGTCTTCAAACGTAGTTTCTCGCCCAAATCTACTGATCCCCTCGGCTTCCTCGGCCCATCTACTCTGTAGTTACGTGGGTATACAGCGCAATTTGGTCTCCAATGTGTGCAGCGCATTTAGCTCCGATCGGTAATCTAGGTGATTCAAAACCATGCTGGATTTCTGTATTTTTATCACCAGACTGGATAGAGAGCCCGGCTCGCCTTTTAAACGTTTTTCCCCTGATAGTACACCATCGATCAAATTCCGGGCGACCTCAAATGGTGGCCCAAACAGGTCTTTCAGAATTTCACGAGCCCGAGTGTAAGTCCCTTCAGGATCCAGCGTCAAGCACCCATCTATTTCTTCCCTCGCTCTTCCACGGCAGTAATGTGACTGATACAGAAGTCTCTGTCCTGGACCGGATACTCTCCTTTCCACGAGGTTCTCGTATAGCCTAATGAACTTGCAATACTGCTCTGCGCTCCCCTCGAAGGCAGCCAGCTCCAAATTTGTTAGGGTAATACGGTGTGGTACATTGGCAAAAGTCGGCTTCAGTCATTTCACTGAATCGCCAGTCCGAATGGCCGCACGCTCCGTGGTCTCCTAGGCCTCCTCTCTCTCCCGCCTTCGGAGTTACTATTTCTTGTAGCCTGCCCAAGCTTGTTTTCTAATCCTGCTATTCTCAGTCTATAGATATTATCAGTTTTAAATTCTATACCATTGGCTGAAGTACACTGAATTGCACTGACTGGGCTTGCAAACATAGCAAAACCTCAGGGATCAATATTACCCAAAAATACCCCAGGGACTTCCCGGGTTACTTCTTGTCCAGCTTCGGTTTGCTTTTGTACGCTTCTTGGCATTCCTGACTGATTTCCTCTTAGCGATTCCAAGTTGACTATTGCAATGGTTATTCCGACTGTGAGTAACGCGTAACAAATTCAAAACAAATCCCAAAACCAGAACGAGGTTGATTCGTATTTTCTACGGTACTGGATTAACAAGTTATGCGCATATATATATATATACATACAAACCTCAACTGTTCGGCCACAACGTCTAGCAACAGGGACCAGAGTTCAACAAAGCTCAACGTCAGGTACCACCGTCACGGCAGTCCAAGTTCGAATCAAAATTATGCCACTTCACGTTGAGGGAAATATAGACAAATGTTGAAGTATGATGATTGGTGCATGCTGTACTTGTTCGAGGGTCAATGAGAGAAAGAACACAGTCTAAACAATGCCAGTGTATGAAAACGGCTAGGGAGGAATTTCACGCACGTACGGTACAAGCCTCTATATCACGTAATTTGACTTGATCTGATTCTATGCAGAATTTCAGAACAAGATTTGCAGTCGTAATGTTCAACCGTGCTCCGTTACGATCATCCTTCCAGTCTGAAAGGTTATGCTGTCTGTGTCTACAAGGCACCAGGCGCTTGCTACGACCAGGAAGTTTGTTAACTGCGGACTTTGACTGAACTAGTTAAGGACACACAAAAGACCCTCATAGTGGGTGACTTCAATCCCCAGCACATCGATTGTACGGCTGAGATCTCTGTACCGGGATCGGAGGAGCAAACCTACTTAGAATGGCTGCATGCCAATGCGTTGCATCAGCATATTAGGTAAAATACCAGATATAGGACTGGATGCGTTCCATCCTTGCTGGACCTAGCAATAACGAACTTCCCCAACGATGTGTCTGGACTGCATCATTGTGCACCGCTGGGCAAGAGTGACCACGTTTGTGTCAAAATCGTCCTATGCACGCGAAAACCCAAGGTACCCTCAAGGCTGGTCAGACATTTCGGTAGTATGGATATAGATAGGCTTCGTATTAGGGCGATGGGTTTGACCTGGGACGACCGTTTGAGCAATGCGTAGCCAAATTCGCAACGGATCCCGAAATCAGAAGGCGATTATCCGTGATAATTCTACGATACTAGATTATTAAAATAAACAATGACGTAAACAATATACAAACCTCAATAATACGATCACAAAGTCTCAACAACGAGAAACCGAATAGCAGCGTGTGAGCAGACAGCACGTGCGTCACGCAGGTCCTGAACAAGGATGTGCCAAAATAGCGCTCTGGGCGCGAACAAACAACAATTGGTCCAGAAAAACAACCAGTTCGTAAAGACAAGTCAATAGTGTATGGAAATGAGTGATGTTGGGAAAAAACACTGAATCGCGAGGGAAAAAGGGGGATTTTCCACGACCGGCTGTTACACCGCCCACCAAAATCCTCCTGGATCCTTAGCAGAGTCAAAGGTTCGGTATAAAGGTACTGATTCTTCCTACCTGCCTAGGCCCTGCTGTCAGTGCGCGCGTCTAATGCTCGTCGTCGACGTTCTACTACTGGTCGCATTTAACCCATTGGCTACATAGACGTGAGGCTAGTCTACATCTTCCACAAGACCAAATGACCGATGGCGGGCGTGAATGGTCACATAGACGTTGTCGTCGTACGGGGCCGTCCGGTCCTGGATGTACGCGCTTGAGTGTGTGTGTGTGTGTGTGTGCGTGTGTGTGTGTGCCGGGGTTACAATGAAATCACAGTTATGACTACACATCAAAGGAGGACTTTCTGCAATGTCAACAAAAGACTGCGTGGCAAGAAAACGAGTAAATGTAGCATGCATGTGTGACCTGAGCTCCACTACTTCCACATGTGCAAGGGGCATTCGGTAGCGTCAACAAAAGGCGAAAAAAGAACACTGTCACATGTATGATGGGTTTACGGGATGTAGAGTGCGTCGTGCATGTGTGTATGTATCGGGATGTATAATGGAATCGCACTCATCACCACATATGGGAAAGAGCCTTCTGTAATGTCAACGAAGGGACCGCGAGCACCTTAACGTGTTTGACGGAGATTGTGTGGTATATATGGTGTTTCTTTATCCACCTCGATTACTGGTGTGAAAAAGGTTTACTAGGCCACAGGGTTATCAGCTCCTCCGTCTTCGCTCTCGAGTAGGTTAATACTGCGTATGTCACGAATGAGCACTCCGTTAGCTGTCTTCACCTTCACCGTTCTTATCATTTCGTCGGTGCTTTTGATGGTTTCCGTAACTACTCCCAAAGACCAAGCGCTGAAATGTGCGCGTTCGTCGGCGATCATAACCACGTCCCCAACTTTGAATGGTCTTGTTTTGACCAGCCACCTCTGTCGAGTCTGCAAAGCCGGTAGGTACTCCCGTAGCCATCGCCTCCAGAAGACCTTGGCCAGATAATTCACTTGCTTCCACCCGTGGAGGTAGCTCCCACGAAGGTTTACCGGCCCTTGGAAACCCTCGTTCGACCTTAGCGTCAATAAGTCGTTTGGGGTGAGCGCCAGGTGGGTGGGGTCGCCGTTCAATACTGGAACCAGGGGGCGGTTGTTCAGGATTCGCTCCACCTCAGTCATGACGGTGTTCAGGGTCTCGTCGTCGGGCGGCTGCTGCTCCATGATTGACAGCAATATCCGTCTGGCGGACCGGATCATGCGTTCCCATATGCCGCCTCGGTGACTGGCCTGTGGGGGGTTGAAATGCCAGCGTATGCCGTAGGCCACGGTTCGGTTCTGCAGTTCGTCCCTGTTTATGTTCTTGTGCCAACGCTGCAATTCCCGTTGAGCGCCCACAAAGTTCGATCCATTATCTGAGTATATATCGGCCGGTACGCCTCTTCGGTTGATAAATCTTTGCAAGGCCCGTAGAAACGAATCGGTCGTCATCGAATGTGCGACTTCTAGGTGTACCGCACGTGATTTCATGCACGTCATGATACATCCGTATCGCTTTTCTAATCTTTTCCCGCACTTGACCCACAAGGGCCCGAAATAGTCCAACCCGGTGTCACTGAACGGCCACCAGCCCGTAGTTACCCTGCATTCTGGTAGCGGGGCCATGAGTTGTTTGCCTGCTATGGCATTGCGTCTCCTGCATTGCACACACCGTCGGATCACGCGTTTTACAGTCTCTCGTCCTCTCAACAACCAAAGACGCTTTCGGATGACGCTCGTCACGTGACTTTCCCCGGCATGTCCCTCAATGGCGTGGACGTGTTGAATCATTAGCTCTACTACGGGTTGTCTCGCTGGCAGCAGTATAGGATACTTTGTGTCGAAGTTCAGGTGGGCGTTGGTCAGCCTACCATCCACCCGCAGCAGTCCGTTGATGATTTTGGGGTTTAAACGCTTCAGCTCGCCTTTTGGAGATGGCATGTCTTCATTGGTCAGCCCCACTTCTTCCGCCCTCTTGAGTTCTTGGGCGAAAGCCTCGCGTTGTATCATTTTGAAAATATCGTACTCTGCCGCTTGTAGCTCATCGGGACCTATCGGGCCGACCGGTATCCGACCTGAGGGCCGTAGCCCTTTCATGACTAGTAAACTTATCTTGAACCTGGTTAACCAAACTAGCGAACGAAGCGTCTTCATCCAGGAAGAAAACCTGACCAGTCGCGATAAAATGGGCGACGCTTCGACGACGTTGGTTGCTATCACTACGCCTTTGATCTCCAGTTCCAATTCCGTAGGGGGTTTTAATTCGAACACGGGCCAGTCCTGTTTGGGCAATTGCAGGAAGTTCGGCCCTCTCGTCCACGTGTCCAGTTGCCTGAAGTTGTTCGCACCTCGGGAGCACAGGTCGGCCGGATTATCGCCAGACCTGACATGACTCCACTGGTGCGTGGCCGATTCATCGTGGATAATCGTGAGCCGGTTAGCAACGAAAGTACTAAACCGGCTCCGTACGTTGTTAATGTAGTAAAGTACTATCGTTGAATCCGTCCAGAAGCTCACCGACCAAATGTAGAGATCGAAACATCTCTTCACAGCTTGCACCACCCTGACTGCCAACACGGCTGCGCTGAGTTCAAGGCGTGGGATTGAGACCGACTTCAGTGGAGCAACGCGGGCTTTGGCGAACAGGATCCTCGTGGTATATTGTCCATCTCCTGCGCACCATCGTCCGTAAACCACAGCTCCATAACCGACTTCGGATGCATCGGAAAAGGCATGTAGTTCTCCAGTCCGTGTCGTATGGCCAGGGGTCAAACATCGTGGTATTCTTATGTCCCCTAATTTCTTCAAGGTGTTCAAAAATTCCTCCCAGTCCAGCCGGTCCCCTCGGTCCAGTGACTGGTCCCAATCAACTTTCTTACGGCACAGCCGCTGCAGCAAGATCTTTCCGGGTAGCAGCCATGGTGAGACGAAACCGAGCGGGTCGAACAAACTTGAGACGGCAGATAGTATGCCACGACGGGTTATTGGCAGCTCGGGAACGTTCAGTTCGAAAACAAAATCGTCCGTTTCCGCGTCCCATTGTATTCCTAAAGTGCGCTCGATAGGAAGTGGAGAGCCGTCCAAATCTCTTACCCTTTCGGCCTTTTCGTGATACGGGATGACCTTCAGCACTTCCGAAGCGTTCGACATCCATTTAGTTAGATGGAAGCCACCCTCTTCCAGCAATCTCGTCAGACCCCTGAACTGTTCTAGAGCTGATTCCACATCATCGAATGACCCAAGGTAGTCGTCGACGTAGAAGTTCCTGCTGACGCTTTCTACCACCGTCCGATGTACCAGATCGCCATGTTTGTTCGCTGATTCTCGGAGGGCGTAGTTGGCACAAAATGGTGACGATATGGCTCCGAAGGGGTGGACGGTCATTCTATAATTCACCACTGCATTGTCCCGGTCGCTCCCTTCCCACCACAGGAAACGCAAAGCATCTCGTTCTCCTACCGGAATCTTCACCTGATGGAACATTTCCCTAATGTCAGCAGACAAAGCCACTTTACCCACTCTGAAACGGCACAGAACATCGATCAGTGGTGTGGTCCAGTCAGGCCCCTGTAGTAGGCGATCGTTTAACGACTTGCCCTGGAACTTGGCCGCACAGTCGAAAACCACGCGCAGTTTATTGGGTTTCTTGGGGTTGATAACCGGATGGTGAGGCAGATACCAGATACCCCTTTTGCTGTCGGTATTAACAGGCACCCTTTCAACGTAACCGAGGTCCTCGTTTCGCTTCATCAAATCCGCGTATCGTTCCCACAGATTCTGGTCTCGAATGAAGCGTTCTTTTAGTCGTAGTAATCGTTGGAGAACATAATTTCTGTTGTCAGTCCACGGGTCGACCGGTGTGCGCCATGGGAGGGGAACCTCGAACTGTTTTTTGAGGCCTCTAGAGCCTTGCCGCACCGTTTGTAGAGCGAAGTGATCCTCTTGAGACAACGTCGGTCTTTCGTCCCCAATGTCATGAAACTCCTTTTCATAAAGCCGTTGCAGATGATACTCTATGCGGTCCGTTTCGGCGGATAAGTAATTCACGGAACCGCGTACCCCTACTGGACCGTATAACATCCATCCCAGAGCCGTGCGTACGGCATAAGGTGCCTGGCGGTCGCCCACTCTTTGGTCAAGCACCCAATGCGCCTCTGGCACGTCGCATCCGATGAGGAGATCCACCTCATCATCTTCCCAGTCTACAACGGTTACATCCTGCAGGTGGGGCCATCGAGTCAAGATTGCGTTCACCGACCTTGGTGCTCGCATGGGGAGATCCGCTAACGTGAATGCCTCCGTTGGTTCAATTTCCTCGTTAGTGTCTAGAGAGATGAGTTGCAGCCTTAATCTACCGGCAGTCATTACCTGTGTTCCGCCCACCGTGCTCACTGCTAACGACGTCGCACCTTTAGCCAGTTGGTGTTTGTCGGCAAACCGCTCTTTCACTAAAGTGGTGTCGGATCCACTATCAACGAAAGCCAACGCCTTGGCTATCCCAGTCGGAGTCACTACTCCCACGGCCACTACGCCTAAACGTACCGGTTTACTGGCAGATTGTGAAGTTGAGCAAATCACGCTGGGCTTGGCACTCGCCTCGGATATGGTTATTCTCGCCTGATGCAGCAGCCGATGGTGTCTGCCCGTGCAGCCCTCGTAACCACATCGATTCCTTGTTCTACAGGCTGCTGCCCGGTGCGTGGTGTTGAGACAGATGAAACATGCTCCTGCCATCCTCGCCATTCCCCACCGTTCGTCTATTGTGGCGTTGCCGAACTTGGGGCATTCTGGTAGGCCATGGCTAGTACCACAGGATCTGCAATTTGGTTTCGCCGTAGCATCTCGTGAAATGACGTGTGTGTTGGTCCAAGGCTGGTACTTTGGATGTTCCCGTACAGGGGTTTGGACTTGGCTAGTACCGGGCTTGTTTGCTCGGTTGCTGTCCCGGATAAGTCGGCCGAATCTGCTGTCAGCTATCTTCGTTTGCCTGTCTAAGTATTCAGTCAGGTCTTCGAAGTTGGCTTCTCTGTCGCCTCGGCTTATCCGTTCAGCTTCTTCCGCCCACCGACCCTGTAGTTCGGGAGAGAGGTGACGGACTATGCCTTCCAAAGTGTGCATGGCGTCTAGGTCAGCTCTGTAACCTAAATGGTCGAGGGCTATTGAGCAGTTCTGCATCTTGATCACCAGGTCGGCCATGGTGTAGACGTCGCCCTTGGTTTTCTTTGCCTCTGCCATCACGCCCTCTATTAGGTTACGGGCTACTTTGAAAGGTTGGCCAAACAAGTCCCTCAGAATCTTTCTTGCCCTTGTGTAGCCTTGTTCTGGATCGAGCATGGTGCATCCGTCGATAGCTTCTCGCGCTCGGCCTCGGCAGTAGTGAGTAAGGTAAAGAAGCCTTTGCCCAGGGTCGTTTACCTTGTTTTCAACGAACGTCTCGAACTGTTTGACAAACTTGCAATATTGCTCAGCTCGCCCGTCGAAAACCGTTAACTCCACTCTAGGCAGATCGATCGATGGTGGTTTGTAGTCGGCGACCTGCGTGGGGTTCCCTACCTTATTGCACTCTAACCTATCGGAAGTGTCGAAGTCACTGGTCCTATACTCTCGCTGTTTCTGTGTACACTTCTCTGCTTCATGCGCCTGTAGTCTAGCCGAAAGTAACTGTTGCTCTAGTTCTATTATTCTCAGCTTATATAAATCAACGTCCTTACGATCAATATTGCTTTCAATAACACATGAGCTAGCACTGACAGGACTAGGCGATCTAGCATTAGCTAAAGAATCATAAGTACCCAAAACCTCCCCAGAGACTTGCCGTATTACTTCCTGTCCGGGTTCGACTGCCTTTGATCCTTTCCTTGGCATTTTGCGTGAATTTTCCTCGTTCCAAATAGATATATTGAGTATTGTTACGACCGTTTGAGCAATGCGTAGCCAAATTCGCAACGGATCCCGAAATCAGAAGGCGATTATCCGTGATAATTCTACGATACTAGATTATTAAAATAAACAATGACGTAAACAATATACAAACCTCAATAATACGATCACAAAGTCTCAACAACGAGAAACCGAATAGCAGCGTGTGAGCAGACAGCACGTGCGTCACGCAGGTCCTGAACAAGGATGTGCCAAAATAGCGCTCTGGGCGCGAACAAACAACAATTGGTCCAGAAAAACAACCAGTTCGTAAAGACAAGTCAATAGTGTATGGAAATGAGTGATGTTGGGAAAAAACACTGAATCGCGAGGGAAAAAGGGGGATTTTCCACGACCGGCTGTTACATCAGCATATTAGGTAAAATACCAGATATAGGACTGGATGCGTTCCATCCTTGCTGGACCTAGCAATAACGAACTTCCCCAACGATGTGTCTGGACTGCATCATTGTGCACCGCTGGGCAAGAGTGACCACGTTTGTGTCAAAATCGTCCTATGCACGCGAAAACCCAAGGTACCCTCAAGGCTGGTCAGACATTTCGGTAGTATGGATATAGATAGGCTTCGTATTAGGGCGATGGGTTTGACCTGGGACGCGACATAGGAGGCTACTGTCGAAGAGCGCTGGCAGGCCATAAAGGGATCCCTGACTGCCCTCCAGGAAGAGTTCGTACCCTTGAAAAGAAGGACTGGGGAGGGCAAACCCATGTGGTGGAACGCTGCAGTAGCCAAGGCCATCAGACGTAGAAACCGCAGCTGGAACCAGTATAAAGCTTCCGACAGTCAGCTAGCCTGGAACTGCTACACGAAGCTGAGAGAGGAGACTGTGAGCCTCCTGAGAAATTCCAAGTGAGAATTTGGGCTCAGGTTGGCCCAGTCTGTAAGACAACAGCCGAAAAGTTACACAGCCATGTGCAGTCAAAAAGCTCGCAAAGAAAGCCTTAGGTCCACCATCCTCAAGAGACCAGGGTATTGTCACTGATGACCAGAGCAAAGCAGACGCTCTGGGGGAATACTTTGGTAGTGTACATAGAATGGATAGTGGGGTACCAGTAGATCTGACTTTGGTGCATCCTTCTCTTCAGTTAAAATAGCTAAGTCTCAGAGGAAAGCGTGCGTAAGTACCTACAGGAGTTAAACAACCACAAGTCAGCGGGCCCAGATGGCATCCACCCAGCTATCACCACGCCGTTTGTGGGTATCATAACCCCATCGGCATGCAGGCTGTACAGGTCCATGTTGGACCGGAGTAAGCTGCCTCGGGGCTGGAAAGCCGCGGCGGTCATGGCAATACATGAGAGTGGACCTAAGTCGGCGATGCATAACCACAGGCCAGTAAGCCTAACTAGCATCCTATGCGAAGCCCTGGAGAAGATCATCCGTGCCCACATCTGCCAGCACTTACTGGAGCACCCCATGTTAAGTCCGGCGCAGCATGGATTCCCAAAAAATAGATCTTGTCTGACCAATCTCCTGTGCATCTCAAATGAAGTAACTCGAAGGCTGGTCGAAGGTAAGGAAGATGAGGTATGCTACCTCGACTTTAGCAAGGCGTTGGACCCCGTTAATCATCGTCTTTTGCTATGCAAGATGGAGACTTTCGGTATAGGTGGGCCAGTATTTAGGTGGCTGGAGGACTTCCTCTCCCCCAGGACGTTTTGCTCCAATGTGGGGGACAGGTGCTCCAGTTTGGTGAATGTCACCTGCGGTGTACCTCAGGGATCCGTCCTAGGCCCAGTCCTATCCTTGTTGATTATTAACGACCTAACACCTGCTCTTCAATCGTCCAGCTTTATTTTTGCGGATAACGTGAAGATTGTTGGATCTGAGGGTAGGGTAGACTTGGGCAGGGGAATAGGTACCGTCCTGAACTGGGCATACAGATGGGACTGACCCCTGAACGCTGGAAAAAGCTATTTGCTGTCAGAGTCAAAGGAAAGCCTGACTGTCGCTCATGATCAAGGGCTGTTCACCATAGAAGCAGTCATTGGGGTAAAAGACCTCGGGCCCATCATAAGCAGTGACTCTAAGTGGTCGGAGCAGTGCAACGCTGCTGCACAAAAGGCTAGTAGGGAGCTCTTTAGACTGCGATTAGCTTTGTCTTGCCGGCAGCCGGAGGTATTCGTACCTATTTACATGGCTATTGTAAGACCTCACTTAGACGGTAGCTTGAAGGCCTGGTCACCCTTCTACAAAAAGGACGCCGCCTGCCTCGAGAAAGTCCAACGTCTCGCGACGCGAATGGTTGAGGGGCAGAGGGGTAAGACTTACGAGAAGAGACTCTGTGACCTGAATCTCTTCCCGTTGGAGAGGCGGAGACGTCGAGGGGATCTCATAGAAGCGGTCAAGGTAATGAAGGGCTTTTCTGGCCTTAGACCAGATAGCCTATTCCAAGTGGCTTTAGATTCCAGAAAAAGGGGTCATGAAAATAAGCTTATAAAAGACCGAACTAGGTTGATGGCTAGGTCGCACTTCTTCAGCAACAGGGTTGTGAACAGTTGGAACGGTCTGCCTGGTAGAATGATAAATCTGCAGACCGTCCAATCCTTCAAAGGTGCCCTAGATCGCAAATGGTATAAGATACTTCCTCGTAGTGGGCCTTGGATATATCAACTAAATGGATGACGCGTAACACTGTGGTCCTTCCGGAGTATCTTTTAGCAGACTTTTCCCCTCATTGCATACTGTCTCAGTGAACGCTCACGATGCATAATGTTTCTCGCAGTTGATGTGCGATGAGGTTTTCCGTTTCCCTCTCATTTTTAGCGGGGATTCGACGAAATACACTCGGCAGTGGTGGGTGCATAACTGGTGTGCATACCATCGAAGGAATTCTGGACGCTCGATTGGCCGTGGCCATTACCTGTCCTGTGCGGCGTCGGTCCGCACAAACCCAAAGCGATTCTACGCCTACGTGCAATCTCACAAACGTATGAGAGAGAGCGTAGCAACTTTGGAAGGAGCACAGGGACGACTAGCTCTAAACGACGAAGACAAGGCTGACATGCTCTTGGAATTCTTCAAGAGCATATATCGACCAGAAAATAGTTTGGAGGAAAGAATGGAGGGCCCACAGGCGCCTCCAATACCCGAACTTACTGTAGGAGAAGAAGAAGTGTACGCGGAGTTGCAAACTTTGAATAGAAACAAAGCAGCAGGTCCAGACGGGATTCATCCAGCAATCGTTCAGCCTCTGGCCGAGGTCCTGAAGGCTCCGGTGACGAAGCTGTATGAAACGTCACTTAGAGAGGGAATTGTGCCGGGAGACTGGAGGAGAGCAACAGTGGTAGGCATTTACAAGAGTGGACCCCGGCAAAAGGCGGAAAATTACCGGCCGGTTAGCTTGACTTCGGTACTGTGTAAGTGCCTGGAGCGAATAGTCAGGAAGCAGATCTCTAGGCATTTGGTTCAACACAACCTCATATCAAATGCTCAGCATGGGTTTGTGGCAGGGCGATCCTGTCTGACGAATCACCTGCTGTTCCTCGATGAGGTAACCAAGCGTCTGGACGAAGGGCAATCGATTGCGTTCTGTTACTTGGACTTCAGCAAGGCATTTGATTCCGTGAACCACAGATTTCTGGACGTCAAACTGCAGTCCATGGGAATTGTTGGAAAGGCAAGACAATGGATAAGTAGTTTCTTAGCAGGGATTACCTTTAGTGTTAAGGTGGGTAGTTATGTCTCAAAACCGGAGGGTGTAACAAGTGGGGTGCCACAGGGCTCGGTGCTTGGCCCTCTGCTCTTCATCTTTATCAATGACCTAGCACGTGGGCTTACAAACCCCACCTTTATGTTTGCCGATGACGTCAAGATAGCTGGAGTAGATATAGGACTTGACGTGTTAGCAGTACAAAACTGGTCACGCAAATGGGACCTTCCATTAAACCTCACCAAGTGTCAGAGCTTGGCCACAAATACGGGTTCTAGTGGGAATGGTGTGGGATCGTTGCAAGTGGTCTCGCAGGTCAAAGACTTGGGCGTTATAATGGACAACAGCTTTAACCCGTCAAAGCAGTGCACCTCAGCAGCCAATACGGCCAGGAGAGAACTCTTTCGAGTTAGATCCATTATGTCGTGTAGATATCCGAAGATATTCGTTCCGATATATCAGGCCATAGTTAGGCCGCATATGGAGTACTGCGTGCAGGCCTGGGCACCGTACTACCAGAAAGATATCGACTGTCTGGAGGAAGTGCAAGGGCTAGCCACTAGAATGGTGGCTGGGCAAAGGGGTTTAGCTAAGCAGAGCGTCTCCGTGCCCTAGACCTATTCTCGATGGAAAGACGGCGCATTCGATGGGATTTGATAGAAACATTCAAGGTAATGAAAGGACTGTCAGGAATAAGTCGAGAAGACCTTTTTTCGCTGATCCCCGAGAGAGGCACAAGGAGGCATAGCCTTAGATTACAAAGGAAACATTCGAGGCTCCAAATTAGGGCGAAGTACTTCTCAAATAGAGTGGTACCTTATTGGAATAAGCTCCCGGAAGAGGTCATAAATACCACAACAGTGAAGGCTTTTAAGAAAGCAGTAGACCTATATTGGGTGGCAGTGTACCCCGAGTTATGTTAAGCAGCTTTTAGGGTCAGATGCAATTTACTTATTGTTTCCACCTTACTCTGCCAGGGCTGATACTGCACAAAATTTCTGCCTTTCAGAAAAAGAAAATCACGCAGTGTTGGGAGCTACGGGAACGCGCCGACAACACAACTATCTGGACACACGATTGGCTCTAGCCACACCAAGTCCCGTGCAAGCTGAACTGAACTGAACTGAACTGGACTGAACTGAACTGAACTGAACTGAACTGAGCTTCGTTGAACTCCCATTAGGGTAATTCGTGACCTTCGGAGGCATGAGCAAGGTGAAGGTTGATAAGTTGGTGCATGGATTCAAGACCATAAGGGTAAGAGATTTATCTTGAGAATTTAAAGGAATCAGTCGATCGATGTCCCAGAGCTTCGCACTTTAGCTATTGAGCTGGTTCATTTAAAGACTTCTGCGAAGTATCTGCATCTAAAACGCGAAGACGCTAACAAAGCTTTCAGGTAGTTCAAGTGTACTCATATTTTGTACAACATCCTATTGCAGTGTTCAGTTTAGAACTACTCCAACAAATGATTCTGGTATATCTCACATTCTGGAACACACTGTCTTGTGTGGATCAAAGAAATATCCTGTACGTGATCCATTCTTCAAGATGTTGCAGAGGAGCCAAGCCAATTTTATGAATGCTCTCACGGGTACACATAATGTTGCTCATCTTGTATAACAACCATAGCCAGCGATTGGACAATGTATCCTTTCGCCACAATGAATGAAACCGACTTCGAAAATCTCTTTCATGTTTATACGGATGCAGTATTCAATCCAAAGCTGAATGAGCTGGATTTCATGTAAGCTGAGGAATTTTAATAAATTGGCAAGACAGGCAAGAAGGTTGGAGGCTAGAGCCGGCTTCACTTTCAGAAGGATCGCCACTCCGGCTGAAAGGAGTTGTGTTCAACGAAATGAAGGGCGTGTTCGTGAGTGCTTTACTGTTCCAATGCGAATTCCTACACAACTTAAAGCCTCATACGTAAATAAACTAGAAGAACTTTTGCTGTTCGCTGCCTTCATTGAATAGGTGTTTGTTCCAACCAATCTATCTGAGTACCTCTGATAACTCCAACTGCTTAAACGAGTTGATTTTTTGATGCACATTATTGCTCTTGAGCATAGCAAAGAAAACTAAAATGGTAAAGGCCGCGCAGTTTCTGCGTTATATATCAGTAGATTGCAGTTCATATGTAGACTCTTAACACTGTCAAGTATACACAGTACGGTTTGGTTTACTTTCAAGTGTTTTAGAGTTCTCCCAAGGTAAGTCAGGACCTGCTCCCGTATAGAGTCTGTAGCCCTTGACCCTCGGTTCGTGACACGATAACAGCTATACTCGACAGCGCGCAACGAAGAAGAACTCGAACGCTGGAGCGGGATAACGTGTGTATTAGAAGAACGCAGGAGTATGCTAACAATGTACAGAGGTGGAACAATTGGTGCCACGAAATTCGATGATCGTTCAGATAAACAAGTTTTTCAGTGTTTGTAAGCGTGTATCATATCGGTGGAACTACAGGGGACCCCCTTAGAAGGTTCACGCAGTTGGGATTCGGTCCGTGGTTGGTAAGTTGGTTTCAGTGGCGAGTGACATGTTCTAAGCCTCCCGCCGCGATTGGACACAATATCAAAACCAGCTCAGGCGGTTCTCCATGACTCACACTGGTCTCTGTACGTCCTCTTCAACAGCGAATCCGACCTGGGTAAGTCCTGCTTGCGACTTTGCAGGGGGATGATTGTTTTGTTGGATTCGTCGTTGTCTGCACCCAAAAGTTCCGTTTGTCTGTAGTGGTTATTGCCTTGATGAACGAGCCAGCGTCCGGCATCAAGTGAGTCTGGCCACGGTCCGATGAGCGTCGTGTCCGACCCATGCAAGATCCTGGAAGTCCATGTGGTTTTGCCCGACGGGACAAGCTAGAGGGCAAGAAACGCAAGAAAGATGCGCCTTGGGGCGCGGACGGGTATTTGACTGAGAGGAACGTGCCGGCACAGCGCAGGCTGCCGCTACTCTTGTTATGATAAACTACGTGGTTCCGCAGTCATGTCTTATATGAATATGAAAAATAGATTTATTAATATACAGCTGTTAGAAATTATAAAACCACGTTTACTGTCTCAGCTCGCGACCGCGTCGATTTCTCTTGTTGATGGGTGCAGCTTTATCTTCCGTGGAGCTTGGTGTTGCAACTGGTAATGGGGAGTCGTTGGCGGGAGTAACAGGTGCTGACTCAGGACGACTAACCGAAGATTAGGAGCAGGCGGGAGCATTGGGCGCTTGTTCTGGGTGGGTTCTGCCTCAACGTAGGCTAGTTTAAGGCGGTCTATGCTGATGGTCCGTTTTCTTCCTTCGACGTTTAGTACGCATTTCTTTTTTTCGCTGGACGACGCGGAACAGGCCAGAGTAAGCCGCTTGTAGTGGTGATCGCGCTGCATCCACTCGAATAGACACATGGCTGGCGGTCGCTAGAGTGGTAGGTATGAAGGTGCTGAGGGTTTGTTCCCGTGGCGGGGTGGGCTTTAGCACTCACATTTCGTGACACAAACGTTTTGCGTAGTCCCCGTAATTAAAACTCACAGGTGGTAGTAGAGAAACCAACCCGCCTGGAAGTCGTAATGTGCAGCCATAAACCAGTTCAGCAGGCGTCACACGCATGTCAGCTTTAACGATGTTAAGCAGTCCTTAGAGAGCCATCGGTAGAACTTCACTTCATAAAGGATTATGACGAGCACGGAATTCAGCTTTCAGTTGGCCATGGGATCACTCCACCATACCATCAGCCTAAGGATGATCGGCCGTCGTCTTGTCTGCAACCAAATGTGTTCAGTAGCTCGTGGAAGGCACCGTGAAAATGAGAACCGCGGTCACTGGTCACGATAGCATGGCAACCGAACTGACTTACCCAACCGGTTAGAAAGGCTTTTGTAGCTTCCTCTAAGATGGGATGGGGAATGGCCAGCGGGTGAAACAGTCTACGCACGTGAGAATGTAGACATAACCGTTGGATGGTGGGAGAGCCCCACGATATCCACATGCACGCAATGAAAACGTGCGTCTGGTCAAGAGAATGCTCTTAATGCGGATCTGGTGTGACGAATTATTTTAACGCGTTGGCACTGAAGACAAGCGCGGGGCCAAAGATACGTTGCGTTTGACGCAAGGCCAGACGAGTCTCTCGGCGAACAGTATCACAGGCGATCACACCAGGGTTCGATAAGTAATGGGGACTGATAGCAACTAGTCGGCGAAGATTGTCAGGAACCAGTGGTCTGGATCGACCCTGTGACACATCGCAAATAATAGTAACGTCCGAGGTTGGAAGGGTCACTGGCACTATATGCAGGGAGCTGTTGTTTTTGAGCTGCTCGACTCCAGGATCTGTTGTTTGGACTGCGGAGATTGCTTCTAGATCCATGCCCATTGGTAGTGGGTCGTCGATATTGTGGACTCGTGAGAGTACGTCCGCTACGGGATTATGTGCCCCAAAGCCGTCGAATGTCCGTAGTAAACTGAGAAACATAGTCTAAGTGGCGAATATCGATCAGGAGCTGGGTGGAAAGCGTACACTGAACTTCTGGCCCTCGAGTGTGTGCCGGAAATGTCGGATACCCAAGTAAATTGGTAGTAGTTCTCTGATGAATGTACTGTATCGGGATTCACGAGGTTGGAGACACTCAAAGGAGAAAGCTGTTGGTTGCCATGAGTTACTGACGAGTTATTGCAACACTGCTCCAACATCAGTACCTGGAGCGTCTGTCCCTAATGCCAGAGGAGCGGAATAGTCGGGGTGTGCAAGGAGTGCTGTGTTGGCGATAGCTTCCTCGATCGAAGTAAATGCTGCCTGTGCCGTGTCGGAAAATACGTATTTCCCTATACCTCCATGTAAAAGATCTGTTAGAGGCTGCATAATTTCGGCGTAGTGGGTGGTGAACCAGCGATAGAAGTTAAGCAAGCCAGAAAATTGGCGCAACTGCCGTTAAGAGTAAGGTTCCGGACAGTTGCGAATTGTCGCCACCTTGTCTGGCACGGGCTGTATGCCCGAGGCTGAAATGTTGTTACCTAGGTCTGTGATAGTGGACCTATCTAGTTCGCATTTGGGAGGGTTAATAGTTACACCGTGTTGGCTAAGGCGCTCGAAAAGAGCGTGCAGGTGTGCCATGTGTTGTTTCTCTGAAGAACTTGCAACCAACACCGTCTAAGTATACGCATACATTTTTTAAAGCACGTGTTGCTTCATGCATAAACCTTTGAAAGGTTTGAGCTCAACGGTTGACCTCATATGGCATGCGCAAAAACTCGAATAGTCCGAATGGGGTTGTGACAGCGGTTTTAGAGATGTCAGCCTCAGCTACCGGGATTTGGTGGTGGACTGTAACTAGGTCGATGCGGTTGAAAACGGAACAACCGGTTGGGGAAGAAGTCGGGTCTTGAATATGTGGAATGGGGTACGTATCCGGGATCGTAACTTGGTTGAGGGTCCTTTAGTCGCCGCAGGGTTGCCAGTCGCCATTAGGTTTAGGAACCATGTGAAGGGTCATGGCACAAGGTTTACTAAGCAGGCATATGATGTCTAATTCCAGAATGTGTTCGTATTTAGCCTGTGTTAGGCGGAGCTCGTCTGGTGCCAAGCAACGGGGTTGGCTAAAAGCTGGGAGTCCTTTACGGACGATGTGATGAATGACGTGACTAGTCACCGCGGAAAGGGTCGGACTTGCCTTAACATTGCCGGGTAAGCTGAAGGAAGTTCTGCGTAGAGGTGTTCGGACTATGATTCGGTGTATAAAGGCGTGATGTGATTGACGGAGGAATACGGACCAGTTGCGGAAAGGGGAATCTGTCGGTCGACAATTGTCCAGCATCGTGCACCAACCAGGAGGTCGAAGTGGTAAAAAATAGATATCTAGTATGGGATAAGGGATATCTGCCACCATAATCACCCAGCGGAAGGTGCGTCGTAGGTCTAAGTTGAGCGTAAAGGACCTACGGCCGTAAGTAACGATAGGGGTGCCGTTGGTGGCACTTATTTGTTGGGTTGTTGAAATGATTGCATCACCTGCTTTTGGAATGACACTAACCGCTATACCAGTGTCAATTAGGAACAAGTTATTGGAAACTAAATCTCGAACATGCAAAAGACGACAGTTTCCTATGTTTGGCACTTGAGGGAGGGGCGTCTGATGCATCCATGTCGGTCAGAGTTGTGACAAGGTTGCTGGTCTCTAGAATAAGAACAACTAGGAGTGGAAAAAACATCTGAAAGCCCGCTGGAAAGTAGCTATCAAGGCGTCGTCGGGGTGTGTTCCTGTGGTGGGGACTGTGACCTGGGGGCTACTCGAGTTTTTAACGACAGTAATTTTTGGATGGTACCGTTCCATAATACCGTCCGCTAGTTTTGCGCCTTCTGTGAGGTTGGGATGACTAGAAACCTCGAGTAGTGCTTGACTATTAGTTGGTAACCGCTGTACCCATAACCCTTTGAGGACTTTTTCCTCGAGAAATCGCCCTGCCAGCTGCTGCATTTCTCTCAGTAATGCAAAGGGCGTTTTACTATCTTACTCAATCCCTTGGATCGGCCGCTTCACTCTTGACGATTCAGACGACAAAAGACTAGAGATTACCGCTTCTTTCACGGCTGTGTGAGAGTAGTTATTGAAAATACGTCGCGTATCTGGGCAGCGACTTCACGGGGAAGACGATCAATGGTCCACAAGTAACGAGTGCGCTCGTTTATGATCTCATGGGTTTCAAACTCTGCCTCTAACATACGAAACCGGAGTTAAGGTCATCAATAAAAAACTCAGAGACGGCTAGGGAGACTGTCAAAACGGACGATTCCGGGTCAGGCGTACGGCCGTTGCTAGCCATAAGTACTGTGGTATATCTAATGTGAAAGGATATATAGGTAAATTGAGCAACCGTAAAACGACTTACGATATTGCTGCACGAAAAATACGAAACAAGAGTATTGCAGCGGTAGTGGAGACTTGACATATATATATGGCGGAATATATATATGTAAGAATAAATGCGAGTCAAAGACTAACGAGGATCCTTGGTGGAATGAATTTGCTTTTTGGACTCGCCAGTTTAGGATTTTCCTAAGTTAATTCAGGACCTGCTCACGTATAGAGTACGTAGCCCTTGATCCTCGGTTCGTGACACGATAACAGCTATACTCGACAGCGCGCAACGAAGAACTCGAACGCTGGATCGGGATAACATCTGTTTTGGAAGAACGCAGGAGCATGCTCACGGTGTACAGAGGTGGAACAATTGGTGCCACGAAATTCGGTGATCGTTCAGATAAACAAGTTTTTTAGTATTTGTAAGTGTATGTTGTGTCGGTAGCACAAAAGTTTCTTGCAACGTATCAGGTTTGTTTTTGCGTATGAACATATCGGCTCCAGAAGGACCTATTTCTCATTCACCAAAGGACAGGCAGTCAAAATTTGTTATGATTCTGCGTTTATGATTTGGATAGGATTATACTGTGCCATTTGACTGGACCGTGCTCGATTGCTTAAGTTAATCCTGTAGTTTGCTCTTGGAAACTCCTTGCTTAGTCTCCGACTAATGTGCGAGAAATTCTTACTCATCACGAGCAAAGTTGAATGAGTCGATCACCGTTATCAGTACGATCGGCTGGAACGCAATATCGGCCTCCCATATTCCCCTCCGTCTCGTCTAGGCTTCCGACTTGAGCATTGAAATCACCAGCAACAATCATGATGTCTGTGGTGCGCATGCTGCGGAGTAGTTGAGACGAATCCTGACAAAATTCGTCTTTAGCCTCAGGAGAGCTACATCTATTTGGGGCATACTCAGAAACGACAATCAGGGTCGGCGTTTCAGTCTAGTACTGTTGACATGTACAGAACCATTCAACCGAACTGCACACAGACGGCTGCTGACTGGGATCCAGTTGAACAGTGCACGCTCAGTTATGTCAACGCGAGCCTGACCACGAGCACTAAACACCGAATCACCCGACACTCGAAGAGTGAAAAGAGAAGCTGAGCTTGTATCTTAGGAGCGAAGTGTTAACACTGAAGTTGGGTCTTGTGTACGTGTTTCAGAGACACAACACACGTCTACGTTAAAGGTTTCAAGAGTCCTAGGTGGGGCAGCCTGTTGCCCGGTTTGACAAAGTGTGCGGACGTTAAAAACAGCTAAGTAGGAAGGATGCTTAGGTCGGAGAATGGATTCTCTTTTTCCTCTATCTCTAATTTTCTACTCTTTCCGAGAGCTACAAGTTCGCAGTCACGACTCATTGTGGCTACTCGTACGCATCTAGAATTAGGACGTAAGAAATAAAGAGCATAGATATAAGCGATATTTCCCGATTGGCCGCTGGAGATTTCTGGGCATATCCTACTTCGCGGTTGCCCACGCCGCAGAAGGGTTTTTTCTTTGAGAACCCTAACCGGAGCCTTTGACTCAAAAGTCTAACCCACAAGGCAGTGGGACCTTAACCCAACACGGGAACGTGATCGAAGCACTCGTGAAGAAACTTCTGGTCTGTCACGTAAGACCTGATTACTGCACGCGTTTTGTCTTGCCTTCGCTGGTGCTTTGTTATCGATTTGCTTTTCGGATTCAGTCCTTAGCCCCATGCACTCAACGGAACAAGCGGAACGTGGACGGGGCAGCATCCTTTGGATTGGGGGCTGCACAGCTTGGGCGGACGATAGCTGCCTGGTTAAGTGCGATGACTTCTCCCACTGTCGGGAAAAAACCCCAGGTACTCCACTCCTACGTCCATCCAGTAGAGGTTTTCAGACCAATGAACTGTTTCTCTCCGTGTTTATTCGCTGGAGTGTCCTCTTAAAGGGGCATAGTAAATAGAACCAGATGTTGCCCATCAACTGGTTTTGAGACTGGACTTCGTCTGGCATATACCCATTAACCTACGAGACATGACTGCAACTCCAGCTTGAGGAAGCCAACCTTCATAACTCTTTGGTTCATGGATGCACGCAAGCCATAACACCACGCCAAGGTGCAGTCTCGTTGTGATGGAGTTTCCCACTCACTTTTGCCATAAGGAATCAGCGCGTGGTGGCACGGTCAGTATACACCCCATCTGCAAAATTTGGTCGGTAAGTTAAAAAACTGATGAGTTATGGGTTTAATGCAGTTGAAAGGCACTTCATTGTTTCGCTCGTGTATTTGAGGGGGAATTCCGTCGAAAAGATGCTGAACCACATCAAACCATGCCACCGCCGGTTACTTTGGCGGTAGATAGTAATCCACTATCGCCCAATTCGTTACCACACCTGGCCCACTGATCATCATCATCGTCGTCGTACAGCGTTAAACAGTAGGGCAAGCCCCCCTGACCACTGCCTTTCTCACCATGTTGCACGCTGAATTAGAAAGTATGAATATACAAGATGGACAGGGACTGGACCTACATGGGTGGGAAAAGGAAAGAATGCCCTAGTAACCAACACACGGAATAGACGGTCTAGCTGTACAAACGCACATCGATCAGTCATTCTGATTCGATAGAAGGTGACAACACGATCGCCACTGTTCACGGTTCGCAGCCATATCCTTCAGTGTCTCCAGCCAACTGGTAGACGGATCTTTTGGACCCCAACCACGAAGACGTGAAGCACCTACTTTTCCTAAGTTTGCTGTACATTTTCTCATTCCTCGCTGCCACGTCATCTGTTGACCTCCACGTGGTCTTTTCCACTCCCTAGGAGGAACGGAGAATAGGACACGGTACGGTAGACGTGTGCTTGCCATACGTAACACGTGTCCCAACCAACGTAGTCTACTAAGCTGGATACGCTGTGACAAAACGTTCTCTGAATTATTACCCAATAATCGCTTTCTCACTTCATCGTTGCTTACTCGGCTATTCCACCCAATCCTAGCGATACTACGTAAACATCGGTGGTCGAAAACCTCAAGACGACGAATATCTTCAGCATGCAGACTCCAAGTTTCGCAACCATACAACAAAACTGAACGCACTGAAGCACAGTATACACGGCCTTTCAACTTCAGTGAAATATCAGGTCGGCGCCACAGGTGCTTCAGTCCAGCGTACGCCGCTCGAGCCTTGGATATCCGCGTACTCACCTCTACTACAGTGCTCCCATCCGTCGTCACGCAGCTACCGAGGTAGGTGAAGTGGTCGACAACTGACAGCACCTCCCCATCGAGCATCAAGCTCGGAATCGCTGACGCCCAGTCTTGTAACATCACTTTACACTTTGAAGGTGCAAAGCGCATGCCGAATGGGGCTACAGCTCTTGCGAGTCTATCTAGTGCACGTTGAGCATGTTCCGTGGATTCAAACAAGCAGACAACGTCGTCCGCGTAATTTAGGTCACACAGCCCTCCACTGTTTCCTAGTTCGACGCCTACATCCTGAAGATTTTGCAGCGCACTCTCAATTATTTCGTCCATGACGAAGTTGAACATAAATGGAGATATGGGAAATCCCTGTCGAACACCACTGGTCGTTTCGAACCGACTGGTTAGTTCACCGTAAACGCTCACGCGGCCAGAAGTAGAAGAATACAATGATCTCATTAGGTTCACGAACTTCTGGGGCATACCTTTTCGATGTGGGGTACTGAAAAGCGCTGCTCGATCAACCGAATCGAGAGCGCCTTTCAAGTCTAAGAAAATCATTTTTGTCGGTCGGCGGTGCGTGTGACGCGTTTCAAGTAGTCGGCGAAGAGTAAAAATCTGGTCGATGCATCCTCGACCTGAGCGGAATCCAACCTGCTGTTCGCGGACATTCCTCTCGCGAGCCGGTGTAAAACGGTGCAGTAGAATTGAGGCTAATACTTTGGTCACTGCCGGAATTGAGCTAATCCCACGATGATTACTACAGCCATTGCGTATTACCTTCCTGAAGATGGGAATAATCAACGACCCACTCCATGGTAACGGAATACGCTCCTCGTTCCAAATGTCACGGAGCAAAGCGGTAAGTGATTTTATCAAAACATTCCCACCCAGTTTGAAAAAAACTGCGGGAAGTTCATCGGGACCTGCCGCTTTCCCTCGCTTTAGTGATCGAATGCATGACTCTACTTCTACTTCCGATGGGGGCTCAAGTGATACCATCCAAGGAGTCGCAGTTGTTGATACAAGAGTAACTACACTAGCGTGCGGCCAGCTGAACTGTTCCTTGAAGTATTCGGCCCAACGGTCAAGCCTTTGCTGTTTGCCATGGATGGGTTCTCCATTTCTATCGCACATCGTTTCACTGACATGGATGTGCCGTCCACCGGTGTCACGAATAAGTTTGAACAGTCTTTGACTGTTACCTGAAGCAGCCGCTATTTCCATTTCTTCGGCTACCTTGACCCACCAATTTTTGCGATCCTTCTTAAGGTCTTTCGTAACTTGCCTTTGCAGCTTTCTCCGCATCTTATTCATCTCTTTACAGTTCGAGAGCTGACGCTTTTGCTCCATTATACTCAGCGACTCTTGCGAAATTAGGTGTCCTTCGTGGACAACGGATCTAGGACCACAGGCCAAACTTGCTGCAACGTGCATCGCCTGTTTGATATGAGCCCAATGCTCATCTACATTACTGTTCTCCGTGGATCCTAGCTCATGTGCTAACGGGTGCGTACTTATGGATCACACAAACGTTGCACGGCTAATCCGGTTTGCGGTTTGCGACGATGACCATGGAGCTGGAGAGATAATCGCATTAAAACTAAGGCATGGTCCGACTCTACATACGTGGACCAGTAAGATCTACAGTTCTGAACAGAACTGCGCCACCGGTAGCTTACGGCGATATGGTCAATTTGACTAAAAGTACCTGTAGAGTTAGAGCGCCATGTCGCTGTGGGGTGTGAGCTGTGTCAGGCAATGGTACTAGACAAGAACAATCGATTGTCTGCACAAAACTGGAGAAGCCTATCCCCGTTATCTGTACGCTCAGCAGGTAAAGCACAACGCCCACCTAAACAGGCTTCTGACACACTAAGTTTGCCAACTTGTGCATTGAAGTCACCAGCTAGCACTACAATGTCGGAACCTTTACTGCCGCGAACGAGAGTGGCGAGTGCATCATAGAACTCATCTTTCTGCAAGTCTGAGCTGCATTCCGTTAGGGCGTACGCCGAGATCACAAACCAATTGCGCTTAACACAACTATCCTTTCGAACGCCGACTGGCCCTTGGAGTCTCACAGCACATAAACGACTGTTAACCGGAATCCAGTCTAAAAGGGCAGCCTCAGCCTTGTCAGTCAAGACAATTCCTACACCACGTTGACCCACAGCTCTAGCTGCTTCGTCTCCTGATGTGCGCAAAAAATACCTCGATGATATACCAGGTGCAGTTAGTTGAATTACACTGCTTGAATCCTGGATACGCGTTTCGCTTAAGCAGCAGACATCAATCTTCAGAGAATTTATTGTGAGCGCTAGGCAAACCTGCTGACCGGCCTGCATGAGTGTACGCACGTTGAAGGAGCCGAAATTAAGAGGCTGACGGGGCTTGAGAAAATGTGAGTTACCAGACAGATGATTATTCCCGATACTATTTGACATTGAACTGTTGCGAGTATTGACCGTGTTATCAGTGGGAGCATTATGGGTCGATAGATGGGGCAAAGAGGGATGGTTAGGGACAGAAGACAAAGGTTGAATAAAAGAGAGGGAACTCTGAGCAGTAGCACACTTATCACCACCCACCACGCTCGATGCAATGGGCACCGCGGTCCTGATTATCCTGCGCGACGACCGATGCAGTATGGAATTCTTTGTAGTCGTGCAGTTCATGGGAGATGTTGGACGGGTACTGCTAGGGTGTCCAGCCACAAAGCAGGAGAACGATTAGGGTCCTCATCCAAGGCCTTTAGTTCTAACAAGAACCTATCCGCAAAGCAGCGGGATGGCTTAGTGGAAGCCCATTTGCTTGGATCAATTATTCTTCCACTGGTTTTTCCGACTGAGTTGCCAGCTCAAATCAACCCCCAACCTGGAGGACCAGGAGACTGGACTTCGTCTGACCTCTACCCATTGATCTGTCAGGTATGATTGCAACTCCGACTTAAAGAAGCCATCCTGTATAGCTCTTTGGGTCATAGAGGCGCGCAAGCCATCACACCACATCAAGGCGCAGTCTCGTCGTGATGGTCTACTGAAACCCCATGCGGTTCTCCACTTCGTTTCAGAGTATGATCGCCGGTTATCCCTAATGGTATACTGGGTGTTTGAGGCTATGGGGTATACTCCTTCTATTGCACTCATGCGCAAGCGTGTGATCAGAAGAACCCCCCAAGCTTCTTGATTTGAATGTTGAGCCGTTGCATGGTCCTGACGGCGCTAGCTCATGTGAGCTTCACTTTTAACCTTATTTTGCAGACTTTTCATTAGGTCACTTTCAGTTGAATCCGCGCGATATCATAAAGCCGAATTTTCCACTCCAAGGAACCAGCCGCGGTAAAGTAAAGTAAGCTAGATCCGTACGACAGGTGTCTAGTTGTGTACAGTGATGTTATTGCTCTACAGCTCACGATCTGTAGTTTTCGACTGGTGTTTGTCGCCACTTTCAAGGTCTAAACTACAAGGGCTCCGGTCAAATCTAGTTTTCGATGATACTTTCCTGTCGATCAGATCATCCAGTCTATTTGGCTGTGTTGGTCTGCCGTTCAGGTTTGAGAATCATTACCGCCCCTTTTCCTGGTGGTGCAGGGGTTACGGAGCATGCCCCTTTTACTACCCTTAAGCGTTAGAGCACAGTGAACATAGGGTTGAAACAATATCTTGCTTATACAGAGTCAGCACAACGAGACGTAATGAGGCGTATAAAGGATAAAAGGGTGCCATAATACGGTTTCGTCAGCGTTTATTTCAATTAATTGTCACCACGTGACGGAATTTTGGCGGAGGCGGTAAAGTTGGCCTGCGTTCGCCTCTTGATTGGGTATAAACCCAGTTCATTATCGGCCAGTCACAGTGAATATTATTGTCCTTGTCCGAGACCCTGGGACGCGTCTGATAGCATTCAACTCTTCTCTGCACACGAAAGCGAATAGGGGGAAGTTTGTGCCCAACAATATCATACAGTTGCAGTAGGTTCGCATGGAAGAAGAATTTCAATGTCTTTGGTGGAAGGCAGCCAGACGGCTTGGAAAAAAGTAGAAAAGTTGACAATAATATCAATATGTATCATCAGCCATGTAGTGAGTAAAATCTAATCAATAAACAATCAGCTTTCATGAGCCACAGGTTTATCGTTTTTGAAAATAACTGGTTTCTATGATGTCGCCGCGTATGAATAACTAAGTTGGGATTACGAAAGTGCAGACGTTTTCATAGGCTTCATTATTCCAGATAAAGCAAGCGTCAGAAGTGGTTTGAAATGTCTGCAAAAATGCTTCGAATTGGGACTTGTCGTAGCCTATATGAATGTGTCCTGGGAGCCCTCTTTTCGTGGTTGTTTATTTTGCTATCACTCTTTTTTAGTCTAATTCCTTAAATCGGTTTGCGCAAACTGTGCAAAACAAACTAATGCCGGAAACCTACGGATTCGTGAGTGGTGGACATCCGGATAGCATTCCTACTCTAACGTGGAATGACCTGAAAGAGTTTCACAAATCCTGCTACCATCCAAGCAACGCTTCGTAAGTTACTCTATAAATTGTGATATTCTAGTGTATACGTACTAATGCTGGCAGTACTCACTCACGTCACCTAAATAAAAACTTGGTAGGGCATAACGTCTAAGCAACAGTTTTGACCGAGGTGCAATGACCCCTTTTGACCCAATTGTTTGCCCTTTCTCATATGACTTCCAACTTTCGTCTGTGTGATCAAGATCTGGGAATAGATGAAGCGATAGTGGAGTGCGCGCGCAATAATCTCAATATTAGCATCTGTTGACGGTTTATGTCAGTTTTTCCGCGTGTTTCGAGATTTCCTGCTTTTGTATATTCGGATTCAGTTTTAGGCAAACTTCCTCTCAGTAGTAACTATAGGACACAGTTGCACAACTTCTGCAAAGTCCTATTGGCCCTTGTAACGAGATTGGATTTTACCTTATGTGCGTGGTAGAAAGCTGTGTCCTCCTAGTGTGGGGTATGTGTTAACCCAGCGTTGACAGACAGCCAAATCGCGTTGGCAGTCAGCACTGATGCGGCACTAAGCCTAAGGCTTGAGACAACGGATCCTCGAGTGACAAGACAGCCGGTCGCCGAAGTGATTCGACAGATGAGAGACGAGTCTTTTCAGCGTTGTTTAAGCCTCAAGGCGTGGTCGCCCACACCAGTCGGACAAATGCGTTATGTGCAACGAGTGGGTGAATATGACAGAAACCTATATATTCCTCGTTTTTCGCTAGTAAAACTAGAAGATTCTGAAGCAGAACTAAGCTCTTGCTAGAGTTAGTGGAATGCTTCGAGACACTCAGTTTTTTTTCATTTCTCACCTATTAGAGTAGTATATGCACATGACTCCGAGCTTCAGTGTCATGGTTGTCGGTCCCCCCCCGCCCGCATCGTTGAAGAATATCACTTTTCCACTGCGTTTACGCGTAAACGTGGAGCCTGGACAGTTGTGTCCCTTTCAGTGACCCTGTGGTTTTCTTGCTCAACCCCTTCGTAAAAATTGCGAAGGGATTGACAAATAGAATCAACGAGGTGTGAAGGTAAATAATAGAAGTCAAGATATCATCCTAGTTTTTTTCGAAAGTCCTGACTTGGCTTTGTTTTCACTGTGTTTTTAATCGAACTTCATGTTTCGTTGTTGCTGCAAAACATCAATAAATAGAAACAAGCTTTGCTTCACTGGACAGTGATCGGTCTGTTTAGTAGCACTGGTCGGTCTACACCATCATGCTACGTATTCTTGTTCTCACTTCTACGTATTGTGACAAGGACGACAATACGAGCTAGGACACCTGTATTTCAACGGCCAAATAAGTCAAGTCCATGAAACACATGAGTCGTACATATAGCCTTTTTTCCAGACCGTGTGGCACCAACATTGCTCTTGCGGCTGCTTGAGTGTTCAGCTGCCCTCCGGCCAGTTGCCTGTCGCCTACAGCTCGCTTCTCGGGCATCATTTCTATTCTGCTGGTCCGATTGTCCCGGTTGATGGCTTGATCGGCAACCCCTCACTTGGGCTATCTTGCTGGTTGGCCGAGATCTCGCTGCTTCCCCTCTGCTAATCAGTATGCCTTCTTTTTCTGCTTCGGGAAGCCTCCGACATACTCGCCGTCTGTTCTTTTGTCTGTGACCTCTCGGTTGGTTGGTCCGATCAATTTGATATTCACGTCGTTCTCTTACTCCAGCATTCTTCTCTACAATATTACTTTTATGCGGCTGGCTCATGCGACATGATGAACCGGCTTCATGGATGTCCCGATTAACACCTGCCCAGGAACGACGACCAGATGCGAGATTTCAATACAGAAATCCAGTTCTGCTCCCAGTTGCGGATGCCGTAGACGGACTGGTGTCCAAATTGCTGAACGCCCGATTTGGCGGTACTGACCCGTGTTTTTAGCTGCCTTCTTGGGCGACAGCGCCATCCTGAACATGGAACAGAAGAGAGGCACTTATGAGATCATGTCTGGACGTCAGAGGACATGTCCTAATCACCGTCGTCGTCGGCACTGAAGGAACACTGACATCTTTTGGATGTCGAAGCACCGTTGTCTTATTGTGTCGTTTGAAAGCATGTCGCGCCATGCCATTTGCAGGATCCATCGCAGGCACCAATGGTCAAACACTTCCGGTTTTCTGATGTCCTCAACGCGTAGGGGGCCATGCTTCGCAACCGTGGTTCAGTATTGAATAGATAGCGGCCCGAAAGGCGCAGACTTTGGTTCGGAGACTGATGTTGTCAAGCGCCCAGAGTGCATTACGAGGCCGGAGAAACACAACCCTGGCATTGGTAACACGCAACTCGACTTCGTCTTTGGCTTGACCGTTTGGAGGATTTTGGAGCTCAGATATTTGAACGCCGAGACGTGCTAGATTTGTTGACCGTTCATATATGTCGGTAGAATGGACCGTGGTGCGCATGTCGAAAGGACCTTGGTCTTCGACGTATTGATCTCTAGTCCCATGAATTTTGCAAAGGGTTCTACGTGATTCAAAACCGGCTGTATGACCGTCAGTCTGTCTCAAGCATGACGATGTCGTCTGCAAATTCCAAGTCGGCGAGGAAAGCATCAGTTCCCAGCTAAATACCAAGGTAACCAATAAGCGCCAGACTCATGGTCCAATCGATGGTGTAGTAGAATAACACTGACCACAAGGACCATTCTTCCTTGACAATAACGTTAAGGGAAAAACCACTGGATTCATCTCCGTAGAAGCGTATTCTCGCACGCGTATTTGCTTAGTACGACTTCACAAGACTGACAAGCTTCTATGGCATTCCATCCACTTGTGGTCTAGCCCATAGCGATTCAATATGAACTGAACCGAAGATCGCCCGAAAATCAATAAAACAAACTGCAGTCGGTTTCCGAAACTTGTATCGATGTTCTAATACCCTACGAAAAGTGAATATTTGGTCCACGCACTCACTGTCACGTCGGAAGCCTCTTTGATCAGGGCGTATGTGCGCGTCCTGAACCGCTGAGAAGTGGTTCAACAAAAGCACGAAGAATATTTTGGCGGCCACGTCCACTAAAGTGATGCCACGGTAGTTTCTGCATGCAGTCCTGTCACCTTTCTTTGGAAGAAAGAGATATTGAATTTCCCCAGTCCGCTGGCAATTATTATTTTTCCCGGATTGAGAAAAACAAAGTGTGCAATGACTGGAGCAGTGTCGAAAGCCGTGATTTATATATCCGGTGTGATGCCGTCTTCAGAGGATTTCCTGTTCAGCTTTGTATTATATTGATGATATCATCTCGACTTCGTACGTTGCCATTAGCGTCATAGATCTCGCTCTGGATCGCTGGGATTTGGTTCACAGAGCTTGCCGCGGGGCGGTTCTGTAAACAATTGGTGTTCGGCCCGTCGTCGCATCCTTTTAGTCTGCTCGGGAACGAGCAAGCCGATAGCATTGCGAAGGCGGGGTTTTGCCGACTGTCGCCTACTGGACGCAGTGGGGATTAGGCGGAAAAGCCTTGAGAAGTCACCACAGTTAGTCGCAATCTTCATAGTTTCCTTGTTTCTGGTCCGGTAGTTGTTCCGATCGCTTCCGACGGTATACGTGACCTTTCGTCGGATGTCGCGAAAGTCGGGGTAACCATTCAGGTGATCATTCTTAGCCTTTTTCAGATAACTGAAGAGTCACCCTAATATCCAGTATTTCTGTCGTCCTCGTCCTAGTTTGTCTAAAGCGGATTGTTGGATTGATGCCTTCAATAAAGTCCACTGATTTTCCGCTTGTGCGTCTTCACCTATGAGCATGGTGGCTAGATGGGACGCAACAACGTCCAAGACTGTTTGACACTTTCTCGGTGATCCCAGCGCTGCTCCGGTAATCCGCTCCAAAGCACAGTTTTTGCGGCGATTGGCTAGGTGGATCGCGAAGCGTGCGTGGACGAGGGTGGGGTCGGTGCCGTTCTTGTTAACAGTCTTCGCGCTTCGATAGGACCGCATACAAAAACGTAGTCGATTTGGTGCGCTGTGTGGCGGTCGTTAGAGTACCACATCAGTAAGTGCTTCCTGGGATGTTGTAAGCGGGTATTGGTGACGGTTAGGCTGTTGATGTCTACAAATCTGACGAGACGTTTGCCATTGCTGCTTTGCTGTTCAAGACTGTATTTTCTCAAAATGTGTTTAGTTGTCTGGATGGAGGCACCAGTGCAGGTGTTCCAGTTCCCCGCAACAAGGAGAATATCACATTTTGGGACGCTGTTTACCAACTCTTGTAGTCTGTCGTAGAATTCATCCTTTGCTGCTTCTTAGGCCCCCACTTTCGGGGCATAGATGCGACAACCGATATGTTCAAAGGTGAGGCACGGAAACGAGCTAAGGCGATCCGGGGAGATATCGGTTGCCGTGCGAGCGGTGTTTTGTTAGCTTTGTTGCTGACAACTATCGTGACGCCGTGGAGATCATAGTTTTCCGTGGTTCTACTGCGGAATAGGCGATAGCTGTCGTCTACTTTGGGAACCTTTATGCACCGGGTACAAGAATTCGGCAGCCGAGCTTCGGAGAGATATGCCATTTCGACGCGGTAGTCGTGCAGCGTTCATGTGGTAATGGCTTGTCTTCCCATGTCCGAGGTTGCCCTGACATTCCAGCAAGCGATTTGGATGTGGTTTCGCGTTTTAAGGCTCCTAGCTAGCATATTTGTTACTCCGGCCGCGTAAAGAACACATGACGCTTCGCCTACCGAAGGCGCCATAGCATGAACGATGTATGTAAAGGAACTTGTCATGAAGAGTCTTGGGAGTTGGGTACGAAGTGGCCTCCTCAGCTTCACTTGGCTTTTTGTTCGAGGTACCAACTGTAACCCGTGCACAGCCAAGTACTCTGTCGGGCAAAATGAAGTTTGTGTTAGGAGCCGGTGGCCGAACGAGTGGCTCATGCGCCGTGTGGATGGCAGTCTGCTAGTTGAGGATGCCAAGGGCGTCCAACGTGGTCTAGGTGCGTGGTTGCCGGTGACTCTAGGAGATCGTTTGCCATTCGGTAGACGTGACCCAGGGTCCATGCAACCGTGTTGATTGGCCGGATTTCGTTGGTAGCCGTTGAATCCCAGCAGATCTCGTCGGCCTGTGGAGGAGTATCCGTGCTACGGCCTCCCCGGGAAGCGACTTGCCCTATGCTCCTCCAGTTGTTGAGGTGCCGAGAATGCGAACTAGAACCCTTTTACTTTCAAAACACTCTCTGTATAGGATGCTGGAACGTGAGAACTCTCTCGGAAATTCAAAGCCAGTCAGTGACTATGCGCACGCTATACGACCACCAAACGAATAGTTCCTGCCTATCCAAAGTCGAACTAGGCGTTACTGCCTCCCGTAAAATTAGAGTTTCTAGCACAGATTTCCATTATTGGTTTTATCACAGTGGCCTTGCATTTTACAAACATACTTCCTCTTCCGTTTATTCTGCAATAAACCCATCGTTACGGATTTGTGATGGACTTTCTCAAATGTTGTCCATTTAGATAGTTGATGGTCTTGGTGATAGAAGCACCATTTTCATATTCAACCTTTAATCGAATTTGTAGCGCTGAAAGCGTAAGCGTGAGCTGTGCTTCAGTCCAGGAAATTAGCTCCTCTACTACATGATCAGACGAATGCTTGAAACGTCTCCCACCACATAAAAGGCGTTGCATTGTTTCTCATCATACCGGTCATGCCAATTTTCCTCGGCACCGGGTGCTTCAGCTACCGAATACCAATCATCCCCAGCTTCATACGCGTTCAAGACATGTGACTTGGTATCGGGTGTGTGAAATGTGAGTCTCACCATACTCATCTTTGGTGAAATGAACTGGTCGTTTCATGAGCCACTAGGCTCCACACAGAACGCAGCATCGTAACATACGTAGATTGGCTCAGTTTTGTCACGCTATATATATATATATATATATATATATATATATATATATATATATATATATATATATTCAAGATCAACTAATGTCGTCGCTTTGTTCGTCATCTCAGTTTGTCTTGTCCTGTGCCCTTCAATCACGCAGCCTACTCAGTGATCACACTTGCTCCCCATAGGCTCTTGCACGTACTGTTGCACTTATCAACGAGAATTCGGCTCACCAGTTATAATCACGATATGGGTGATCACAGGGCGGAGAGATTTCATAGACGGGTGACAAGTGGCCGCTCTCGAGCCAGTCAAATACCTGTTTGGACAGCGGTGCCATTGGGGTTTCACTAGAAGTTACGTAGGACTTACTTGTAGTTACGCAAGATTCACTTTACGTCACAGTGGCTTCGCTTGAAGTTAAAAGGGTGTAGATTGGTAGAAACTTCCAGCCAGCTCCTCAGTCGCCCGCTAGATAGACCTGTAGGTGTCAGTTCGACCTCAGCTCCCTCATATAGCATCAGCTGTGATCCTCCGTCATTAGAAGAGATAGCTAATACGATTAGCTGTTTTAAATCTGGGGAGTTCCCCAGCGAAGACAAAATGTCGGCTGAAATCTTCAAGACGTGCCTTGTGGTAGTCACCGAGTCACTTCATGCCCTATTCAGCTTGACTTGGGAAACCGCTAAATGTCCATCCGATTGGAACACCTCGGTTCTGCTTCCATTTCCCAAAAAGGGTGACAGAACGGTGTGCAGGAGCTAACGAAATATCAGCCTGTTAAATGTGCTTGCTAAAGCGTTCTCCCAGCTCGTGCTGAATCGCTTCGCTGTGCCGAGACAAGCATGTACCTGGCCCAACCAGGGAGGCTTCCGCCGGAGAAGTAGATGCACCAGCCAAGTATTCATCCTCCTAAAGATTCTGGAACACCGATACAAATTCCAGTTTCCCACCGCCGCATGCTTCATAGGCTTTCGCGCCGCTTTTGATTCAACAGATCGCGAGTCATTGCGGATGACAATGTTTGGAGATGTTGCCCAATTCAAACTGATACATCTAATTAGGTTGTGTTATGCTGGAACAAAAGCACGTGTTCGAGCTCACGGTGAAGAGTCTTGTCCACTCGAGTCAAAGTCGAGTACAGCAAACGTGCCCGTTGTCCCCAATGCTGTTTAGATTTGCTGTAGATTGGGTAGTGCAACGCGCAATGGACGGTTATCGAGGCGTCCGAGTTTCACAATCTATAATATTACAGACTTTGAATTTGCAGACGACGCAGTGGTGCTCGGGGAGGTTGAACACCTTGCGAGCGGCCCTTGGTCGAGTTGATAAATGTGCTTCGGAGATTGGTCCTAAGATCAGTGCCACCAGAACCGAGATGTTCTTAATACCCGTTAGTCATACAAACTGAGCCCTACAGCTGAAAGCGAAACGATGGAAATTGTCGCGGATTTTGAGCATCTCGACTCAACCATCCTGCCAAACGGACAAGCCGCAGATGATGTCAACCGTCGTATTGACGCCGCGTCAACGGCATTTCTACACCTCCGAAACACTCTCTCGCGACGGAACGAAACTAGTCTAAAAACTAGGCTCAGAGTGTTAAGTGCAGCAATCCAACCAATCCTGCTATATGACTGTGAAGCCTGACCATTAACAGATGAGAATATCAGGCTACTAGGAGTTTCCAATCACCTGTGTCTTAAGTATGTTTTGAAAGAAAGGTGGCGTGACGGAATCTCGTATAGAAACATTAGATGTCGCTGCTGTATCGTCCGTCTTTCAACGCACATACAACCCCACCGACTACAGTGGTTTGAGCACGTCCTCCATTAACCTGGCCACGTCCTAACCGGCATTGTTTTGGCACTACCTCCATGCCCAGATTGGTTTTGCCCACGAGGAAGACAGTTCAGATCCTGATTGGATACCGTTTTCGAATACATAAACCAACTGAGCCTTCAATAGAAATTAAACTGGATCAAAATCTGCAAGGACTTTGCTGCCGACTGCCCAGCATGGGCAGCTGTGTCCAGAGACATTCGCAAAGCCGGCTTATCTTTTCCAAGAAGCCAGCCACAGTACAGTAAGTGAAAAGGTATCATATGCACCCGTCTAGTATAAGCACTCTGCTGATCAAGTTTTTCAATCTTTTTCGCATATTATCAAAAAGTAGCGTTACCGTGTTTGCTATTGCAAATCTGATATGTGAGGTCGTGACTTGTGGGTAAACCAGCGGACGAGCAGTCAAAATAACAAGGCATAACCAGTTTTCGCATTCTCGTACTCACAGGAATCCCTCAAATCCGAATCGGCTGTCTTCCATTTGCTCTACATGATAACGTTATTCAGCTATGCTGTGAAGAGACCCGTACTGAATCAATCGCTTAATAAAATTTTCATTGGTAAAAGGATAAAAATACGACAAAAATCGCCACTCAAAATAGTGTCACATCTACTGTGAGTCCTTCCATAGAGAGAATCTAATTATTAAGGTGTACTTGACCCATGAATAGAATCCAAGATGCTTACCTATCCGAGAGGTGGTTAATCTACAAAAAGTCAGAGCTGCTGAACCGGATGGGTTGTTTTGTCTCTTTCAAAGGCTGGAGGCAAAACTGTGGTCCCGGAATTAACAAAACTCCATAGGGTAATTTAGGGGAAAGAATGAATTCCCAGGGAACATTTTAAATCGGTAATTATGTCGATTCACTGAAAGTATAAAAAGTGCTCTTGTGAGAAGTGCCGCGAAATTAGTTTGGCAAGTATTTGTTATGTACCACGAGTTCTTTTCTGCGATGCTTATTAGTCGTGTCTGTGTATGTGTCCACTGACTGCAGTTCCTCTGAGAACAAGGACGAATTCTACCACGATTTATCTCAGTTGCTACGAAGCGTGCGTTCAACAGACGTGGTGATTATTGCTGGGGATTTCAACACCCAAGTGAGCCGTTTGAAAGATTCCGAAAGGCGCATCGAAGGCCCATTTGATATCCCAGCCGGTCGCACTGACAATGGTGATCGTCACATCGATCTGTGCTCTGATCACCTCTGCCATAAGAAATGGCATAGACTCATATGGCATCCTCCTGTGTCTTCACAACGTCGGAATCAGATTGACCATATTGTGACTGGTCACCGCTGGCGTGGGTCATTTGAAGATTGTCGTTAATTCTGATCTACGCCTGTGGACCCAGATCACGTCTTGTTAGGTATTGGCTTCTGTTTACCTATCGTCCGTGGTCGCACCAAAGTAAATGCCACGCGTCCCGCGTAGTTGCTTTCGGATGATAATCGACGGTCTGCTTTTCAGGCGGAGCTGTCTACACAGTTATCGATGCAGCCGGATGTGCACAACTCAGATGAACACTGGCAACAGATCAAGAAAGCCATTCAGGCCGCTTCTAATGCCACACAAAATTCTAGTTCAAGTAGGCCTGAAGAACGATGGATATCCTCAACATCAGTTGCTTTGTTGGATGCTCGTAGATCCGTCTCTCCAGATGCCACCTTTAATGAAGTGCGCAAATCCCTGAGACACCAACTGACTAGGAGCCTGTGCTCTGATCACCTCTGCCATAAGAAATGGCATAGACTCACATGGCATCCTCCTGTGTCTTCACAACGTTGGAATCAGATTGACCATATTGTGACTGGTCACTGCTGGCGTGGGTCATTTGAAGATTGTCGTTAATTCTGATCTACGCCTGTGGACCCAGATCACGTCTTGTTAGGTATTGGCTTCTGCTTACGTCTTGTCCGTGGTCGCACCAACGTAAGAACCCCTATCCCAGGCGACGATCAGCTGTCTACACAGTTATCGATGCAGCCGGATGTGCACAACTCAGATGAACAATGGCAACACATCAAGGAAGCATTGTATTCCTGACTGATGCCACGCGAAAGGCTGTTCCAAGTAGGCCTGACAAACTATGGATATCTTCGACGCTTCCACATCCGTTCCCCTGGGTGATGCATTCAATGAACTGCGTAAATCCCTGATATACCAACGGACTATGAGCCTGAGACATCACTGTGAACAGTGGTTAATTGCGAAATGTAAAGAAATAAGGACTGCGTCCATCGGTGATAGTTGTAACCTTTACCGTTTCATATGAAGTGCCGGTCCACGAAAACTCAGTGTTATTTAGTCAAGAAATCCCGTGGCTCAGAGATTCGCTCTCATAGGTATCGTCTTGACCGTTGGTCGGGCTGTTCTAAGGAACAGTTTAGTTGGTCCACCTCTACAAATAGACCTTCTGAATATACCCGCAAGAGAAGCAGTGCAGGTAGATGTGAGGGTATGGTCCGACAAATCGTTCGATCCACGATTTAGTCTGATTGGCAGACAGTGCATCAGCACCAACCCTTACCAAGCCCACGAAATCACGAACGACAGAAGAACCGATCGATGGCTTGAAACAATAAACGTGAGGCGAATCGGCATTCAAGCTTCAAGGCATAGTCGCTCACGCCAGTCGGACCAGTGCGCTGTATGCGACAACTGGGTACATGGACTGACTACCTATATATTCTTTTTTTACAAGTAAAAGAAAACAGTTTGCAGGTAGAACTAAGTTCTCACCAGAGTTAGTTGAACGGTTTAAAACATGGCGTCAGAGAAAGCTAAAAAAAACCGCAGCTGTCTGCAGAAAGATATGTCAAGAAGGTGCACAATATCGTCTCCGACGTCACTGAATATAGCAAATCAGAATCGGTTGGCAGATGAATAGAGGATGTGGAAACAGAAATTCCGAGATTTCGCCGTCCTCACGGGGTTATTTTCGGAAACAAAGGAGTATTAGTTAGCAATGCTCCGGTGCTGTCTGTGAGATGAATCCAGATGCGTGTTGATAAATCTCTATTGTAAAGCGATTGAAAACCAAGAAGACCCTATGAGATTGATGCACTTAATGGAAAAGAACTGCTTGGGTCAGTCTGGTGAAACGAACACTTTGATCGACCTTGATTGTGATAGAACACACTCGAAGTTTGACATAGCAAGTGCCCTCGTGAAAGAGGAATCTAATGCCGCAAGCACAGAAAGGAGTGAACATCTTTAAAAAATTTGACGGGTACAACCTCGAGGTTGGCGTTTGAGCTCTTTCTTTGTCTTCTTCGTTTCCGCTTATTATTTTGAATTTTTGGATCTTCTCCACAGGCTCCTGTTTTTCTTATGCCATTTACTCGACGATACCGAAACCGTAACTGGGAAATGCGAGGTCAATGGTAAAACAAACTGAAATAAACTAAGAGTGATGCAGGGAGACGCCACTCCGTACCTGATTCCCAAGACTTCATCTACACACATCGCTCATGGGCAGGTGCCATTCGGGACATCCATAAAGCCGCATAAAAGTAAGGTAAGCAGCTTAGCATACTTGAACTGATTAGTGGCTTATTTCGGAGGACATTTTTGACCTTCTAACAGTATCGCTCGTTTTGTCCCCCAGCGCTCATCCAACGCTCGCGAATGATCTACACGTGAGAAACAAGCCGATTTCAGACCCGGTATGGATTATAATAATCAAATCTATTTTTTGACAGATTTTAGAGCACAGGCACACCTTGCGTGGACCCACTGTCTTTGCGCTCCTTGATTTAAAAGCGGCCTTCGACTCAGTCGACTGCACAGTGCCCTGTCACTGCCTCTTGTTGGAGGATGTACCAGAGAAATTCATTTTTATCACAATGCCCTTGTACATGAATGGCCGAAACCGAGTTCGAGCTTACGGTAATCTTTCATCCGAGTTTATCACAAGAAGTGGTGTACGTCAGGGTTATTCTCTCCTTTTCTCTAACTTTATGATTAATATGGTCCTACAGATCGTAATTCGGTCAGGTGAGGATAGTGGTATTGAACTTTTCCTTGGCGGAGAAGTGTCAGACCTTAAATACGTGGACGTTATTGTTCTTCTGAGCGAAGATTCAGGTAGACTGTAAGTTTTTCTGGACAGCTCGAATATCTGCGAGGCGATTTTCGGTATGCGTTTTGCACGTTGAACTGCAGGATACTGTTGCAGGACTGGGTTACTCCAACACCGAGCGTTTCATTATCTGGGGCGGCCATAAACCAAAAAGATAAAATTCCATCCGGTGTTCGGTTGTCGGATGTGTCTTTGTGTATGCAGAAGGCCCGTTTGGCATTTGTCAACCCGAGTCATCTATGGCGTCGACATGGCATTCGCTTATCTGGTAGGGGTCGAGTGTACACTGCAGCAGTTAGGCCAGTATTTCTTTATGCTTTAGAAACATAGCCACTGCAAGTGGACGATGCACGGAGATTGTCGGTATTTAAACACCAATGTCCCTATGGTATTGCTCGAATCTGGTGGGGATATCATATTGACAGTGCTTAGGTTCGACGGAGGGTTTTAGGCCCACGAACTAAATCATTGTTTAGGATGTGTTGCGCATGTCTTCTGATAGGATTTCTCGGCGCCCAGTGTTCGACGAAGAAGGTAATAGTTGGGAGATGAGTAAGAATGGCCAGTCCTTCGAGTGGAAGAAGGTATAAAAAGCCTAACGAGTGGACTCGGTCATGTTGGGCTTATTGGGCTTCCTGGATGGGGTCCAAGAGATCTCTCCCGCTAAGTGGTTAGATACATCGGAGGATGTAGCTGTGTTGTGATCAGTGCTGTTCTTTCCTCTTTTATCAGCTTGATACTACTCTTTGTAACTTTCTTAATACTCTCTTTATATGTGATGGAAAATCCACTTGCATTCACATCGGTTGAGATTGCTGCTGAAAGATAGAAACTAAAGCCACCCCACCCAGTGTTTGGGCAATTTAATTTTTTGTGTGAACTGTACTGGACTAACAAATCTGTAACTCCTCTGACTGTGTGGTCTGCAAACCCCATAAGAAAACTGAGGTTTACTTCAAATTCCATCTTGCTTGATTGTTCTATTTTTCTGCTTCCATCCACCTTCACCAGCCGCCATTTTATTCCCCATATAATAATCACAAAGATCCGGCAGACACGACTAAAACAACCCTTTCCGGGCGGTATTCCACCTGGGAATGTGCCCTAGAATTAGCTCCACTTTTACATTGTCTTTTGTGATAATCTGCGATCTAGTATGTTTCCTGTCGTTGGAAAAAACGCCGTAATTTTTATTATTCCCAAATGTGGAGACACCCCAACCACAACAGGCACCGTTCTATTTCGCTAACTTGTGTCATTTAAAATGCTCTACAAATCATAAGTTGTGCCAAACTGGCACGAGGGTGTTCTAATCGCGCGCGCTTGTGCACGAGTGCATTGGGAAGATATAGCCATAGCCACTAAAGGCCCACCGCGCTATTAGGGATACCATCACGACGAGACTGCACCTTGATGTGGTGTGATGGCTTGCGCGCCTCTATGACCCAAAGAGCTATACAGGATGGCTTTCTTAAGCCGGAGATGCAAGCATACCTGACAGGTCAATGGGTAGAGGTCAGACGAAGTCCAGTCTCCTGGTCCTCCAGGTTGGGGTTGATTTGCGCTGGCAACTCAGTCCGAAAAACCAGTGGAAGAATAATTGATCCAAGCAAATGGGCTTCCACTAAGCCATCCCGCTGCTTTGCGGATAGGTTCTTGTTAGAACTAAAGGCTTTGGATGAGGACCCTAATCGTTCTCCTGCTTTGTGGCTGGACACCCTAGCAGTACCCGTCCAACATCTCCCATGAACTGCACGACTACAAAGAATTCCATACTGCATCGGTCGTCGCGCAGGATAATCAGGACCGCGGTGCCCATTGCATCGAGCGTGGTGGGTGGTGATAAGTGTGCTACTGCTCAGAGTTCCCTCTCTTTTATTCAACCTTTGTCTTCTGTCCCTAACCATCCCTCTTTGCCCCATCTATCGACCCATAATGCTCCCACTGATAACACGGTCAATACTCGCAACAGTTCAATGTCAAATAGTATCGGGAATAATCCTCTGTCTGGTACCTCACATTTTCTCAAGCCCCGTCAGCCTCTTAATTTCGGCTCCTTCAACGTGCGTACACTCATGCAGGCCGGTCAGCAGGTTTGCCTAGCGCTCACAATAAATTCTCTGAAGATTGATGTCTGCTGCTTAAGCGAAACGCGTATCCAGGATTCAAGCAGTGTAATTCAACTAACTGCACCTGGTATATCATCGAGGTATTTTTTGCGCACATCAGGAGACGAAGCAGCTAGAGCTGTGGGTCAACGTGGTGTAGGAATTGTCTTGACTGACAAGGCTGAGGCTGCCCTTTTAGACTGGATTCTGGTTAACAGTCGTTTATGTGCTGTGAGACTCCAAGGGCCAGTCGGCGTTCGAAAGGATAGTTGTGTTAAGCGCAATTGGTTTGTGATCTCGGCGTACGCCCTAACGGAATGCAGCTCAGACTTGCAGAAAGATGAGTTCTATGATGCACTCGCCACTCTCGTTCGCGGCAGTAAAGGTTCCGACATTGTAGTGCTAGCTGGTGACTTCAATGCACAAGTTGGCAAACTTAGTGTGTCAGAAGCCTGTTTAGGTGGGCGTTGTGCTTTACCTGCTGAGCGTACAGATAACGGGGATAGGCTTCTCCAGTTTTGTGCAGACAATCGATTGTTCTTGTCTAGTACCATTGCCTGACACAGCTCACACCCCACAGCGACATGGCGCTCTAACTCTACAGGTACTTTTAGTCAAATTGACCATATCGCCGTAAGCTACCGGTGGCGCAGTTCTGTTCAGAACTGTAGATCTTACTGGTCCACGTATGTAGAGTCGGACCATGCCTTAGTTTTAATGCGATTATCTCTCCAGCTCCATGGTCATCGTCGCAAACCGCAAACCGGATTAGCCGTGCAACGTTTGTGTGATCCAGAAGTCCGCACCCGGTATGAGCAGAAGTTAGCACATGAGCTAGGATCCACGGAGAACAGTAATGTAGATGAGCATTGGTCTCATATCAAACAGGCGATGCACGTTGCAGCAGGTGTCGCCTGTGGTCCTCGATCCGTTGTCCATCAAAGACACTGGATCTCGCAAGAGTCACTGAGTATAATGGAGCAAAAGCGTCAGCTCTCGAACTGTAAGGAGATGAATAAGATACGGAGAAAGCTGCAAAGACAAGTTACGAAAAGCCTCAGTAATGATCGCGAAAAATTGGTGGGTCAAGGTGACCGAAGAAATGGAAGTGGCAGCTGCTTCAGGTAACAGTCAAAGACTGTTCAAACTTATTCGTGACACCGGTGGACGGCGAACTCAGATCAGTGAAACGATTTGGGATAGAAATGGAGAACCCATCCATGGCAAACAGCAAAGGCTTGACCGATGGGCCGAGTACTTCGAGGAACAGTTTAGCTGGCCGCACGCTAGTGTAGTTACTCCCGTGTCAACAACTGTGACTTCTTGGGTGGTATCACTTGAGCCCCCATCGGAAGTAGAAGTAGAGTCATGCATTCGATCACTAAGGCGGGGGAAAGCGGCAGGTCCCGACGAACTTCCCCCAGTTCTTTTCAAACTGGGTGGAGGTGCTTTGATAAAATCACTTACCGTCTTGCTCCTTGACATTTGGAACGAGGAGCGTATTCCGTTAATATGGAGTGAGTCATTGGTTGTTCCCATCTTCAAGAAGGGAATAAGCAATGACTGCAGTAATCATCGTGGGGTTAGCTCAATTCCGATAGTCACCAAAGTATTAGCTTCGATTTTGCTGCATCGTCTTACACCCGCTCGCGAGAGGAATGTCCGCGAACAGCAGGCTGGATTCCGCCCAGGTCGAGGATGCATCGACCAGATTTTTACTTTTCGCCGACTACTTGAAACGCGTCACACGCACCGCCGACCGACAAAAATGATTTTCTTAGACTTGAAAGGCGCTCTCGATTCAGTTGATCGAACATCGCTTTTCAGTGTTCTTCATCGAAAAGGTATGCCCCAGAAGTTCGTGAACCTAATGAGATCATTGTATTCTCATACTTCTGGCCGCGTGAGCGTTTACGGTGAACTAACCAGTCGGTTCGAAACGACCAGTGGTGTTCGACAGGGATTTCCCATATCTCCATTTATGTTCAACTTCGTCATGGACGAAATAATTGAGAGTGCGCTGCAAAATCTTCAGGATGTAGGCGTCGAACTAGGAAATAGTGGAAAGCTATGTGACCTAGATTACGCAGACGACGTTGTCTGCTTGTTCGAATCCACGGAACATGCTCAGCGTGCACTAGATAATCTCGCAAGAGCTGTAGCTCCATTCGGCATGCGCTTTGCACCTTCAAAGTGTAAAGTGATGTTACAAGACTGGACGTCAGCGATTCCGAGCTTGATGCTCGATGGGGAGGTGCTGTCAGTTGTCGACCACTTCACCTACCTCGGTAGCTGCGTGACGACGGATGGGAGCACTGTAGTAGAGGTGAGTACGCGGATATCCAAGGCTCGAGCGGCGTACGCTGGACTGAAGCACCTGTGGCGCCGACCTGATATTTCACTGAAGTTGAAAGGCCGTGTATACTGTGCTTCAGTGCGTTCAGTTTTGTTGTATGGTTGCGAAACTTGGAGTCTGCATGCTGAAGATATTCGTCGTCTTGAGGTTTTCGACCACCGATGTTTACGTAGTATCGCTAGGATTGGGTGGAATAGCCGAGTAAGCAACGATGAAGTGAGAAAGCGATTATTGGGTAATAATTCAGAGAACGTTTTGTCACAGCGTATCCAGCTTAGTAGACTACGTTGGTTGGGACACGTGTTACGTATGGCAAGCACACGTCTACCGTACCGTGTCCTATTCTCCGTTCCTCCTAGGGAGTGGAAAAGACCACGTGGAGGTCAACAGATGACGTGGCAGCGAGGAATGAGAAAATGTACAGCAAACTTAGGAAAAGTAGGTGCTTCACGTCTCCGTGGTTGGGGTCCAAAAGATCCGTCTACCAGTTGGCTGGAGACACTGAAGGATATGGCTGCGAACCGTGAACAGTGGCGATCGTGTTGTCACCTTCTATCGAATCAGAATGACTGATCGATGTGCGTCTGTACAGCTAGACCGTCTATTCCGTGTGTTGGTTACTAGGGCATTCTTTCCTTTTCCCACCCATGTAGGTCCAGTCCCTGTCCATCTTGTATATTCATACTTTCTAATTCAGCGTGCAACATGGTGAGAAAGGCAGTGGTCAGGGGGGCTTGCCCTACTGTTTAACGCTGTACGATGATGATGATATTAGGGATAACCGGCCACCAGATCCTTAAACTTGGAGTGGGTAACCAAATTAAGTCCCAATAAGGTTTACCGTCTAAAGAGTCCGCTTTTGGGCCTCTTCTACCCGTTTTTGCATATCGAGTTTTCTTAGTAAATAGACAATCTCTGTCCCAGTCGATGGGGATACAATCTCAGTCTTTCCCCGCGTATACTATTGTGCCCCAAGGTTCTGTACTTTCGCCTACCGTTTTTCTGCTTTTCATGTGTTATGCACCACTTCTAACCCCATTTACTATTTTGCTGACGAGGCCACTCTACACTACTTCCCTACGAATTCCACCTACCACCATGCTACCGCCAACGTTGATCGTAACCGTTATGCTCTTTTTACATCGCTCAGTTCTGACCTTAGCCGAATCTTCTCTTGGGTCCCCGAAAATCATGTCCTCCCCAATGCTTCTAAAATATCTCTTCCCTCAAAAGCCATTCCTTTTCTTCCAACTTAAATTTCACTCCGGTTCCTCTTCGTCCCACTAACCCGACTCATCTGCTGAATCTTTCGATAGTCTCCTCCCTGTCTTAGTCTTCATACTTAGGTTCGCTTTCTTGTGCTGCTCCAAGATTAGTTTTCTATCCCTCGCCAAACGCTTCTTCTAAATTCTCCACCTCCTGTTGCTATACAAGCTTCAAATTCGTCCTCCGCTGCGCTGCGGCAGTCACATGAAGGAGGGGGTGGAACTTTGTCTTCTTCATTTTCTTTTCTCCACCCAGTCCACTGTAAAGTCATTCACCTGGTAGATGACCCAGCTTTAGTATCCAATTTGTAGTCACTTGCCCACCGCCGGGCAGTTACTTCATTGTCCCTGCACCATCACTTTTCTCTAGTTCTTGTTCCTCTGAACTTGCCTGGGGACGGATGATCGTAAGGTACCAATGTTGAAAACTGACCGATTATGGTGAGATTCAGATTCTCGATTTTCATTTCGAAGCGTTGACTAGTCGGCTTCCACGGGCCAATATAACATGCGCTTATATTCTGTTTTTCTCGCTTGACGTAATTCCTTTGATTTTCTCATTTAGACTGCCTAAGGGCTTGTTTTTTGATGTACTCAGAACTTTCTTCTTGTTCCCATAGGTTCTATACTTACGGGGATTCGAATTTGGAATGGTGTCTGGAGCGTTTAAACACGGAATATCTAGAGCAGTACGAAACTATCACTCTTCACAATAGCGTTCCGTTAGAACCGACTTGGGATAAACCGGTAAGTCCCGTAGGTCGTTGTACTGTGTTTATGTGTTTCTATTTTTTGTAAAACAGAGTAGCGATGTAGAGAAATCAAAAAGACTACGTCCACTGGTAATAGTTATAACCTTTACCGTTTCATATGAAGTGCCGGTCCACGAAAACTCGGTGTAATTTAGTCAAGAAATCCCGTGGCTCAGAGATTCGCTCTCATAGGTATCGTCTTGACCGTTGGTCGGGCTGTTTTAAGGAACAGTTTAGTTGGTCCACCTCTACAATAGACCTTCTGAATATACCCGCAAGAGAAACGGTGCAGATAGATATCACTCCTCCATCAGAAATAGAGCTTATGCAAGCGGTAATTTACTTAAAAAGGTACAAAGCTGCTAGACCGGATGGGTTGTGTCCATCTTTTTCCAAGGATGAAGGCGAAGCTATGGTTTCGGAGTTAACAGAACTCCTACGGGTTATTTAGGATAGTGAACAAATCCCCAGGGAACGGTGTGAATCGGTGATTGTACTGATTTACAAGAAAAGTGAAAAAATCTTATGAAAACTTAGCTTGGTAGGTATCGCATCCAAACTGATCGCCAGGCTTATTCTTCGCCGGTGATCCGATGCTCGTGAAAGTTGTACGCGTGAGAATCAAGCCGTTTTCAGACCCGGTCAGGGCTGTATCGATCACATATTTACTCTTCATCAAATTTTAGAGTACAGCCACCCTCCGTAGGCCCACAATCTCTGTCTCTCTTGATCTGAAAGCGACATACGACTCAGTCGGCCGCACAGTTTTCTGGCGCTGCCTCTCATTGATGGGTATACCAGAGAAAATTATTTCTCTTTTCCAATGCTCGTATGAAAACAACCGAAGCCGGGTTCATGCTTACGGTGGTCTTTCACCCGAGTTCACCTCGGAAAGTGGTGTTCATCAAGGTTGTCCTCTCTTGTCCCTCCTCTTCAATTTCGTAGTTGAATTGATTCTTGAGATGGCCTTTTCCTCGTGTGAGAGTTGCGGCGTCGGTATTTTCTAAAACAACAAACTGTATGACTTGGAATATGTGGACGATATCATTCTTCTGAGTGAAGATCCAGGTAAGTTGCGAGCTTTCTTAGAAAGCCTTAACAACAGTGTAGAAATGTTTGGGGGTGCGTTTTGCACCTTCAAAGTGTAAAATGATACTGCGAGACTGGGATGCCTCCACACCGAACCTTGTTTTGGCCTGGGGACGTCCTAACCAATTTTTAATAAGTTTTACTTGGGAAGTCTCACCATGTGGACAGATAGCAGCAGTGGGAAAGGGAGAGAACGCCCTAGTAACCCACACGAAATACAGTCTCTGTACAAACGCACATTGACCAATCATTTTAATTCAACAGAAAGTGACAACAGCCGTTGACGTCCAGTCTTACAGTTCCATTTTACATTTTGAAGGTGCGGAGCGCATGTCGAATGGAGTTATAAATCTTACGCATATTACATGCATTCGAACATGCAAACAGCGTCGTCTGCGTAATCTAGGTTACATGGCTTCTCATCATTTGCAAGTTCAACGCCCACATCATAAAGATTTCACGAGACATTCCTCATTATCTCGCCCATGACGAAGTTAACCAAGAATGGAGAAATTGGACATCCCTGTCGTACATCAATGGTCGTTTCGAATGAACTGGATAGTTCACCGTAAACTCCTTCGCGGCCAGAAGTAAGAGAGTTCAATGACCTCAGTAGATTCACGAACTTCTGGGGTATACCACTTTGGTGAAAAGCACCGGAAGCGTTTTTCAGACAGCTGAATCAAAGGCGTCTTTCAAGTTCAAGAAAACCATTGTTGTCGGTCAACTGTGCGTGGGACGCGTTTCAAGTAATTGGCGAAGAGTAGAAATCTGGTCGATGGATCCTCGACTTGGGTGGAATCCGGTCTGTTGTTCGTGGGCATTCCTCTCGCGACGCGGTGTCAGACAGCACAGCAAAATCGAAGCCAATGCCTCGGTGGCCATCAGAATGAATCTGATCCTGCGATGATGACTGTTCTCATTGCGCATTCCCTTCTTGAAGATAAGTACAAAGGCAAAGGCTCGTGTTCAGTTTCTGGATGAGTGCATATCCAATTCAGAATATCCCAAACAATATCACACCGTTCTGAAGAGGAATCGAATTAACATCCCTACAGTAGCTTTACGTCGTCAAGCGCTCAATGCGAGAGATACTGTGTCAAGTCGAGTGCCGGAAATGGAGCGTAATTTTGTGAAATCATCTCGAGTACTTGATGAGTTGACTCTAGAAGAAAAGGAAATGTTCGTTGTTTATATTCAATCAATTGTTGACAAACAAGTGGAACGGACATTTGTTAAACTTCGAAAACGTATCAACCCGAGCAAACCGATTGGTGAGTTCCCTACAGATCCGAAGAAATTCGTCCATAATTTGTCATCCATAAGCCTGAATAAGACATCACTTGAGGTGTTATCCTTAGGGCCAAAGTTTTGTTGTCCAACCAATAAGACTAAACAATAGGATATGGAAGTTGAGTTTGAGAGCCTGTCTGATCGGCTATCAGGTCTTGTTCCGTCCTCGTCGCAGGAGTTAGAGAAACTGAAGTCCACGTTCGTGAACTCATGTTATCAATATCGCGAAAATAGACCGTTGGCAAAAGGATTATTAACGTCGGAGCACCTGAAGAGCCTCAAAGAATTGCAGGCCAATAGAGAAATGATGTTGTCAAAACCAGATAAAGTTGCGGGTATCGTAATTCTCAATAAATCGGATTATATAGAGAAGATGAAGGTGATAGTGAGTTATGGCTCCAAGTTCACGAAGACCCCATCTGAGAAGGATAAGACGTCTCAGATAGAAATATCAATTTCAACGAGAATAAGATCCTTGAAGCAGAAAGGAATAATCGACGCGATGACCTTCGAAAGGATACGACCGACAGGAACGGTAATTCCCAGATTGTACGGTCTACCTAAGGTACACAAAGAAGGCGTCCCATTGAGACCGATTCTGGATATGTGTAACTCTCCATATCACGCAGCAGCAAAGTGGTTGACGGACTTATTGGAACCAGTAAGAGTGGCAATTTCTAGGCACAGTCTACAAGACACCTTCCATTTTGTAGAAACTGTGAAGAACCTGGATCTAGAAGGAAAGCGGATGATATCACTGGATGTTACTTCACTGTTCACAAATGTCCCGATCAGTGAAACAATCAACTATCTGTGCGATTACATTCAGAGCAACGGAATCGATTTGGGTATCCCGTTGGATGAACTGAAACAGTTACTCTATGTCTGCACACATAATATCCAGTTTCAGTTCAATGGTGAAATCTATCGTCAGAAAGACGGAGTTGCAATGGGATCACCTTTGGGGCCCCTATTTGCCGATATTTTCATGGCAAAACTTGAAAATAGTCAACTTGAACCCATAATCCGAGATTCTACCTTGTACAAACGATACGTAGACGACGTCATATGTGTGCTAGATACCAATCTGGACACAAATATGCTTCTTAACAATTTTAATGCTGTCCATCCCAATGTTCAATTTACTTTGGAAGAAGAAAAGGACACTAGTCTATCGTATTTAGACGTTTGCATAAGCCGTCGGAATGATTTTTCCGTCCAGTTATCAGTGCACAGAAAAGCTACATGGAACGGACAATACATCCATTTTCACAGCTTTGTACCCCTCAAAATGAAGAGGAATCTAATGCGTTGCTTAGTTAACAGAGCAAGAAAAATCTGCTCCAAAGACACAATAAGAAATGAACTCGTTTTTCTGCGAAGTGTTTTCTTAAATAACGGCTATCCTGAACGGTTTATCGACAAGACGATGCAGGAAAATGAAGGGAAATCAAAGGAGATAGAAGCCGCCAAGAAGATACTTTATGTGCGTTTACCGTTCAAAGGCGACACGGAAGCCGAAATTATTCAACAAAGATTATCGGGAGTAATGAACAAAACATTCTACGCTGCACAGTTGCAAATCCTGTTCCTTTCCAAACCGATAGTGTGTTTTCGATTGAAGGACATAGTGCCGAATTCTGCAACCTCGTTTTGTGTGTATTCCTTCACCTGTTCCTGTGGAACTAGGTACATTGGTCGCACGACTCGGCGCTTATCCGAACGCGTTTGTGAACAACACCTGGCCTGGCTGAACACGGGAGCAATTAAGACAATTACGAGTGCGGTGTGCTCACACCTTGTTGGGTCAAACCACTCAGTCGAGGTGATAAACGCTTTTCGCACCATTTACAAAGTCCGAGGAAAGCAATCAAGACTTGTCAAGTGTCGCATCTTAGCCACAGCCGAAGCCGTGAGCATTCGTCTCTACAATCCTCCCCTGTACGCTCAGAAACAATTTGTGCAAGCACTTAAGCTTCCGTGGCCCACGTCATGGTCCCGAACACATGTGCAACCACTTGAACATTCCACACTGTGATCAATTTCACATGCACACACGCACATGCTGAGACAGATTTGGATTGCCATTCTCCGTTCTCATTTTGTGAGTCATATATATTGTTATGTATTGGTATGAGTACGAATAACTGAAAACGAGCTTGTTCGCCACGTTGTTTATTCTCAGTAAGTACAATCAATAACTCGCCCATAAGATCGGAATACACTGGTCGTTCCAAATGTGACGGAGCAAGGTGGTAAGTGATTTTATCAACGCATCACCACCCATTTTGAAAAGAACTTGAGGAAGTTCGTCAGGACCTGCCGCTTTTCCACGCGTTATTAATCGAATGCTTGGTTCTACTTCAACCTCCGATGGGAGCTCAAGTTACGCTCCCCAAGGAATCGCATTTGTTGATGCCGGAGTAACTACATAAGCGCGCGATCAGCTAAACTGTTTCTTTAAGTTTTAGGTCCAACGGCAAAGCCTTTGCCCTTTGCCTTGAATAGGTTGTCCATTTCTACTGCGTATCATTTCACTGACCAGGGTTCGCCGTCCACCGGTGTCGCGAATAAGTTTGAACAGTCTTTGACGGTTACCTGAAGCAGCCGCTGCTTCTATTTCTTCGGCATCAATTTTTGCAACCTTTCTTGAGGCTTTTTGTGATTTGCCTTTATAGATGTCTTTGTTTCTTATTCGTCTCCTTACAGTTCGACAGCTGACGTTTTTACTCTGTTAGACTCAGCGACTCTTGAGAAATCCAATGCACTGAATGGACATCAGATCTAAAAGCGCAGGCGAAACATGCTGTCACGTGCATCGCCCGTTTGATATGGGCCCAGCGCTTATCTGTATCACTGCTCGTCGTAGTTCCTAGCTCATGTGATAATTTCTATTCATAGTTGGTGCAAACTTCTGGATTAGACAAATGTACGGCTAACCGGTTTTGCGGTTTGCTACAATGGCCATGTAGCTGGAGCGATAATCGCATCAAAACTAATGCGTAGTGTGACCCAACGTAAATGGACCAGTATGATCTGTAGCTTTGGACAACTGCGCCACCGGTAGTTTATTACGGTGTGGTTCAGAGAATCTGCAGATTCAGAGTGCCATGTCGCTGTGCGACGCGAGCTGTGTTGGAAATTTGTACTAGACAGGTGTAACCGATGGTCTGCACAAAACTGGAAAAGCCTATCCCCGTTATCTGTACGTTGAGCGGGTAAGGCACAACGCCCACGTAAACGAGTTTCTGACTCACGAAGTTTGCCAACCTGTGCATCAAAATCACCAACTAGCACTGCAGTGTCAGAGCCTTTGCTCCTGCAAACAAGAGTGATGAGTTCATCATAAAACTCATCCTTCTGCCTATCAAAGCTGTGGGTGCATATGCGGAGATCACAAACAAGCTGCGCGTAGAGCAGCTATCCTTTCGAACGTCAGCTGACCCCTCGAGTCTTACAGCACAATCGACTATTAAATGATATCCAGTCTAAAAGGGCAACCTTAGCCTTGCCAGTCAAGACTATTCCTACACCACGTCGATCCGCAAGTCTGTCTGCCTCGTCTCCTGAAGTACGTAGGAAAAACCCTGATGAGATATCAAGACCAGTTAGTTGAATCATACTGCTCGGGTCCTGGATACGCGTTTCACCTACGCTGCAGACATCAATCGCCAGAATGTCTGTTGCCAACGCTAGGCCCGTTTGCTGACCGGCATGGATCAGTGGAAACACGTTGAATGAGCCGAGATTCAGAGGCTGACGAGGCTTCAGAAAATGTGAGTTAGGAGACAGGATTATTTACGACACTCTTTGACAATGAACCGTTGCGAGCATTGAGCGTGTTATCAGTGGGAGTATTGTGGGTGGGTAGGGGGCAAGGAGAGGTGGTCGGGGACAGAAGCCAAAGGTTGAATAGGGGAAGGGCCAAGTGTCCACTACGGCAGTTAGATCCGTTCTTTTGTACGGTTCAGAAACCTAGCCGTTATAGGTAGAGGATAGGCGAAGACTGTCGGTGTCTGAGCATCGGTCTCCGTCGCACTGACCGAATATGATGGGAACATCGTGTCAGCATGGCCGAGGTTATGTGAAGTGTCGGAAATAAGTACTGAGTCTAAGCAGGTCAAGATGATTGTGACGTATTGGTCCTGCTCACCGGTAGATCTCCTCGGTGTACGCTGTTCTCCGAGTCAGGTAGTTGTTGGAAGGTAAGTTAAAGTGGTCAGTCCATGACATGACAGAAAGGTATGAAAACCTTTACCAGTGAACTTGGCCAAGTAGGGCATGTTAGGCTTCCGGGTTGGGGTCCATGGGACCTGCTCATCAAGTGGTTGGAGACATTAAGTGACATGGCAAAGTATCACGGCTAGTGGCGTAGTTGTAGTACTAGTAGCCTCTTTTCATGGCTTCCGTTTCATACTTTATTTTGGTTCTTTTTCACTTTTCGCTATTCATTCTGCCCTGAACTGGACGATGCTGCTGGATAGCAACCAAAGCCAAAATGAGAACATAGATGTGTGAGGTCATAGGTTGAATGAGTTTAACGGTAAGATTCGAGCGCATACTTATCAAATAGCGTAAAACCGCTGCATATTAGACACCGCGTACTTGGGACGTCTTGGTCTTCCCCGGGAGTGCCCTTTATTGAGTTTTTTTACTTTAAATTATAACACACTTCCCAACAAATTCGCATACCTGTGAACTGGAATCGCAGAACACAGCAAGTAACAGAATAGTGGTACCATATCACTAGAAGCAAAGAGCTCCAAAGATATGGTGACAATCATGCGGGGAACAATTCCAGTTCTTGATAGAGGAGGCGAATACTGAGAGGACAAAAACGAAGGATGAAAACATCACTCCTTTAGAAATGACTGTGAATGAGGTGTGCAATAAGAGAAAAAGGAAACACCGATGGGCACGTGAAAGTGCAACTAGTGCATCATATTATATGCGCAGTGAGAACCAGTTAATTTCCTTCGCTACGGTTTTGGAATGGGATTTTTTGCTTCTACAGTAAAACCCCGCAACTGGGGATAACCCGCCTGCGGGGACACTTCGTCTCCTCGTCAATATCCACATAAATTCCCTAAACCCCCATAGAAGGGACACCCTATATTTGGGCACATCCTCGTCTTACCTTTGCGGGTCCCTTATTAAGGGGTTTTACTGTGCACCCAAATTACTACTGAGGTCAATGCGGTGTTTCATACGGGGACGAAGGAGATTATGCAAGTCTTATCAAAAGTTTGGACACCCATTTCGTTCGTACCTGGTGGATATTGACTTCTTCAAAGAATACTTTAAAACATTCAAAGCCTGTGGGGGAGGGGCGACATGGGTAGGAAAGGAAAAATAGTTTAGTATAAATAAAGATGCGAAAAGTGCGTAGCAGTAAGAAACAACTTTCTTTTACAATCTAATTTGACTACTCAAGTTTTTCGGAACAGCAGCGTAAGTTTTTCCCACAGAAAATTCTTTACAAAAAAGCATACCTGATGGTAATTGTGGGATGTTTGTCGCATATTTTGCAGCCACCTAAGGAACAGTCTTGTGCAAACAAGCAAAATATGTAGGCTAAAAGCCGTTTAAAGGGTCATATGACGGCGTTATCGTTAATTTATCATGGCCAGTCTGATAAAATATCACACCAACCGTCAATGTACAACTATCGTAGCACGGATAATAAAATGTCAGTTTCTTTGGATGATTGCCGTTTTCATAACACAGGTTATGATAGTAACAGATGGAAAATTTGGGTTCTTACTTTCTGATTAAGGTTTTAGCGTCTCGTAACTAGAGTTGTTATAGCCCTATTTTTCATGTAGCATCCATTCACACTACATAGTATCTTTAGAAATGGCCACCACCACATTTCCAGTGAGTGAGTCAGGGACGTAGCGTGTGCGATTGCGAGTTTCCCGGGGTTTTAATTGTAAACCCTCAAAGGTCTATTTTTTGTTGACATTACAAAGCCAAAGCGAAAAGCATGGAGTGGAGCTTGTTAAACACACAAATAGCGATCAACTGTAGAGACCTAAGATTGGTTGTGCAGGCAACCAACAACTAAGCCTCGTAATGGATTTTCAGTGAAAGTTTATGAGTTTCTTTCAGACAGCCGAAAGATCTTGTCAGTGGGGCATATTCTTCACAGTCGGTGAGTTGTCCGAATCAAGCTGGGTTTCCGAGGTGACTCACCAAAGAGTTCTGTCTGGAAAGAAATCCCTTTTATCCAAAATTAACCTCGAATGTTTCTTATCTGGCAGGTGGCAATTCTGCGATCCAGTTGGACCAATGTGTATGAGTGTAATTAAGCACGAGGGCGCGTACACACGAAAAATAGTACGCTGTCTCGCCCTTGTGCATGGTTGTTGCGTTGTGGGCTGTTGTACTACTCGGCCGCTCAGTTCACAGTAGGCATTTTTACTCACGGATGCACCTCTAACCTTTACGCAGCCAAAGGCATCCTGCAAGGCGGCAGTGTTGGTCCAGATGAGCCGGTGGCCGACTGTGATTCATTCGTCTCTCCCGGGAACCTCTGGAAGCCGGTGACTGATTGCCCAATTTATTCGCCCTTCGGAGGCGGCTAGATATTCTGGGTGCCCAGCACACCTGTCCGCCACAGATGCCGGTGCGTCTCATACGCCACCCATGATTTGTTTCGAACCAGGGTTTAGCCATCTTCCCTAGAATGATTGCCAGTCAGCCAACTCGGTGGAGATCGCCGAGCATTTGCTTTCGTCCTTTCACTCTGATGGGAATACCTTCTTAATTAGAAGGTAGTAAGTAGGGCTTTCTCAGAAAAAGTTGCTTGAGAAGCACGGTCATTTGAGGGCATTTCGAGAGATGTCCAGGACGAGTAACCATCTTGAAGTCCGAGACACCCACCCCTGACCACCGAGGCATTTGGAGACTGAGGGACGCTAGGCGCCTTTCTATGTTCAACAACCGATGTTTCCGAAGCACCGAGTGAGTAATGACGAGGTGCGTCGTTGCGTGTTGGGCACGGATAGCCGTCCTCTTAACGAAGTAATCGCTCTACACCGCCTCCAGTGGTTCGGCCGTGTTTTACGAGTGTCTGCCCATTGTCTACTTTTCCATGCTTTATTCGCACAAGCTGGGTGACGTTGGAATAAGCGACGCGGTGGCCAGGCCATGACTTGGCGCAGAGGGTATCAAGAAGCTAGCATCAGCATTGGTTTCGGCTGGAGCTTCCCGCCTCCCTATTTGGGGTCTAAGAGATGAGGGCTATCGTTTGTTAGAGAGGTTGAGGGACATGGCTGAGAATGGAAGACAGTGGCTGGAATACTGTGCAGTCTGTCTGCCGAACACCCGTGCCCTATAATCACAAAACTGTCATCCCGACGATGAAAAAAATCTTAATGTGTACGGTAAAAAAAGAAAAAATAACATTCTCTTTACTAACTGTCTCTTTTGCTATGCTTTGCTCTCCTCTTCTCTTTTTGTAATTGTTGTTGCTTTGTTGGCACCATGCTTGACTTTAAACCGGTGTAATATATATATATATATATATATATATATATATATATATATATATAATGTATACCAAAGAGCTTGCACTTAACCGTATTCGTGTCGGAAAAGTAAATTGAACCTAAATGCCGATATACTACACAAAATGCTCCAGGAAAGCAATTTGACTAAATTTGATTACGTGCCCTGATCATGCCACGGCGTTCCCCGTAAGCAACGCGCCTGTTGTCTCGGCGGTCGGAATGACAAGACAGCGAGCTGGAATCTTCTACCGTAGAAAACAAACTCACAAAGCCTGTTATAATATAGGAACGCTGCTAGATGTAGGTAGCTCAAGTATTACAATGAGAACTCTACACGATTACCACGCAGACATTACCTGCCTTTCGGAAGTTCGACTGATCAAATACGACACTCGGTGTGTTGAGGTTCGGGGAGTGGATACAGTCTATTGGCTCTGTCACAGTGGACCTGAGAACAACTCCGGTCATCATGATGTCGCATTCGCTTTGAGCAAAAGGGCAAACGACGCTCTTATTTCCCGGGAACCGATTTCTTCCAGGTTGGCCCTGGCGTCCTCCAGGGGCTCTCCCCAGAACCCGTCGGTAATTGCTATATATGCACTGAGATATGCGGCTGAAAACACAAAAGATGACTTCTGTGACAAATAAAAAAATCTAATCAATTGTGTTTTAAGAAGTGATCTTTCACGTCGCCGGTACCTGGAACGCACGAACAGCCCCTCGGACAACCCCACTTGCCAGGTCATAGGATACTTTGGACTAGATCAACGTTGCTAAAATCGAAATCGCATCGTGCATTTGGTCTATGCTAACAGATTAGTCATCTGTACCACGCGCATCCACATCCCAGAAGGCATGTTCTGACCCAATACTCAAGCGATGGTCGCAGAAGCCACCGAATTGATCATATTCTAGTGCATCGCTTTGGGCTTCATCGGTAGAGGACTGCCGAACGTACCGCGGTGCAATAACGGGGAACATGAATGGTACACACCATGTCCTTGTATGTGTGCGCTTCAAAATCCATCTGTCTCCGTTCCTTAAAGCCTCTCCGCCGAGCCGAATCAAAATCGTAATTCTGATAATTCCAGAAAAGCAAAAGGCTCTTTCGAACACCATCGCTACCCAGCTGGCTGCTGTTACCAGCGCGCAGACGGACAAGTCCTCAGTAGAAAAACAACGGAAGGTGATCAAGTCACTTGTCAAGGACGCTGCTTGAAAGCAACTAGGGAGTACCGGGAAGTGTCTGAAAGACTGGATCTAAACGACCACGTTGCAACTGTCAACCTACAACTAATCAAATCATTGTTGTCTCACAGCGGAATAGGCCTCCACGTGGAGCTGCGCCTATACCCAACTGCAGTCCACTCAATTCTTACGTACGAGTGCGAAATCTGGCCGTTGAGAGTGGACGATGCAAAAGGCTGGAAAGTTTCGACTGGTGCCACTGGTGCCTCCACTGCATAGCCAAAATCACGTGGTCTAATCGCGTCTCACACTCCGCCGTGCGTCAACACTGGGTGAATATAGGCGAATTTCTTCGTTCGTCCGATGAAATCGCCCACAGTGGTTCGGCCATGTCCTTCGCCGGCCCGAAAGAGAACTTACGAATAGAAGTCTGCTGCCATCACCCTGTTCAAACTGTAAATGTCGCTTTAGTGGCCAGCTGAAGACAAGGGTTAACACTTTTAAGACAGGCATGGATCGGCTAAGACGTCATTCGGGCTTCGGAACACGCGACTTATGCAACAACTGGACTTTACGGCCCGCAGATCTTGGAGCAGACTGAAAAGCGTGGATGGCTACCGTCAAAGACATTCAAGAAACCAAGTTATCCTCTCGTTAGAGATAGTCGCGTAAAAGTAAAAAAAGTAAAGTATCAGCCAAAGTACAGGAAGCTCGACGTGTAGGAAGCACTGAAAGCCGCAGACTACAGCAAGAAGCCTCGCGCTCGGCTAGAGCCGATTGTAAGGGGTACTGGGTGAGATTAGCAGAGAAAATGAAAACTGCGTCTGGCGCTGGCGAGTTCGAAAAATTATTTCGACTCATTCGCACCGCTTCGACTGGGCGATACAAGCCTGAGACCGTTCTGCGTGATGTAACAAGCCAGATTATTCCCGAACAGAGAAGAAAAATCGAACGTTTGGTACAGCATATTGACCGGCTTTTCGACCGACATTTTGATCATACCCAAGACCTTTCATCGTCCCCAAGTGTAGAGATGTACGACGGTAACTGCGAGCCATCAAATATGATGGGAATCGCCAGGGTCGTGAACCAGCTGAAAAACAAAAGCTGTTGGAGAGGATAGTGTCCAACCGAAAGTTTACTAAACCTGTTCGTCATCACCAGGCAAGTTCGACGTGCTGTTCCGATCGATATGAGAAGGGAAGACTTTTCTAATGAATTGGGTTGCATGTGTTGATTACCGATTCCCAAGAAAGGAGACTAGAGTGTGCGAGATTTACCGGGGGCCAGTTTGATTCATGTCACTGCAAATATATTCTGCTTACTACTACTCAGTCACTTCTCCCTTGCGAGAGACTCTCACATTCAATCGAACCAAGAAGGTTTCCGCCGTGGCAGGGACTGTGTGGACCAAATCTTCACGTTGCACCGAGTACTGGAACACCGCCACAAGTTCCAGTAGCCTGCTTCATCCATTGTCCGACGATCTTTGCCTCGGATATTCGTGAATGCCTATGGGATATATTAGAATCCAACGGTATTCCCGCGAACTCAAGGATCCTGTGGACTTACTCTGCCTCCACTTGCGCACGTGTTCAAATGCATGATGAAAGATCTGCATTTGCAATTTGGAGCTAGACACGGATGCGTTCTTTCACCGACTTTGTTTAACAATGCAGTCGACTGGACAATGGAGAGAGCCTAGCTGGTTATCCCGTAATTCGAATGAGTAAAACAATACACATGTCGGACCTGGAGTTTGCGGACGATATTGTCGTGTTAGGAGATTCTCTCGTCACCTCCGGCCGGTGGTAGTCGAGTGGTTTATAGCATAAGGTTACCACCTCGTAGGTCTGAGGTTCAAATACACACCATCATCGGATACTTTAGTGGTAGACAGTAATCCACCGTCGTCTGGCTCGTTACCACACCTGAACTATTGGGATATTATGTGGCTCTCGAATTTAAGTCTCAGGGTCTGGTTGCCGGTTATCCTTAATAGTGCAGTGAGCTTTTGAGTCTGTGGAGTATACTGCTTCCATTGTGTTTATGCTCAAGCATATGATTGGTAAGAAGGTGACTATGGAAGCGTACACTTTTCATTTGTGCTCAGTTGTTTAATAAAGGCAGTTTTGCTTCTTCCTCACATACCCCATTTTGCTTACTCTGTTTGCCCCTTGTAGCGTTCTGTTCAGCTCACCTGCGAGCCAGACCCAATGGCACCCGATCCAGACAGACAGTGTACGGCTTCACTCAGTTATCGGCTAGAAGAGTAAGTCAATTTCATTCTTGAGGTGGAAAATGGTGGAGCGTTGTACGGCTCCTTGTTTGGAACCATCTGAGGACTGCGTATCCTTGTAATTGACACTGAGATTAGAACTTGGACGTGATTAGTGATAAAGTTTTTCTGTGATTTTCTGCAGCTGCTTCTTTGAAATCGGTCCGTTCGTGCAATATTTTCAAGGTAGTTTTCATCAAGGGACAGTGAATCACAGATCATTTTTACGCTTGTGTATAAAGCTTGGCACAAACACGCTTAATTTACATATAGGTGGCATTCGACCGTCTATGTGTCCGTGATGCTGCCAAAGTTGATGAAAATCGGATAGGCAGTTTTGAATTTAGACGTACTCTTTGAAGACCGAATGAGTCGAGTTATCATAAACAGACCTTGGTAGGTTACATACGGAGACGGAAAGTCAAGTATTAGGACGTCGCACGGTTCCAGGTTCCGATGATCTTTCTCAGACTTCTTTAAAAGTAGGGAAATCCACACGGCTAGAGACATACACATCATGTTCTCTAAAATTCAGATTCTGGAACAGTGTCTGTCCCTATCGTGAGCGTAAGTTACTTCTTTATTACGTGTTTGTGCATGAGTGTCATGGAGGGAGTATACCCCATAGCCTCAAAGCCCTACTGCAGTAATAGGGATAGTCTGCAACCTGACTGAGACTTTGGGTAGAGATTCACATATGGCCCCAGTGCATCAGATGTGGTAATGAGTCTGAAGACAGTAAATTCCTGTCTACCACCAAAGCGACCGGCGGTGGCGGGATTCAAACATCTCTTCTTCGAGGAGGTATGTTGACGCTCTAAAACGCTGGAGCACCACGTTTTGTCATTTTTCAGAGGAACTCTCTAGTAGTGGCTGTATCACACGGGTTTAGGCCCAATTCCAATGGCACCCAAACTGTGTCCGTCTTGCTCCTCCGACTGTGCAAGAAGAGCAAATCCCCGGGAATCATGGTGGGTTCTGTTTCGGTTGTGTACGCATTTGATCAACAACTACTTGAGCGCTGTTATAATTCCTAAAGACCGCCAGTCGGCACACGCATGACCACCAAATCCGTCAACAGGACCGCTTTGTATCACCGTTTACTAACGAAAAATTCAGTTTGGTTGTCAAAGAGTTGTACCGTCATACCACAGCCCGGGTTGGGATACATGATCAGCTTTCACCACCGTTTTGATTTCTAGACTGTTTTATACTTCTGTTTCCCCCAGTTTCACCACGGTGGAATTGAGTTCCACTTAAAGAACAGTTTTTGACTTGGAATTCAGGGACGATATCCATTTACGTGTTTAATCCTACGTATGCAGCACTCAGACAGAATCACCTGCTTTTTGAGTTATCAAAATTCGGTATGCGTTTTGCTGCTTCCATGCGTATGACTTGAAGGCGTCTGGGTCTGCATTCACCCTTTGTGATGGAGTATTGGAAGCAGACGATGACGTCGACTAATTCAGCGGATACATCACAGCTAGCGAAGTTGGCAAAGCAGAAATCACATCACGAGCAGTCAAAAATACCTTAGATTTAGTCACACTGCGGCACCTATAGCGCCGCCACAACATCCGACTCTCTTTGAGGAAATTCAGTGTATTCAGGGATTCGAAACCCCAGCTACAAGCTAGTGTTAATCGGTTGCTTTCCGGGTCAGGAAACCGATGTCAGCAATATCGTGCGTTGCGTGCCGATACTCACCCTTTTACCAAACTAGTCACGCTGCACTTCTTCCAATGAATGATAGGTTTTGTACGTATGCCTTACATCTATTGTGCATGACTGAAAAAGCATAGAGGTGGTTAGTCTACGACTTGATGCAGATGTATGAAGAAACTGTTGGAGGCACCGGCCTCAGTTGGTGCGCTCCGTGGCGGTCGTTTTTAGTTGGATAAGCGAACGTAGCTCAGAATCGAAGCTAGTGGCACAAATACTCTTCAACGAATTCTTGAGACCCCTGAATAGAAGAAAACTTTTGCGCCTCGCCATATATATATATAATAGTCTTTCATAATACTATCGGAGAGGATAGGACTACCCCTGCGAGTGCTGATAGATTTGCGAAGAATGGACTAGTTTCATTTCCGTTTAAAGTTTATCGGATTTTCTCCATTGCCTTGAAGGTTAGAGGTATTCCGTGCGGCTGATGTCGAGTTAACCATGTCCAAAGCACGGCGGCAACTACCGCACACCTACGGCAGGGGTGTTTTGTGAGTACATGGTTGTGCGCGGGCAAGTGTGCACCCACTACAACACGGACGGCGGTGAGATAATCTTGGAGATAGTCAGGTGAAAGTGGTGCTAGTGTCCCGGACAGCACGATTAAGTACGACCAGGAAACCATTTCGACGCTTGACTGTGAAGGTGTTCAGTGACCTAACATTGACGGAAGCCACTGCACCGATAAGGAAAAGTGTGCTGGGAGATTCATCGTTTTTGAGAAGTACTGATGAAGATTGACATAATCAAGTGATGTATGAAAAATCAGTGAGGTCCATTCATATCTAGCTGCGGATGTCAGTATGTTGTAACACCCTTAAGGAATTAGGGCGGTTATGATTGGAGGACGACAAATGAATAGTATTGTCCGAAGGAATTATGATAAGCACACAACTGGAGCTGTTGTCGAACGCATAGACGTAGCTCAGGCTTTCGCTTGAGCGCAATGGAAGGAGTGTACCCCACAGACTCAAAAACCCACTGCACTATTAAGGATAACCGGCAACCAGACCCTGAGACTTAGAGTCGAGAACCACACAATATCCCAATAGGTCAGGTATGGTAACAAGCTCGATGACGGTGGATTATTGTCTACCACTAAAGTAGCCGATGATGGTGTGCATTTGAACCTCAGACCTACGAGGTGGTAACCTTGTGCTATAAGCCACTCGACCGCCGCCGGTCGACGAATCAACTGCACGTTTTCTCATTGAGCTTTAGCCTGGATCCGCAGTTTTTTAGCCGCGACCCACCATTCCTTATCCATGACTCCCAGTTCTTTAGCTTTGACGCACAACCTTTAGCCATGCCTTTGCAGGCCTGTCAGACCAAAAGTGTCGGAAAATCATGACATCAAGAAACGTTAGAGCAATTTACTTTTTACAGATATTGGTGTCCGAAAGCTGGCTGATTAAACGTGGAAGTGGGACGGTCGTGTTGTGCGCAGTTTATCGTGAGAATGGTATCAAATGCTGCACCGAGAATTGATTGGAGGTTTAAATGATGCGCCCGTATCGCCAAATCATGTGGCACAATCCGTATGAACGTTGCATTTCGGTGGCGGTGAAAGTGTCCATAATTGCAACAAATGAACTGATGACATTGATGGAGATATACTTACGACAACTGTGTGTATTATCCTCGAACTGTCAGTGTATCCACTTATCTAAATGTATACGGAACTAATCATTTATATTCCCATTATATCGAGTCTTGATCTTGGTCAACGACTTTAAATGCAAATTAAAGTACCCTTTTGTTACATAACGGGTTTTTAGTTACAGGACTGCTTGTTTGTGAAACCTGCGTGTTATTGGAACTACAGATCGGGATACAGCATTCACACCTGGATCCTAGAAGTCGAAGTTCAAAGAAGATTTTGTCAGGCGTTTGTGTGATGTGGTGGACGAAAGCACGTTGAGACAGTTAAAAGAGAATAGAGAAAGATTTTCCAAGCATAACAGTGAGCAGGCCATCCAACTGTCGATAGGACTCACTATTCGGTTTTGAAGCTGACGATGACCAGTGTGGGTTTTTTCGTACACTAAAAACTGATTCACTGGGAATATAACGGTCATACGGGCGCATCATTTAAACCTCCAATCAATTCTCGGTGCAGCATTTGATACCATTCTCACGATAAACTGCGCACAACACGACCGTCCCACTTCCACGTTTAATCAGCCAGCTTTCGGACACCAATATCTGTAAAAAGTAAATTGCTCTAACGTTTCTTGATGTCATGATTTTCCGACACTTTTGGTCTGACAGGCCTGCAAAGGCATGGCTAAAGGTTGTGCGTCAAAGCTAAAGAACTGGGAGTCATGGATAAAGAATGGTGGGTCGCGGCTAAAAAACTGCAGATTTTGGCTAATGCTTGTTGGAAAGCGGTTTAGGTATTTTAATGACGCTGCTTATTCGTTTTGATAATCCCACCTCATCTGCAGGTCGTACTTCCCAGTCATTCCACTGTTGAGGCAGTTTTGTTCCTGACGGATTAAACGGTGCTACTCTCCGGTGCATGGATATGAATAGCAATCACTGTCACGTTTATACTGAGATGAAGGCATGTGAACAGCAGCTTGTTTGGCAATTCTATTTTATCACTGGTTGAAATACGCAGAATACGGATTGATGTTGTCCATCAGAAATCTCATCAACTAGACTGTCCAATAGAACTGCTTGATTTTACCACAATTTTATTACGGTTCACTTCGGTTTTGCGAAGTGAAGTTAAATATAATTTACGAACATCCTCCGGGTTACTTTGACTAATAGGCAACCGTGACTATCAGAGACTGCTTCAATCATCGGACAAACCAAATTGCGTCCAAGTCTGAAATAAGCACAACCACTGGTTGTGCATACGAACACAGCGGTTAGTAGTGCATTCTGCCACAATTATCCAACCATGTTATCACACCTATTTGATGACTTAAATGAAATTAAAGCCAGGAAGTTGATAATTGTTAGTAGTATGCGAATATTAGTTTCACCATAGCATGTCGGGTACTAGAAAAATACAATAACCAGATTCAATTCGTAGTCAGAATGATGATGTCGACTTTACTAACTAAACATATACCACTTATCAAAAGCTACATCAACCTTGATAGGATAAGCGCTATTAAGTGGACAGTTCATAAGATGGGTGAAAGATATTGAGAACCAGACCACTGCACCTGAATACTTTTGGTGTGATGTTCTTCCACGAGATACATACAACCAGTGATCATAGACAGGAAGATAACACTACATATCATGACAAATGAGGCTTTTGTATTTACACAATGTATTCATCATATTCACATCTGTTAAGGGACAAAACAACCGACGACTGAGTGGCTGTTTTAGTGAATGAACCTGAATGCCACTTACAGGGACGTCTAACAAAATAGTTCGATACAAAAATGAGCGATTTTGACTTGGCGAATAACCGGACGGCAAAAACACTGTTCCGTGTGTGCGCATGCGCATGGTATCGGCTGTTTTTACTTTGCCACACTAGTGATAACTGATTTCTTATTTAGGTTGCTACTGAGAAGTAGCAATCAAAACAGCCGCAATCAAGTGCATCGTTATGGGTTATTCCAAGTGAACTAGATTCATTGAAGTCCGTAACATTCAGAGGACCGAAGTGAATATACGAGATTATTCCGCAAACAGATGAACCTTAAATGCTGTACTGACATACCGTTGATCAGATACTGCATAAGGTATTATTCTACTCCGGCTTTCTATGCAGGACGCTGCTAAGTTGACCAGCGTGACCCGATTATTCACTTGGAACGAGTTCTTGTTGGCTTATACACCGAAAACGGATAGGGGGACGCTGCGGACTACAAGTAGTAAGTTGTTCGTCTGGAATGAAATCCGAGGTCACACAGTCCTCAGTCCACACAGTTGTTCTTTCGAACCCTACCGTTCATGTTCGTCAGAGGAAAAACGTTTCCATTTCGCATTGGTCTTTGGTTAATCACTGCAACAGCGTTTAGTATTTGGTTTCGCCGTATTTTTTGTCTACTCAAGCTAGTCCAGATCATCATCCTTTTTTGTTTCTCTACCGATCCATTTTATAGTATACGCAATGTGTATCCAAATTTCGTACTCAATCTGTTGTCCAAACTACTCATAGACGGTGATAACGCACCGCTCTACCAAGGTTTGATCGAATCCGGCTACGCACTGGATTGGGCTGCTCCTGTTTGTGGCATGGATCAGGGTGCCCGAACCACCAGTTTTCACGTGGGTGTTCAAGGGGTGCGACTCGCGGAACTTGATCAGTTTTCCGACCGTGTACGAGACATTCTGAATAATGTTGTTCGGTGAGTCGTTTCACATAGCGGTTTGTTTTATTCTCCGCAAATCTGGTTGCTGTCTGGAGCCTTCTGGGACTCGCCAACTACCTAACTAATTACGGAAGTAGACTGAGGCCAACGTTTCTGCACGACCATCCTTTAAGCCATCATCTTCAAGAAACAACGAGAGAAGGGGTACTTCGTACGTTCGAACGGTGGATGAAAGTAGAAATTGTAAGGACCCATAAATAAGGATGATTCTTCACGGAAATGCCTGAGTGACTGACAGACGGAATGCATTAGCTGGCCGAGTGTGAAAACATACATCCTAATACTTACTTTCACTTTACTGTGGCTAGCTTCTTGGGTAAGCCAGCTTCATTGTGACATCATCATAAAGTTTTACGGGTGTTTGGTACAAGAGACGACCCCAGCATCAATTCGCTTTTTTCGAGGACGCACCTCGAGCCTTTGGTAAATAGCAATCTCCACTGTCGGCCGGCACGTTACCACTCCCGAATTATTGCGACCCTGTGTGGTCATCCACTCCAAGTTCCAGGGTCTGGTGGCCAGTTATGTCTACTGCTCGCCCAAAAATCAAGTTGGGTTTAGACCTGGTGGAGGTTTTATTGACCACATCTTCACTCTCCGGTTTTCTTGATCTTAAAACGGACTTCGACTCACTTGATCACACAGTTCTCCGGCGCTATCTCTAATTGAAGGGTAAAATTTCTTTACATGAATAGCCGAAGCCGAGTTCGGGCTTACGGTAATCTTTCACCCGAGTTCACTACAAAAGGTGGTGTACGTCAGGGTTGCCCCACTCTCTTTTTCTCTTTACTTTTGTGATTCATATGATCCTAGAGACCGCACTTTCATTAGGTGAGAATAGTGGTATTGAACTTTTCCCGAGTGGAAAGGTATCAGACCTTGAGTAAGCTGACGACATAGTTCTTCTAAGTGAAAATTAAAGTAAGTTGCGAACTTTTCTAGACAGCTTGACGGATTGCTTAATAATGTTTGGTATGTGTTTTGCACCTTCAGAGTGAAAGATGCTGTCGCAGAACTGGGTTGGTCCAACGCCAAACCTTTCAGTGTCTGAGGAGACTATAAGCGTAGTAGACAAGTCCTGTTATCTGGGGAGCTGCATTTCACCCGGCGGTCGGAAATCGGATGTATCTCGGTGTATACAGAAGGCTCGTTTGGCATTTGCCAACCTGAGTCATTTGTGGCGTCGAAATGACATCCGTTTACCCATCAAAGGTCGAGTGTACGCTGCAGCAGTGAGGCCCGTGCTTCCGTATGGTTCGGAGACGTGACCACTGTGAGTGGAGGACAAACGAAGATTGTCGGTATTCGAAAACCGATGTCTTCGTAGTATTGCTCGAATCTGGTGGGAACACTGTGTGAGAAACACTGAGATTCGGCGGAAAGTTTTGGGTCCAAGGATCAAATCATTAGATGAAACACTTGAGATCATCAGGCTAAGATGGTTGGGACATATGTTACGCATGTCCCTTGAAAGGATTCCTCGGCTTGTTATGTTTTCTAAGGCGGGTATCGGTCGGAAGATGAGTAAGGTTGGTCAGTCCATGACGCGGGAGAAAGGCATGAAAAGCCTAACTAGTGGACTTGGCCGTGTAAGACGTTAGACTTTTTGGGTTGGGTCCAAGAGGTCCTCTCACTCAATGGTTAGAAACGTTGGGGGATATGGCTAGATGCCACGATCAGTGGCGCTCTTGCATCCACAAACTTTCTTCGTCGACTTAATTCCTTTTATGTAGTTCTTTTACTCCTTTCATACTCTTTTCTTCTTCATTATTTGCTTTTAAGATTGCCGCTAAGAGATAGCAACCGAAACCACCGCACCCAGTGAGTGGTTAATGGTTGTCAGGACAGAACAGGACAGAATAAAAAGCCCAGATGCGGGCTACAGGGCATAGTTCCCGATGGCTCTCTAGGAGTTCGTTCGCTAGAGGTCCATGTGTCCTTGTTGGTTCGACATTTTCCTTTCATAGCTGTTGGATTATACAGTAAATCTTTACCGTTCATTCAGGGATAATTGTCTTCCCAACTGTAATCTCATTTGTATCGAAAGTCCATACTTGGGAACATGTGTCCTCGTTCTGAAGGTTAGCCATTTTAACCGACGATATAACTTGGGAAGAAACACCGGATGATTCTGAAAAATGGTCTGTTGGTCCACGCATGCTCCGTACAATTCAAATGAAATTACCACTGTAAGTGAACTGTAGAGTGCCAAAGTATAAGGATGGTTGGGTAGAAGAGCACCGAATATGCATACCCGATGAGCAGCGACAACCGCGAAACCGGTCGTGTACTTCCAGAGAAATGTATTCTGACATCCAGATACAATTCCATACTACTCATATCGTAACTGTCTTCGCATGCTGGACATAATCCCGCCGAGGTTTTTGGACCCTGTTTACCCTCAAAGTGGTTTTGCCCGCCCATCGAGTGGTTTTCCAGGGTCCGGACGCTGATGCACGCGTCAGTTTCTTGAAGCCACAGAGTAGAGATGGGCACCTAATAGAGACCAAAGAGGTGAAAGATACCCGAACGACACGGCAGTCTACCGAATCAGAGATGCTGCCGCTACCAGACACCTCATATACCCCACATCCTGATCCAATGCTGCTGGAATAGTCTGAACTCTCCTTATGGTCATATTGAGAACGAGACGCTGGGAAGTGAACGGTTTTCTTCAATGAGTCCTATAGTTCTCTGGCATTCTATATGGCTGAGATGACACTGAAATGCGTTGGTCATTGGCCGGGGCTACTGCTGTGACCTTTAACCCAACCAATGTTTCATACGGTTCCATTGCTCATGGATGCAGGCACGTGTCATTAACCATTGTAATCAGGATAGAACCGTTAGTAATACATAAATTACTGTAATCGCATCAGAACGTACGTCCACATAGAAGAAATACAGACAAGATCGATTTCAAACAATCGGGGCAGTCTGGTCGGGATATACTCCCAAGAAAATGGTTTACCTTGCTCTCGAAATTATGCATGTTGACATTTGTTTTGATAGTATTCAATCGGCATCTATTAATTCCAAACAAAGCGAATAAAGTCATTTTTAAAACTCAACTCCTTCATCTGACCAAATGGTCCGCATCGAGTGGGTTATATGTGTGAAGCTTGAGTAGATGGTCAGTGGAGTGAAGCTAAAATCGCGACTACATTAAAGTATAGTCATGAAACAGTTATACAGTATAGTACAGTCGTGTCTCCGAAGTTTGGCTGCCGAATTCTTGTACCCGGTGCATAAAGGTTCCCAAAGTAGACGACAGCTATCGCCTATTCCGCAGTAGAACCACGGACAACTATGATCTCCACGGCGTCACGATAGTTGTCAGCAACAAAGCTAACAAAACACCACTCGCACGGCAACCGATATCTCCCCGGATCGCCTTAGCTCGTTTCCGTGCCTCACCTTTGAACATATCAGTTGTCGCAATCTATGCCCCGAAAGTGGGGGCCTAAGAAGCAGCAAAGGATGAATTCTACGACAGACTACAAGAGTTGATAAACAGCGTCCCGAAATGTGATATTCTCCTTGTTGCGGGGAACTGGAACACCTGCACTGGTGCCTCCATCCAGACAACTAAACACATTTTGAGAAAATATAGTCTTGAACAGCAAAGCAACACTGGCAAACGTCTCGTCAGATTTGTAGACATCAACAACCTAACCGTCACCAATACCCGCTTACAACATCCCAGGAAGCACTTACTGATGTGGTACTCTAACGGCCGCCACACAGCGCACCAGATCGACTACGTTTTGATATGCGATCCTATCGATGCGCGAAGACTGTTAACAAGAATGGCACCGACCCCACCCTCGTCCACGCACGCTTCGCGATCCACCTAGCCAATCGCCGCAAAAACTGTGCTTTGGAGTGGATTACCGGAGCAGCGCTGGGATCACCGAGAAAGTGTCAAACAGTCTTGGACGTTGTTGCGTCCCATGTAGTCACTGTATTCCTAGATGAATAAGTATTAATGTACTGTCAGTGGTCCCCACTCAAGTCATCAATACAACAATCTGCCTCAGACTGACTGGGTTTTATGCGAGGACGGCGGGAGAGTTGGATCTTGGGAATAGCTCTCCAGTTATCCGAAAAGGCTAAAGACGCTTGCCTCAGTGGTTACCCGGAACGTTTTTACAAGTTCCAACAATCGACTGCAACTTGTTTTATGGATTTTCTAGTGGCCTTCGATTCAGTCGGTGAAGAAAATGGTTGCATCTCGCAATAAACGTCCGACTTGGCCAAGTCCACTGGTCAATGTTTTCATACCCTTTTATCGTATCATGGACTGACCACTTCGACCTACCTTTTAATCACTTCCATCCTCGGAGAACAGCCTACGCCCAGAAAGCCTATCGGTAGACATGCGTAAAACATGTCCCAGCGACCTTAACGTGTTTAGATTCAATACTTGGTCCAGAGACTGACCTCTGGTTCCCAATACCCTTCGTATAACCTGCGGAGACATCTGTACTCGAACACCGACAGTCTTCGTCTGTCTTCTACTCTTAACGACCATGTTTCTGAACCGTATGAAAGAACGGACCTAACCGCCGCATTGTACACTCGACCCTTGACAGACAAACGATATCGCGTCGGTGCTACAAATGGCTGAAGTTGGCAAAAGTCGAACGCCCTTTCTGTATACGCGATAACACTTCATCCGATATATGTCCACTTGGCGAGATGTAATTACGTGGGTGAAAAAAATTATTTACTTTAGCTCGGTCTTCTCCTGCCAAAACAAGTTAGTGTTAAGCCATCCTAGTCTTGCGGTAACATTTTACTCTTTGAAGGTGCAAAACGCATCCTAAACATCGATGCACTGTTGTTTAGGTTATTACCAATAGACTGAGCCTTCTAAATTTCTCGATATTTAGCAAACAAACACTGCTCACCGTCATTTCTCAGGCTCCTAGTCAGTTGGTGTCTCAGGGATTTGCGCACTTCATTAAAGGTGGCATCTGGAGAGACGGATCTACGAGCATCCAACAAAGCAACTGATGTTGAGGATATCCATCGTTCTTCAGGCCTACTTGAACTAGAATTTTGTGTGGCATTAGAAGCGGCCTGAATGGCTTTCTTGATCTGTTGCCAGTGTTCATCTGAGTTGTGCACATCCGGCTGCATCGATAACTGAGTAGACAGCTCCGCCTTAAAAGCAGACCGTCGATTATCATCCGGAAGCAACTACGCGGGACGCGTGGCATTTACTTTGGTGCGACCACGGACGATAGGTAAACAGAAGCCAATACCTAACAAGACGTGATCTGGGTCCACAGGCGTAGATCAGAATTAACGACAATCTTCAAATGACCCACGCCAGCGGTGACCAGTCACAATATGGTCAATCTGATTCCGACGTTGTGAAGACACAGGAGGATGCCATATGAGTCTATGCCACTTCTTATGGCAGAGGTGGTCAGAGCACAGATCGATGTGACGATCACCATTGTCAGTGCGACCGGCTGGGATATCAAATGTGCCTTCGATGCGCTTTTCGGAATCTTTGAAACGACTCACTTGGGCGTTAAAATCCCCAGCAATAATCACCACGTACGTTGAACGCACGCTTCGTAGCAACTGAGATAAATCGTGGTAGAATTCGTCCTTGTTCTCAGAGGAACTGCAGTCAGTGGACACATACACAGACACGACTAATAAGCATCGCAGAAAAGAACTCGTGGTACATAACAGATACTTGCCAAACTAATTTCGCGGCACTTCTCACAATAGCACTTTTCATACTTTCTGTGAATCGACATAATTATCGAGAATGCGAAAACTGGTTATGCCTTGTAATTTTGACTGCTCGCCCGCTGGTTTACCCACAAGTCACGACCTCACATATCAGATTTGCAATAGCAAACACGGTAACGCTACTTTTTGATAATATGCGAAAAAGATTGAAAAACTTGATCAGCAGAGTGCTTATACTAGACGGGTGCATATGATACCTTTTCACTTACTGTATTGTGGCTGGCTTCTTGGAAAAGATGAGCCGGCTTCGCGAATGTCTCTGGTCACAGCTGCCCATGCTGGGCAGTCGGCAGCAAAGTCCTTGCAGATTTTGATCCAGTTCAATTTCTATTGAAGGATGCCGTACGAAGGCTCAGTTGGTTTATGTATTCGAAAACGGTATCCAATCAGGATCTGAACTGTCTTCCTCGTGGGCGAAACCAATCTGGGCATGGAGGTAGTGCCAAAACAATGCCGGTTAGGACGTGGCCAGGTTAATGGAGGACGTGCTCAAACCACTGTAGTCGGTGGGGTTGTATGTGCGTTGAAAGACGGACGATACAGCAGCGACATCTAATGTTTCCATACGCGATCCTGTCGCGCGCATACACAGACACGACGAATAGGCTCCGAATTTTCGTTTGTTGCTATGAACAAGCGGATGATCAAGGCTGGAACGGCGTACGCCGGACTGAAGCATTTATGGCGCTGACCTGATATTTCATTGAATTTGAAGGGCCGTGTGTACTGTGGCGCACTGCGTTCAGTTTTGTTGTATGGTTGCGAGACATGGAGTCTGCATGCTGATGATATTCGTCGTCTTGAGGTTTTTGACCACCGACTTCGCCTCACCCTCCTTTGTCTTTGTAATTTATATCATGCACTAGGCTCGTCATATTTTAATCAGATATGTATTGGTTTCTAAAATGTTGTCCTGAAAAAAGGCAAACTTAGGGCTACTTGACATTTTAGAAAAATCAGTATAGAAGTATTAATTAGGGTCACAACTGTACTGTGTGATAAGACATATACCAGAGGAAGCGTGTTGTTTTGGTTGCCGCATTGGTTTTCACTAAGTCCATCATCATCGTGCAGATAAAAAAGGAGGGCAAGCCCCACCGACCACCGCCTTTCTTACCATGTTAGACGTGGAAATAGAAAGAATGAATATACAAGATAGAGAGGAAGTGGACTTACAGGGATGGGGAAAAGAAAAGAACGCCCTAAAAGGCAACACACGGAATACACAGTCTAGCAGTTCAAACACACATTGACCAATCATTCTGATTCGGTAGAAAGTGACGACACGATCGCCACGGTTCGCTAATATATCCGATTAGACTACCCGCAAACCCACATGTATTGTCTATGCAAATCACTAGAATGGCAGCCAATTGCAATTTACCGATCCTCCCTTTGTGTATTGTGTAAAATCACGGAGTTGAATCGTAGACCTACCAGATTGAGAACGGGACTAGCGAGAAAGTTTATTTTCGGTAACTTCATCGCGGGGATAGTACAGTTCTAGTCTTGTGGGATAAGAGTGCATATTCGAGAACGATATTGCTGAAGTTATTTACACGATTGGCTTGAGAGATTACCTACAATGAGTGATTTGGAAAATGATGAACATGTCATGCTCATTTCTGGAAGAAAACAAGGCAATAATCTGAGCTGAAATCAAATTATTTATCTGAGTCAAATTTTGACTATTTCCATTTACGTGAGGAATGTGACACTCGTAGCGTTTGGTCAGGATAATCGATGGGACATGTCAGATCCTAACAGTGAATACCCATCGAGCTCCAACTGGGATTCGAACCCGGAGTGCATAATAGTGAGCTACACGTTTTCACTGGGCTGTCCTGTTCGAGTCCCAGTTCGATGGATATGCATAGCTAATGATTCTCAATAGATTTGCACCTGTCGGAGACCTGTATGCTCACAAACTTGATTACCAGCTTTTACCCACTGTTGGCATTCTATGAGCGCGCAGAAGACCTTACAGCAACTTGGAACCATAAGGACTTTTAGTGCTGTGGTAGATCGATTACCCTGCAGTTTTTCGCGATTCCTTACGGACTAAACTGAACCGTTTGAGTATTCGGGGAACGACATGCAACCATCAGTTGATTTTTCATATAACTGGAGACTGTTTCCCCTAGTTGAGTGTCTATCAGTGAGCAGTTTCTAATATACTAGAGAGCAACCATTTCGCCACCAGTGTTCCTGTACGAGAAGCAAAAGCTGACGTAATACTCTATGCATCTTGTGAACTAAAACGGCAACTCAGCAGTGTACCTTCATGCCAGCGATTGATCATATCGGACCCTGGTCGATTTTCGAAGTGGTCCACGTTCGGATTTCCTTCGGCTACTGTTTCCTATATACCGATTTTTTCAGTAGCCGGATTATCGCTGTCCTAGCAGATGGGGTTCCCCGTCAATGTGTTGCTAATTACTCATTCACTCAACAAAACACATTTTGCCCTCAGTTTAGTTCATGGTTCATTCCTCTCCCCTGTAAACATAGGAACGGGATTCCCGAGGCTCGTATCGAAGCAGTGTTGCATCAGTACGAGTTGGCAGTGCGACACGAATCCGCTCAATTTGGATTGAATCTGATCATGGGTTTGTCACATGCAGTCAATCACGAAGTGGATTTGGAAGAAGCACTGCACATTCGAGCCTTGATTGATCGATTTAACAAAGATTGGAAATCGAATCCAAACCTGCTGTTGGATATGATGCAGAAATACTTATTGGTATGTTGTCTTTTGTCACGTTTATGCTAATGCACGATTCATTTATGTGTCTAGGCTGATCCGAATTACTGAGTTGTTTATTCACGTGTCTTCCTGTATGATCTGAGGTTTGTGTGTGAAAGGTGGAGTCCGAAGGACAGTCAGCCAAGCAAAAGTACTTACATGTAAACTACGTTTTCCTAATGCCAAGTCTGTGTGTTAGCTCTGAGCAAAGATTGTTTATTGGCTTATCAATTATCGTACTCGATGCTGTGTAGCTAAAACTATTGTCGTGTAAAATGTCTGTCGTAGCCACCTTGCAGAATCTCGTGTCTGATGAACAGAAATAGATTTCGTCTCTTCGGTGGGAAAACTGTTGTGCAGAAGATCACACATTACTTTTGTCCTGCCAGTAGTGCTATTTAATAAATTCTTCTTAGGAAGTATTCCAAATAAGGGTATGTTCGGACGTGAGTGTCTCAGGCTTCGAGACGACTACTCATCCTCAGCGCTTCTTAAAGTGCCCCCAAGTGAGTGTTCTTCTTAGGCAGCCTCTTCTGAGGAGGTTCTACTCACTGCCTTCTCGTGGTGGAGATGTTCCCACCAAACTATCAGCACGAACGCGGATGCTCGGCACTCTCCACCAATTCCACTGACTGCCAGTCAGTCTAGGGAAAGTGGCTACAACCTGTTTCCAAACTAACCACGGGCGGCATATAAAGCGTACAAAATTGTGCTCCCTGGTATCGTGGTAGAAGGGTGTATTGGGCACCTAGGATGTGTATTGCCATGGAGTAGGCATTTTAGCTGAACTGTTTTCGGCTCCCAGAGGATTGCGAGATCTTCATAACGTCCTGCTGCTGCCTTGTAGGTTAGATAATCCTGCCAAAGGCTTGACGTAGTGTCCCTTAAGTTGATTTTCTACTTCGGTCCGAGCAACCGGGTAGAATTCAGCCCGTATGCTTACATGATTTTTTCTTCACATCTATATACATCTATCTATATATGCTAAGATGGAAAATGTACTTTCAAGCACTTCATTTCGCAACCTAATTGAAAGCAGACCAAACTTTCTGACCAACGAATGTGCATCACAGCGAATGTGAAATGCGAAGTAGACGGGTTCGGTGTAATGGTACATTATAAAAATTGACTTCATCTCTTTGCGCTTCATTTCATAGTGGACAGAAGGATGAAAACGCATGAGAGCAGCGAAGGACCCGCGCATAAATGGCCTTAACAATATCATACTCACACGTACACAAACCGTGATGCGTCATATTGATTCATATTCATTCTGTTCCAGGTGACAGATAATCACCTTGTATAGAAGTTTAGTGACGAGGATGTTGATTTTTTCTCGCGTGGGTGCGGTGTAAAAACTATGATAGCTCATAGTGACACGGCACATTGCACCACCAACGTTGCTCAGAATGGGAAGACGTCTTCCGCATCTGTGTTATCAATAAATAACAGATGTTTTCCATTAGACGTTTCGAAACAGTCTTGTGATTCTCGATCAGGATTCGCGTGTTTCACATTTTATCTACTCGTACAGGGTAATCCACATCGTCTGCTGACCAATATGCGCCCAGATAGTACTTGGCAGGAAGAACAGTCTAAACACGATGCTGCATTCCAGTCAGAAATCGTATCCAAGGTTTCGCCTGAAGAAAAAGAACAATGGATCTCAAAAAGTGAGTTACTGTCTCAACTGATGGAAATTTTCGTTGTCATTGAGTTATCTGTTTTGGATCTCTTGATTTTGTTGAATTGGCCCAGATTCGATGTAAGCAGTTCAGTGAGTTGCGGTGGCTTTTCTCCCGTCGATCAGTAGAAGACAGAAATACATGAACGAAATTATGATTCGGATAGCAAGTTAAAGCACTAGATGTTCACAAAAACGGGCAGATTCTCTGGCTACTTCAGTTAGTCACTTGACTGAATGAATCCATCCATCGAGTAGATAGATCTGATAAAACTCGTGGCTTAGATTTTGACTCAGTTATTCCCATAGTCTGCGTGTTGTCTCGAAATGAGGATTTCTTATCTGCCACTGGATCCTGTTCTGGTCATTTTTGTAACCTGTTTGTTCTATGCATCATATTACAGATAAGGTATTACAAGAACAGCAACAGAATACGGAAGATATCTCCTGTCTTCCCTGTTTGCAGCTGTACGATATCCCAATGGAGTGCCGTCGAGAACCATTCACCATGACTGAAGGTCAGTTATATTTTTGCACCGTTCAGGTTTTTCTTTGACTTCTTTGTCTGTCTGCCTGCCTCTCTCTATCTACCTACCTATCTATCTATCTATACATATATCTATCTATCTACCTATATATATATATATATATATAAAGGCTCTGAGCTAAGTAAGCTGAAATGTGAGAAGTTATGAAATTTAATAAAAGTGATCAGAAGGATGACGTAAATTATCCTAGGTTATATTTAGATTTGGTTGAACCGTTTTTTCGGCAAGTATAATTTTCATGATTGTGCTTGTGTGACGAAGTTGAGAGAAATTCTTTCGTAATTTGGAAATTTCAACTTATATGTGCAACAGAATTGCTCCTTAACAATAACTGTCAGACATTCCGAAAAATGGTAATTCCAGTTCGCATCAGTGTGAGCGTTGACACCAAGATCAGTCGAGCGCGTTTCGTTAATTGCTTATATTGCTATCGAGATAGGGATGAAAGATCCACCAAAACTGAATTTTCTTAGCATCTCCGTAACGCGGGGTTCAAAGTAAAATTGAAAAGGCCCGTTAGTGTGTCTTCTGTGACATCTTGCTCAGTTTTATTGCAACTTGGGCCATCAGTCATCAATGGAATAACGAAAGATCTACCGCAGGTACACCGTTGACAGGTAGAAAACCTAGCAGATTGAATGAATAGGACGATTTTTTTGCAATACGCTCAAAAATCAGTGCCGGAAATCCCAGGTACACTCACTCCCCGTTGAGCACAAAAAAGAGACAATTTTCAATGCGGCTATCACGAGATAGGAAGGCTTTGTTGTAAGAGCAACAAAGTAGGATGCAGAGTGATTTAGTCAGGGGATCGAAATCACGAGGCCTGCCATTTGGACGATAAACTTGTTTTTCCTGTGAATATTTGGTATACCGTGAGTCGTTGATTTTTCCGAAAATTGAACCCGTCGGATGCTGACATATCACACATACCAATATTAGTGATTTGGGTCGGAATAAAATGTTTAAATTTGCTGGTGTACTTCAGTTAGGAATGCCTTGAATGTTATGACTGTTATGACTGAAAACCTCGCCGAATTCAACGAAAAGAAGTCATGTGGGTGAGTAATTGTTTTCCAGGAACACGCTTCATGCTGTGCTTTTCGAGAGGTGAATAAATAAAGTCACGCAAAACGATTTGTCTGTTCATTATTCAGTGTAAGACTTATAAATGTATGTGCAACTTCAATGTCCAGTCCATACAATTACCCTCTACTATCGCAGATTTAAAATTAATTGTGTAAATATCTGGACTAAAGAGAGTAGTCAAAGGGCTACCTACACAGTAGCCAATATAATCAAAAGTGCAACATGTGTTAGAGCATAAGATAGAAGAATATTTACTCACCAACATGGTAGACTCCAAGTCGATGGTACTGTGAAAAATCCTAAATAATGAAGGTATACCAAATGTTTAGTATCATGTGTGAACATTATGTTCTCAATAACATTTGGATTATTTCAGTGCACAAAAATCTTGTTCCATTTTGCCTCAGAGACTCAAATTGCGTCATATTTTCGGCCTCCCGGTATTGGCGAAAAATACGGTTTCGTATGCATTTTCATTATATTTGTTCACCACAGGCAGGGAGACCACAAGGGTTATTGCCCTGAAACCTCGCCACTGCTTTCTATTCCGCATGCATATAAAATGATGTAGTTCTACGTTAATGCTGTTGTGTGCGACCACAGAATGTGCCAATCGGACACCCGTTTGCCTCAGTTTCGACACAACCCATTATATATATATATATATATATATATATATATATATATATATATATATATATATATATATATATCGGTGGATAGATAGCGTGAATTTCAATTCCGATGACCCGTTAGTGGCGATTCCCTGCAAAAAGAGGTAACAAATAGTCGATCTTTGGTTATGTGAGCATCGACCAGCTGAGGTCAATCCAGCAGTGGTTCGTAGTCAAATAGGATAAAACCTATTGCATTCAAAGTCAGACAGTCATTAGTGGGCAACCGTTAAATCATCTGGTAGCAACGGCGATATATATATGAGGCCAGCCGGGGTCAGTTATTACACGGATACTGGCTTTAATCAAGTTGTTAGCATGTTTATGAAATACGGATGGTTAACATCAAATAAATGTAGTATACTGACAGAAAGGGTTATTTATTTGTGCATAATTTGGTTGTTCGTCGGTAGCCGGGTAAATTGCATTATTCATCACTGGTTTGTAATTAAATTCAAGACCTTTCCCTTTCTTAATTCTTTTCTGAATAGCCAGCGGATGTCCGGTACAGTTGAACGAAGCTCCCACAAACGATTTAGTCTACTTCCATGGTCTTGCAGACCTTGGTGATTTACATCAAGAATTACTCCAATACGTTCCATTGTTCTGTGAACTATTCCCAAGGTGTGTCACATTTGCCTACTGACGAATAGTTGCATTTTTTCACGCAAACTGTAACTATCCATTTACATCCGTACTTTTTTCACTCTACAACTGTACTGTTGTGTTTGTTTATCAGGAAATATGCAAACGTCGCTGACTGAACTGATTGAATTGAGATGGAGTACAGTTACTTGCCGTACATTCGACATACGATTAATACAACACTGTTTAGCCCACAACTGCTGCACTATGAGGAATTTCACAACATGAAACATCAAATCACGTCCTTTCTATTTTTTAATAACAAATGTTTTTTGATCACAACTGAAAGCCAGTTAAGAAAAACTACATCAGTCTTTGTTAGCATAGCGAACACATTTGGACTGCACTTTTGCAACTCTGATGCACAGTCGTTACCATCAATGTTGAGTAGTTCGGCTGAAACTCCGCCTTTAATTGTCTCCACTTGTGTAAACCAAATTGATGAAGTCATCAAAACAGAAGTGATGTCAGGTTAACACACAGCGCCTTATTTGGAGTGAGTAATTGACTGAAACGAATTGGATTTTAAGCTATTCTGACCGGCAGTGGTCAAACGGTTATCATGAAGAGCTTCTGTCTGGGATTTGAAGCCTCGCACCGTCGCTGGTCACTTCCCCGATTGGCCGCGAACTCCTCCCTGAAATAATGTACTACTGTGTAATAAAAGTGGAGTAAATCAAACAAAAATATGCAGTCCATGATGGTTTACAGTGCATATCACTTTTGTGTTTGCTCCTCAGACTGTAGTTCTCACTGCAAGAGTCTGGAGACGGGATTTTTTTGATAATAGAGACGCACATAACAATACACATGCGGGACATGCCGATTTTCATGTTAGATATCCTCAAAACCGACCTTTGCGTTCTGCCGTCCATCATGGGTTTTGTATTCCTGTCTGTTGCACATTTGTACACATACACACACACAACGTGCACTCGGCAGGCTCGGTGCGGACGGATTGACCTATTCCGAAATGGATCAAGCAATCGACTTACACACAGGTGGTCTACACGTCACACCACACGTGACCCCCAAATTACCCGGGTCAACGAGGCCGGATACGTCAGAGGCAGTCACTTCAGTTCATTTATCCGGCTATTGTCTAGAGTCTAAGATACCAAGTTTTTTTGAGCTCTGGTCTCGCCTGTTTCGTGCTCCGTGCTGGTCGGATGTGCAACGTTTGATCACACTGATTCTGATGTCTGCCTCGGGCGAGTGGTCTGCAAATGCCATAGCTGATTCCGGTGAGTGATTCGATGACTCGCTGATGTTTACGTCTTAGGTCTCGTTACTTAATTTCTATCTGTACTTGGTTAGGATCAAATGTTTCTTTTTGTTTTTTTGGTTATGGCCTTCCTGTTGTGTTGCAGAACCGTTCGCGAAAAACGGCGAGAGTAGAAGGGAAATGTATAGAATTTTTAGAATGTGAACCTTCCATTAGGAGAACGAATATGAACAAATTCTCTTGGTATCATAAAGCAGATTCTGACTATGCATTTTCAGTTCGAAAAAAGCATCTCATCGGAAGTGACAAAAGCTTTCCATGACTGATGGTTTGTTGCTATTAGTTTCAACGTTAGTCGATAGTTGGACCTTTGGAATCTAGATCAAGAAAGCAGTAAACGCATAGTTTTTCCTAATAATAGATTGCTACCAAAGCTTTGTGAAGGAAATACCCATACTATGGGTTGTTCGTTGGTTTTTTTTGTTGTGATACATTTAGAAATAGGGAATCTCAGTTTAATCCCTTCTTTGAAGCATTAACCCGATCAGTGGTAAGGCAGACCGCGAAATCTGCGCTCGTTTGTGGGCGAGTAAGTGCTTCCAGATTTACTAACGTATCGTCGTGGTCGGAAAGGCAGTTACGGCGGTCACCGTAGTGGTATTTATATCCTGTTTCGGGTGGTTCGGAGCCATCCAGCTCACTCAAATGGGTTGTCAGTGTTTTTGACATCTCTTCATTCCACGGTTGCACATAACTGCAGTGCATGGGGCATACCACATGATCTCAAAGTTTCACTGCACTTTGAATGGTAGCCCGTAACTATGGTCTTGTGACTTGGAGTCGTAGGTCAACTGAAGCACCATTGGGTAAGGCGTTTGTGTTGCTACGAATAACGGTAGAACCGTTTACTATCAGGCAGTGGCTCGCAAGCTCTCAGACACAGGGCTTTCAATTTCATACTTCAGCCGAAGCACCCGCATTAGGAATTCCCTATGGGATGCCTTTAAAGACATCTAATGAACACAGTAACCATCATTATCTCCGATGTATTTCTCAGCTTTGGTGATAACATGGAGTGAGTGTGCGATCGGGCCCACTTCCTTTGGGTGTTTATGGGTTGGATTGCTTCCCTTCTATAGGGCTAATCAAGCTGCACTATCATGTTAGTGTGAGCCTGTCTTTTATCTCTCCAGCTTACCTCGCACTGTTCGCTCACTCTGCGGTGGTGAAAGTGAACGGTTGTATACAGTTTAAGCAACAGACAAGTGTTTTTTTCTCTTATCTTTACTCCCTAGGCCCAACGAACTTTACATCAAGTCCCAATAGATCTGAGGATTAGTTTTTTTCTGCCAGTCAGTTTTATTTTACCTGTCATCTTTTGATCCCATGCTCTTTATTGTGACAGAACGCGTTTCGCTTTTAGTCCAGATTATTCTTGTCATTTGTGACAACTGTTACGGAGAAAAGTTGTCAGGTAGAAACGTGTGATTGTTGTAACTTTCGGTATTTGACATTCCACTTCTTTGGCTTGACATCAACTCTGACAGACTCTGTTCCCTCCAAATGTATTCCTTACGCAAGTTTTGTTTCGAAGTCATGGTGAAACTTGGAAATGTGCTATTGCTTTGCGTTCATTTCGACGATATATTCTAAATGTTTACGACCCTCGTTTACCCCCGAGATGGTCTTTGTACTGTTTCTAATTTCATTCTCCATTCTTCCTCTCTCCGTCTAACACAGCACATCATTTTGCTATGCGTCGTGCGGCTGCAAATCTGTCGGCTAGTTCTCGTTTTCAAGAGTTGTGGAATGGACTGGAACAAGGATTGTTAGTCAAACGCATCGCCAGTCGTTTGGGCAAAACAGGAGTTCAAGCAGATGCCACTGTTCATCAGTTAACGGAGAAAATGATAAATATTTGGCGTCACATCAGTGTTCCGGCTCGTCTGAAGTAAGTTTGTCTGTTCGATGGACTTGGAAAACGCAAAGTGCATGCCATATCTGGGCATCTCAGTCGCCAAGCTGTCCAGAGTATGTTGCATTTTTTATGCGTTATCACTCAGCAAGGCGATATCATTGGTATATTACAAGTGGGATATTCTGTTCCCTTGAAGGAGTTCAACTCCACTGTGTTGATGACCAGATAAGGCATTCCGTAGAACATCCTCTATGACAAATTGGAAGTGAAATGGGGATATGGGGCAACCTTGTCGAACTCAACTGAAGACGACAAAAAGGGGTCGTAAGTTGGCCGTAGGCCCTCACCCGACCTGAGGTTGAGGTGTGACGGTACAACTCTTTGGGGACTGAAACATATTTCTCAGGTACTCCATTTCTCAACAAACAGTCCCATAGTGCAGTCCTATCGATGAAGTTGAAGGCCGCGCGAATATCCCTGAACACGATGATCGCTGGTCTTTTGAAGGTGTGATGGTGCTCTAACAGTTGTCGGAGAGTGAAGATTTGATCGATACTTCCACTACTGACGCGAAACCCAGTTTGCTACTCGCCAGTCTGCTCTTCACGCGTTCGGTACAACTTGTGAAGTATGACAGACACAAGTAGCTTCGACGCTACTGGGATAAGGCTTTCGCCCCTATGGTTAGCGCAGTCACTGCGCGAGCCCTTCTTAGAAACGGGGACAACCATTAATTCCCTCCACAACGTTGCAACCTGCTCAGAAGTCCAAACTTTCAAGAACCAAACGCAAAGTTCTCTAACGTGCTGCACTCCACCATCTTTAAATTGGGCTGGGGGGATGCCACCGGAGCTGGACGATTTGCAACATCCTAAGACCTGGGTTTCCTTTCGGATCTCCACCTCAGTAGATGGATCTGTCGAAACACACCATTGGACGTGTGCCGGAAGAGCTACGGGAAGGGGCCAACACTGAGGGACAGCTAAGCTATGTCTGAAAGTGCTTCGCCCATCGTTCGAGACGCCGTTTCTGATTGCGAATCGGCGAACCGTCGGCCTCACGGATTGTTTTACTCACATCTAGAGGCTTCTCACCGGTGATTCGAATGAGATAGAATAGCTTACGGGAATTTCCCGTGGCGGCAGCGCGTTCCACCTTTGATGCGCGTTGCGACCACCAGGTTTTGCGGTCCCTACGAGACGTGCTGCGTTATACTCGTTTCCAGCAGACGTCGATTGACGTGCGTCGAGAAGATGCAGCGATTCAGCAAAAACCCCGAGTTTCGCGGCACAACGAGACAGGCCACAACTTACTAGGCCAGCAGAATGCAAAGCGTTCTTGATGAGCGACCGGTACTGGCTCACGTCATCAGGAGAGGCCACATCTAGCTTTCGAGCTAGCGCGTTTCGGAAGACGGATAAGCGAGATGGATCGAAGAGCTTATCGCAATCTAACCGTCATTGCAGCATGCGTTTTTGGAGCGCCGACCGAAGCACATGGACAGCTTTGTTCAAACTTGTGCATGGTCGGAATCAAAGGAGATGCTCCAGTACGAGCGACAATTTTGTATGCAACCCCGCCATTTGTGACTCATGGTGTAACAGGGAATGCTGGGGGAAGGGAATGGCGTGAACATCAAGGCGAACGAACGAACCAAACGAGGGCCACAGACAAAAGAACAGGTGGCGAATATGTCGGAGGCATCCCGAAGCAGGCAAAAGGAGGCATACAGACGACCAGAGAGGAAGCAACGGGATCTCCGGAAACCAGCAAGGTAGCTCAAGTGAAGGGCTGCCGATCGAGCCGTCGACTGAGACAGTCGGACCAACCGGAGGGAAATGACGGTCAAGAGAAGCAAGCCATCGGCCACAGGCAACTGGACAGAACGCGCTCAAGCAGCGACAATAGCAATCTTGGTGTCGCCCAGTTTGGAAAAAGGCCTATATAAACAACTGTATATGTTCCATGACTTGACTTGTTTGGCCGGTGAAGTACAAGTATCCTGTCGAGTGTTGTCGTCCTTGTTACAATAGCAGTGTGGTCGATCTAGTTACAATGTTGTCTCAAAGGGGACGGACGTCACGTGGCTTTGCGGCGATTAGAACGTCTGAAGTTCGTACTGGCGAGGAACAGGCGATGGTCCGAGCACAGGGCCAACAACCGTTCCCCGTTTTCCGAGCGACAGGAATTCAGCCCAAAAGGGCCTCTTAAATGTGCATCATTCGATGACAGCCGACCCACTCTAGCACTCAGGTGTCCTGTCAAAATCACGATATCGATCCGGTTCTCTTCACTTGAGAGGTCGTGGAGCTTTTGGCAGAAGTTACCCTTGATTGCATCTGGACTACAATCGGTGGATGCATACACTGAAACGACAAACAAATTGCGTCTATCAGAGCGGTGACTGCTCACTTTCCATGAACCCCTGAGTCTCATTGAGCATAAACGACTGTCCCCTGGAATCCAATTTTGCAGCGCGCCTTCAGCTCTTTCACTGAGGGCAATACCAAAATCAGCGATATCATCGTCCCCAGTAAGGCGTGAGTGAAACTTCATAGAAAGATTAAATGTGGGCGTCAATCGAATTATAGAACTGGAGTCTTGAACGCAACATACATCGATTGCAAAAGATTCAAGCATGCTACCTAAACCCACCTGTTTTCCTATGCACATCAGGGTTCGCATGTTGAACGTGGCTAGTTTCAATGGGCATCGAGGAAGAAGCAGAGTATTATTTGGTGGTAGCGGATTCGGTGAGACTCGGAAGTTAGTCGAAAAAGGCAAAGAGAGAACAAAGCCAGGATTCCCATCAGTGGGACTGCAGCGGCCACGTTCGACTGGGATACCTGTGGGGTATGAAAATGGAAGAGGAAGTAGGAAAGGAGTATAAATGGGAAAACAAGTTGTGTACAACGTACGAGAGTGTTCAGTTGTGCGCATGGAAGAGTAGTCAAACATATTTGTAGAGTATATCATGGTTGTTTGCTTTGCGCATGCATATATATATATATATATATATATATATATATATATATATATATAATGCTATAGAACAGCCAAGGCGTACGCTGAGTTGTAAAACGTTTATTGTGACCTTTCGATCCAAACTAGGACTCGATGTCAGACGTGAGTGAATGAGTGTGTGAATGAGACGCCCGGTTCCACACGTTTTTGGTGTGTTGCTCGTCTGTCCGTTTCTCGATTTTTCGCCATCGGTTTTGCCAGGGTGGCGTAATGCTTATCAATCCCCATCATAATATGTATCCACTACATTGCCTCTGCCTTTTGAGGTTGCCTCGACCGTAGCGGTCAATAACTACACGGGCCAGACTCGTGCTTTAAACAATGTTCGTCAAGACCTTTCGGTTTCACAGTATGACACGTTAGATTTTATCTTCGGTTCCATGAGATCTCTTACGTTCTCCAATGCTTGTATGGGTTTTTTCCTCACTGTTTCACTGTAGATTTAGCCTTCACGGTGAACCGGATGGATTGAAAGTTGGATTGGATTATTTGCAACAGTTCGTCAAACAACTGACCCCTCTACCGTTGAACCCAAGCCCTTCGCGTCGTGTTCTCGCTTTTGACCAGCTTCGCTCTTGCTCGTATTTTGTGATGCCGTACACTGTGCACTATGTGGCTAAGGCTTTGCCCGCACCCGCCTACGATTCATCTGACTATGCCAGGTGAGACCTTAACTACGAAACGATATCATTCTCCATTGGTTCTTCATATTCTATGCCATACGGACATTTGAGTCAACTTTCCTCCACAATGAACACAGTTGGATAACGTTCCGGTTTGAGATGCGTTTCCTCACGCGTAGCATATGGTTTTTTCCTAAATCCGAAGCATTCTGTTTCCTTTACCTAGTTCATGAGCACTGAAAGAATACGTTGATCGCGAAATGTAAGCATTTCATTTGCTCTTGTCAGTCACGAACTCGAAACATGTCTGCTGATACGGTACTGCGTGATTGATATGATTCATCATGGCGTTCGTTTTGCCGCATCATCTTGTTTAACCCACTTTGTCCTGCACCTGAGCCCATTTTTCTCTAGAGAACAGCTCTCCAATTTTGAACCGTCTCAGCTTAGTGTGTAACGTAACGCTCACATAGAGTTGATGGTCACTAATCTATCGTTACACAAAGCTAATCGGTCCAACTGTTTTCAAGGATCCTCTCCTCTGATTGGTCCATGGTATGGCAAATCACCACTTGCAGATTACTTTTTTCAGCTAATCGATCTGCTGCCCTGTTGCTTTTGCCTCCGGTCTTTGACCTCGATTCTGGACAGATGTGGTTTGCGTATCTCATGCATCACAGTGACGTTACTGGTCTGTTAGCAAAAGCGGGCCGCATGTTTATGACGGACCAGTCGCTACCCTCACACATCGAGCATTCGATTGCTTCGAATGAGACACAACATGTTCATGTTGGTGCTGATCCCAATGGGATCATCACGACTTCCCGGTTGAAACCCGATAAAGATCTTTGAAACCATCAGATAATTGGAATAGAAATGAATGAGAATTTTTTTTGTTAACCGCTTTCTTATTCATTCAACCATTATTCCTTCATGCCACTATGTTTTTTGGACCATCCAATTCCCGAAACGGGTGTAGGTGTAGATGATAATAATGATAATTAATAATAATAATAATAATAATAATAACGGTAGTAATAAACGTGACACGTGCTTCACGTCCGCAAAGTTGAAATCCGCCTAGTCAGTAGACTTTCTTTTGTTTCTTTTGACCACTGTGAATTTGACTTGGTAAATCTCCTAATTGGCATGAAGTGTGCTGTTTTTATTTTTCCGTCGTTTGTTCTGCCTCTGTTTCTTAGCTATCGCGTGTTATCCCACCTTCTGACCTCGAAGTTCTTGCATCGTGAAATACGGTAGGTTACATTTGTTTATGCTCCCCGACCGATTGTCTGTTTATGCATAATTTCACAGGAGTCTTGTGTCACAGATGTTTGGATGGTCTCAGTCGATTTGGGTGATCCACATGGAATTTCCCATGTACCTTATCCAATGCGAGACTGATAATCTTGAGGACAGTCAGTTCAGCAACTGACAACTGACCGTGGTAGTAGTGAAATATAATTGCATGGATTGCTGTCTTGTCGGTTGTCAGTATCAACGTTGCTTATCGGTCATTGGTAGTCTAGTGGACTAGGCGTTTGTTACCCCTGAGGTAAGAGGTTTGAATTCCATTGCCCCCGGGTCGCCTAATTGGTGAACAGCAGTCCGCTGTTACCAGTAATCAGCTCATTATGGCCTGTTTGGGCTCTCTCAGAGTCAGGTTTCTTGTTATCCTTCATAGTTCATTAGGCCTTTGAGACTACGGGATGGGGACTCCCCTTGCACTACACTCATGCGCAGACAGTAAAAAAGACAGTACTGAAAATCATCCTAGGTGGTTACTCCTGTTTCTCATTCTATCAACAGTGTACAGTCTGTCCTCAATTCGGTCGAATTCCTGTTAGTAAAACTGGTGCTACTCAGTAGCCAGAAACATACTATAGACAAAACTGTTTGCCAAGAAAGAGTAGTATCAGAGGTATAAACTGGAATTCGACCGTATGTCACGATTTCGACCGAATCGAGGTGATCGTGAGTTTTTCGGGCAGACTGTATGGTGGTGTACAAGGGACATATGCTAGATAAATAGAATAGGTGTTGCAACAGATTGCCTTGTGTTATCGACGGAAGTGATGAAACTTGGCTGTCTATTTATGTGGTCAATTTCGTATTTCCCCCTCACATGTGTGTCGTTTCTGGGCTCTTTTCATTTCATGTTCATCGTCACCCTTTCGCAATTTCTTCGCGCCTGTTCGATAGTGAGAAGGGTGGCGCATACGGTGGTCGAGCGATAACAAGGCCCGAATCGATGTTGCTCTTCTCCTACCGGTAGGTTCTGTTTTTTTGTCTGCAAATAATTTTCTTTCTTGCTGTGCTCATGTCAGAGCCCAATGTAGATTTTTCGGTGGAATTTTTCTGGTCATGGATATACATGGAGACAACAATAACTGCTGTTTTTTTCTCGTTCCTGTTGAACTTTTATGTCAGTAGTTACCTATACATGCGTTCACTGTCTGCGGCAATAATTCAGACTGTTATTGTTGTCCTGTCTGCTTTTGATTGTATCTAAACTCAGTAGTGTTTGTTCGAACCCCAGTTGTCGCTGTGAAGTCTCACACCGTAGTGATTTCATGATACAATGATGAAGCAAAGCGAACCGTCTAGAGGCGCGCCGGATAGTCTAACGAGTAATGTGTGTGGCTTGCAATCATGCAGTGCGAGTTCGAGTCCCAGTCTGAACTCGTTCGATGTTCACTACCGAAGACTCCCGGTAAGCATATATTGTTTAGTGAATATTTCCATGGTTTTCCATAATGATTTGAGCGTGATCACTACATGATTATTCAATTTGTGGACAATCCTTAATCGTACTACTGAAATTGATTGACTGATTTTTACTTTCCCGATGCCGTCACAAAATTCAGTGACCCAAATGCACTTCGAACTGTGAATGTGTTCGAAAATGCCCTTGATTGGGCTGAGACTGCCGAATTCCCCGCACAAGATGTAAACGAGGCAAAATTAGCCGTTTTTCAGGAGGTGAGTCTTTTCACTTGTCATTCCTGTCCACAGGAACGATGATGGAATCGAGTTTTTCGACGCTTGTTTTATATTTGTCCTTAAGTTTTGTATTTCAAACGAGACATTGTTGATTAGATGAATCTAAATAGCTTTACTTCGTCCAAGGAAATACAGTATCCAAATATCGCCTAGTAGGTTTGGCTTTGAAGGATGTATCTGATTTCCATATTGGCGTCCACGAGGTCCACCAGCCGGATGCTTGCGTATACTGAATGGTGTGGCCAGGAACCACAGTCGTTTGTCTGTTTGCATTCGAACTCTTCCTTTCTACACGATTGCCACTTGCATATCTCTTGTCTGCCTGTTCGACCTCTCATGTTTCGATTTGTTGCACTTTCAACTTGGCAGTAATGCAATGTATAATTCAGGGCACTAAAGTGTGCATTTAATGTTCGAGTGAACTTAACTAAACTAAATTTGACTGGACGCCGTATTTTAACATCAACCGTAGTTGATACGCGGGTTGTTTGGTTAACATTCGAAAAGGTCTCTTCTGTTTCATATCCAACCAGATATCACTCTCGCACTTAATTCCTCTTTCAACCTCACAGTTGGACAAGCCCGTATCAGCTGGTTCTCGTGGGCTGACCAATTTTCTACTTGGCATTAGCGATGAGTTGCGTCAAACTCAACGTACCCAGCTGTTCAAAGTTGAAGCACCAGCCCTTCGATCTGCGGCTTCGCAGCTACTACATAACAAGATTCGTGGCGGTTGTGTGATACTAGGCCCACAAGACAGTACGGATTGGCCTCGTGAACAAACTGATCAAGATCCGGCTTGGGAGAAGATTTTTTTCATGGAATAATTTACAGCAGGGACGCGCGTGCGTATGCGTTAGAGAGAGGGAGAGTGGAAGACCTTTCAGAGAGCACGTCACTTCGCACAAATCATTGACAACTGCATTTGTGTTTATTTGTCCGCAAGCAGTCAATCCGGCGACAGACCGAGTAGTTTTACTACACTTTTTTCTCCAACAATTTCTAGACATTGAAGAATAATAATATACAGCTTGACACCTATATGTTGATCTTCTTGTTTTAATTATTTTAACTCTGCGGGATACTAAAGCCATAAAACGATCATCCTTGGTGGACATTACATCTGAGGTTCTCGAGGATTTCCTCCCAGGTAAAGATTTTTGAGGTTGATCGGCCTAACGAATTGTGTTCGATGATTACTCGGTTGTGAAGTAACTTTATTCGTATGGTTTGATCGCCACTTGACCTTGGATGTGTGTGTGTGTATGTATGCGCGCGCGCGCGGAGATGCTTGTTCTATCCAATCTGTAGACTATATATATATATATATATATATATATATATATATATATATATATATATATATCGCGCTTGGTGCCAATGAAGCAATTTGGAAAACACTAAAAAGTGTACGCTGCAAAGACCGGGAATTATTAATCCTTTTTTCTAACAGGTTGTCCCCTCCCGTTCGTTATGCCCAGTTATTGTTGGTTATCTGGATGCCCTCATCACCAAGTGGTCCACAGTTTGTTGGGTTGCCTGTGCATTGCTACTCAGCAAGACGATGTCATGGGCGTCTCCGAAGTCAAAAACTGTCCCCATGAAGATAGGCAACTCCACCGTTGATTAGTCCAGATAAAGCATTCCGTTAGTATATCCTCTATGACCAAGTTGAATAGAAATACGGCTGAAGAGCAACGTTGTAATACTCGACCGGAGACGGCACACTGGCCGCAGATCCTAACCCGACCTGAGGTATGCCGTTACGGCTGTTTGAGGACCGAGATAAACTGCTCAGGTATTCCATTTCTAAACAAGCGGTTCCATAGTTCAGTCCCATTGACAGGTTCGAAGACTGCGCGAATGTCTAGGAACGATGATTGTTGGTCTTCGGAGGGTATGATCGTGTTCTGATAGCGGTAGAAGTTTCGATGCATCGACGATCGGTGTGAGATCCGGCCTGCTGTTGACGCGTTTGGTCCAACCTACGAAGTTTGTCATGCAAGTAGCTACGACGCTGCTGAGGTACGGCATACACGTATGTGGTTGGCGTAATTACTTTACGAGACTTCAACGAAGTTGGTGACAACAATCCAACACGACGAGATTGCACCTCGGTGTGATGTGATGGCTTGCGTGCATCCATGACTCAAGGAGTTATGCAGGATGACTGGAGATGCAATCGTGCCTCACAGGTCAATGGGTAGAGGCCAGATGAAGTCCAGTCTCTGAACCAGTTACTGGGCAACATCTGGTTCTATTTACTATGCACCTAGAGAGGGCACCCCAGCGAATAAACACGGACAGAAACAGTTTGCCTGTCTAACCCCCCCCCCACTAGATTGATGTAAGAGTGGAGAACCTGGGGTTTGTCTCGACGGTGGGAGAAGTCATCGCACTTCATTGGGTGGCTATGTCCCGCCTAAGCAGAGCAGTCCCCGGCCCAAAGGGTACTGTCTCGTCCATGTTCCGCTTGTTCCATTGGGTGCATGGGGCCGAGGACAGAATCCGAAAAGCGGATCGATAAGAAAGCACCAGCGAAGACAGGACAGAATGCTTACGACAATGAGGCCTTATATGACAGACCAGAAGTCCCTTCACGAGTGCTTCGATCACGTTAACGCCTCACTGCCTTGTGGGTTAGAATTTTGGGTCAACCGCTTCGGTTAGTGTTCCCAAAGAAAAAACCCCTCTGCGGTGTGGACGGCCGTGAAGTACGAGCTGTCCAGCCATCTCTAACATATTTCCTGTAATGGGCCTTACAAACTTTTCTTCTTTTAATTTAACATCGGCGTAAAATGCCATGCTGTAATGATAGCAGTAGTTCAGGAGTTGGGTACACACTGAATGCACCACTTAAGCCTAAGTGTTCGCTTCACTTGGCTCCCTTTAACGTCCGCGCACTATGTCATATAGGGCAACAAGATAAAGAACCCCATTCAAGCCGCTTCTAATGCCACACAAAATTCTGGTTCAAGTAGGCCTGAAGAACGATGAATATCCTCGACACCAGTTGCTTTGTTGGATGCTCGTAGATCCGTCTCTCCGGATGCCACATTCAATGAAGTGCGCAAATCCCTGAGACACCAACTGACTAGGAGCCTGAGAAATGACCGTGAGCAGTGGTGGATTGCGAGATGTGGGGAAATGGAAAAGGCTACTTCTGTTAGGAATACTGCAGACTTCTACCGTTTGATTAGAAGTACCGGTCTACGGAAGCCTGGTGTCAGTGAACTAAGCAAGGAATTCTACGGCTCACTGATGCACTCTCAGGGACGTCGTCTGGGGCGTTGGGCGGAGCACTTTAAGGAAAAATTCAGTTGGCGCGCTTCCACAATGGACCTTCCAAAGATACTTGCCAGAGAATCGATGAAGGTGGATATCACCCCTCAATCAGAAATGGAGATTGTGCGGGAGGTAGTTTACTTGAAAAGATACAAAACGGCTGCACCGGATTGGTTGACTCCATTTTTTCAAGGATGAAGCCGAAGCTTTGGTTTCGGAGTTAGTAAAACTGCTGCGGGTAATCTGCGATAGTGGGCAGATTCCGAGGGTAAGGTGTGAATCGGTGACTGTGCCGATTTGCAAGAAATGTGACAGGTCCTCTTGTGTAAACCACAGAGAAATTAGCTTGGTCAGTATCGCATCCAAACCGCCCATCGGACTTATTCTCCATCGATTATCCAGCGCTTTCAAAATGTGTACTCATGAGAATCAAACGGGTTTCAGACCAGGTCGTGGTTGTATCGGCCATATCTTTTTTCTTCGACAGACCTTGGAGCACAGATACATCTTTCGTCGGCCTCGAATGCCGTCTGCACTATCAGGGATGACCGGCAACCAGACCCTGAGACTTGAAGTGGTAGAGAACCATGTAAGATCTCAGTAGGTCAGATGTGTTAACTATCCGGACGACAGTGGATTACTGCCTACCACCATTGCAGTCTAACCATCTTGGCAGAGTGCGTTTGGAATACCCAGCACTGCATATGGACAGCTTAGCGCAAACTGGGTGATCCAAGTTAAGGGGGGTTTCAGCCGGCAGTCTTTTATCGAATCCCGTCTTTTTTAGCTTATTGCGATGTGGTTGATCTGATTCCATTGGTAACCCGAGGAAGGCAGTCGTCAATTCGCGTACCGGCATCCGCAGTTGGTATTGGCGATGGTCGGAGCATAGAGTCAGAAGCGGTTTTCCGGACAATAGGAATCTAGTCTTTATGCTCCTCGCTTGATGACAACCAACTTTCACACTCATATCTGCTACTGAAATCACGGTGCCTGGCCGGTTCGCTTAGCGTAAGGGGTCGTGTGGTTCTTGGAGGGGAATATTTTTGATTGAATCTGAACTTCAGTCGATCGCGGCATACGTTGAACGATAAAAAATTGCTTTTTTGGGGCGTCGACTGCTGACCTTGCAGGAATCTCAAATTCCACTGCCCAAAACCGACTGTCAATTGGGATGCAGTCTAACAGCGCAGCTTCAGCCTTCGTCCATATGAGCAAGACCAGAAGTCGTAGTCCCAGTGTTTAGAGTCAGTTCTTCAGGAAGAGTAATCAGTACATTGTTACTATGTGCAACAAAGAAGTCTCGGTCATTGCTAATTCTTTCATGGTTCACAAAGCCCTCTGCACTAATCAGATTAGTCAATTTGAAAAATGTCAAACAAAGGTTTCCTACTATCCAATGGGGAAACGCTGTTGATGTGGTAAAACAAAGGCAGATCCAATGCACTCACGGTCTCCAGAGAAGGGTAAGCGAAACTTTGCACAAGGATTAGATGGGAGCACCAATCGAATAATGGCACGGCAGTCTTGGATGCAACACAACGATGTAATGGAACTCGTGCGTATGAGCTAAACCTACCTGTTGTCCAATACGCCTCAAGGTTTGCACGTTGAACATGGCTAATTTGAAAGCACATGGACGGTGTCAGTCGGTGGTAGCGGGTTAGGTGAGACTTGGAAGTTAGGCAATGGAGGGCGCGCAAAAACTGGAGTAGGATTTCCACCGGAAACACTACTGCCAGTACAGACGACCGAAGTTCCTGTTGGATGTGAAAAAATGTTGGAAGATGGTGACATAATGAGTGGGAGGGGGTAAACAGGTACAGTAGGTTCAGGGAAGCAAACGTGTATTCAGTATAAGAGAGTATACGTTAGAGCACGAGAAATCGCAATCAGTCGTTGGAGGGTCCGTCATAGTTGGGGCGTTAGGGCGCTGCTGTACTGCTTGGCCGCCCCGTTCAGAGTGGGATGTAGGCTAGCGGTATCGCTGGCCTTTTTACTCGATAATGCGCAGTCAAGCGTGTCTTGTAAGGTGGCGGCGTCGGATGAGAAGAGCTGATGGCCATTGGTACCGTTCATTCACATTTTTCCTTGTGAAACAACGCCGGGTAAATAAAGCACAACAAGGGGCTATAATTTTATAAAACGGTGGGCCACACTCGCCACGTCGCAATGCTTTAAACTTATCTGTATGGTGTTTTATAGTGCAAAATGCCATCAAATCAGGCAAACGCACCATATCCTTATGTACCCTGAATGCTTATTCAGTCAGCCGTTGTCCAACTTATCCGAGGCTAGCTGCGAAATTGGCAGTCATTAACCGGGTAGCGTGTAGCTCTGGACTTGACTTAAACCTAAAGGAAGTTTTACAAAGAATGGTAATCATTCACTTAGCAGAGCCAAGCAAGATTAAGCCTAAAGGCCCTTTTTGATCGCCTTATAGAAGACATTCGAGTGTGACTTATGAACATGTGTTCTATGCGGTCTCAGCTAATTACCAACGAAATCCCTCTCTCGAACGAGTAGAGAAGACTCGCGTCAGTGGACAGATGCGGAAGTGAATTCTGTATTTTGAAACAGTACCGATACGAGAAATGCGTGAAATGCAAACGAACGCTACGGTGAAGCAGAAAGCGAACCGAGTTAGTGTACAGTCGGCGACAAGCCGAAAGTAAAAGTGATTCAAAAGTGAGGTCGACGAAAACCTCGAAATGATCAGTTCAGTTAAACGTACGCAACCAAACAAAACGATGAAGTCGAAACCAAGCGGCAGAAAAGATCGTAGAGAAAATAAATCCAATATGGTGTTCGGAAAACGGTGATTTTCACAGCATGATCGCGATCAATAAAGCCTGAGAAACCTTATAAAACTGTAAGAAACTGTCAATCATCGTCTTCCACTTTGAACAGAGCAGTCAGAGGATGTAGGTTGCAAAGTGATTTCATTTCTTTTTATCCTGGATGCAAGCCGAGGACATCTATGTTGGTTGCCCCTAGTACACTTAAGACTGGTTGATATTCAGATGAAAGTGTCACTGGTTAACGTTTCTTATGAGTTCAACGCAAATCCAGTGTAAAACCCAATTGCTCTGAAATCAAAAGTCCTAGCATTGTTCTTCGCTTGGACTTGGCCTCAACAAAACAACGGATCTTCACCTTCGGGTAGTAAGGAATTTCCAGGAAAATTGGCGTCGCGTCTACCACGTGATGCTGTTGAGTAGGATGTAGTCCAGATTCCAGTCGGTCTGTTTATAATCTGCTGAAAGCCGTATTCTGAAAAATTGTGTTATTCTCTTCTCAAGGCATCACATTTTGATACATGCTTGTTGTTGTTTGCGCACTGTCTGTGGTCACGCGATCCCTAAAGCCACCCGCTCCATACCTGCTGTTTCCCGACGAGAACGTAAAATCTGCTTTTCATGTGAAAATTTCAACGCGATTATCGATGCAATCAGATGCCCACGGCCCAAATGAACACTGGCAGTAGATCGCGGAAGCCTTGTACGCTGCTGTCAGCGTGACTGAAGACTCAAGTTCAAATGAGTGTGACTTATGACAGATATTTTCGACATCTCTCTCTCTCTCTCTCTCTCTCTCTATATATATATATATATATATATATATATATATATATATATATATATATATATATATAATGTGAAGATGAGTGCTGCAGTGCAAAAAATGGAACATGCGTGCATAAGGATTAAAGTCTTCAGAGGCATATGGACTGAATACTACCTGGCTGTGCAAGTCAAAACAAAGGGTTGTCTTAGGAGACTCCATCACCAAGCCCGAATTTTACTCGGTGAGATGTATGTTAGTACTGATTGGATGGATTTGTTTGGTTACTTGATGCAGTGGTTATCACATCTGTCTAACTCACAAGAAGTTCCCAGTTTTTACCTGGTCGGAGCCATTTGTGTTTTGTTCACTCTGTCTCCTTTTTCACCTCGTCCTCTAGCGAGATGAACATACCGGTTCAGTGGAGATACAAAATACAACTGAGTCTCATACTCACAGTAGAAGCACGTGAATAAGGTCACGTTCAACTACCTGACCCGATCTAATCTACTTTTATTTTCCTATGTATCACATGTGTGACTGTGTCGGACATTTTATTCGTTCTCCTTTGTCCCTCCCCCCCCCCACGTCTCTCAACCGCTCATTCACTGAGTTAGTCAGTAACATACTTATTCACTCACCCACTCTATCGATCAGTCAAGTACACTCACACGAAAACTATTGCACACCAGCACAGACAATTACACGAACACAATCTCTCGCTCACATATTATTTTACTTGTCATCGCTGTTTTAATGCATTCATGCGAATGCTGTTTGATCGCTTGAGGATTACATATTGGGAGATGAGACAGCAATGAGTCTGGGCGTGTATTTGTATTCCTGTTTGTATTGTGATGGGAGGAAGGGATGTGCTATGTGATGCTTTGTGTTCACCTGTCGTATAGATGGGGCATGAATTTGTTCACCGGTTGCACCAAGCGTACGTGAATTAGTGGATGTTTTCTTAGTTGCACTTGATGCTTGTGTTGTTCTTTCTATTTATTCGGGCATCGCATGTCTATGGTTGCTGTACGATAATTGATTATGATTGGGCTATTCGGGCGTGGTCTATTGGTTAGGAGTGCTGGCTGTTACCCAGGTGGCCAGGGTTCGACTCCCGGAGCGGCAGTGTGATCATCCTAGCGCGTTCGACCACACCGAATGTGCAACTATGATCATGAAAGACCGCCAGGCAAATGTCACACAGTCAGTTCACTATCTAAATGAATAGATGAATAGATGGAATAATTGTGAATAGTTATTTCCCTTAATGTGTCAGAACCGAGATCGGTTCGGAGTGTATCGAAGAATCGATGCGCCATGTGATATGTTATGGTAGAATTTTATTGCTCAATAACACAGCGCAGTCGAAATCGTTAGTAGGTTGTCGACGTTTCGGTCACCACGGCTAACCTTTTTCAAGACTGGTTTTACAACCGAAGCTACGAATATCGGACAGTAAGTTGCACAACGTGCGATACCCACGTGATGTATACAGATCATGTAAAATGGGAGTTCCGTCGCTGAAGATGGCGTGTGTGAGAGTTCTTGAATAATTATGTTTATTGCTATTTTTTGGTTAGCATGCAAGTGGTTGGCTTGCTCAGGACAAGACATATCATCCGAATAGGTTCAGTTCCGTTCAGTCCAAGTCAGCTGTTTCAACCATCAACCTCACACTTCTGTGCTCTGGATTCCGTTTGCTACCGTAACACTCTGTCCGTGTTACACAGCGTTCTGTGTCTCGCTACCGACTTCTATTTCAGTAGTCAAACTTTGTTTTTATTTTTTTAACAACATGCTTGCGCACGAGTGCAGCGGAAGGGGCATTCCTCCCAAAGCACACTGCACCCCTGGGGATTATCGGCAACCAGACCCTGTGACTTAAAGTGGCAAAGAACCACATAAGGCAGACTGTCCCGATCCGCTGACCTTACAGAGTTCGTCGAATAAAGAGTTTATATCGTTTGCAGCAGACTTTTCGAACTAAATGCTACATTGATGGGCGAACGTGGCATGCAGAATGCGGGCACCACGCACAGGGAACGGCCTGATCTTCATCGGAACGTACATACTTCAAGCAGTATAAAAACAGAAGCATTGCGTCATTATTCAGCGTTGATTTCCCAATGGCGGAGACAAGAGCAACCCAGATTAATGACCTAAGTTCTTCGCTTACCACTCCACGAAAATGTGGGCAACCGGTAAAGCAAAGAGGCATCGCGACCGTTGCTTGAAAGCGAACCATATGACCAGGAGTTACAGGTTTCTAAAGGTATTAGACAACGAAGTTTTCATACATAATGGGTATATTTCGCGGAAATAATCGATAGATATGCATGCACGCATGATCAGCTTAGCCCTTTGTCGTGCTCTCGCATCCATCAGATCTAAATTTCGACACCTTTCTTCCAGAATTAACCTGTACGAAACTCTCTTGTGCCCTATCTGGCGCGGGTACTGACCAACAAAGACAAGAAAAAACGGAATTGCATTCTAAATTTGGTCGATGTTTTCGTTTTTTCACTCTCATATGCCTTTAAAACCCACGTTGTGTTTTGTTTTTTTCTACTCCAGTTTTGTCAGAGTACTTTTAACTGAAATGTAAACACGCCGCTTCCAAAAATCTGTCATACGAATACAAGAACAAACTATAATCGTGCATGGTAAAATAAGTGAATATTACAAAGGGGAATGAACGCACGAAAATTAATAGGAGTATCAATGAATATTTGTCTGCTGACTTCAAATTCAAAAATAGCTACACGAAAATCCAACGTAGGTAGAAAAGTAGTAATAACAAAACCAAGCATCGGGAAATGCCACAAACATTCGAAGTATATAGCACACAGAAAAGAATGCTCATCTGGATATGGTCGCTAGCAGTGTTGAAAATAACATTATGGTCCATCAGTATGCAACGTCTGTGATCAGAATGCCTTTCTAAAGAGAAATAAGAAGAATAGAGTGAAAACAAACAGGTGAGAATGAAATGGTCATATAGTTGCTTGCTTTCAGAAATTTGAGAAGGAATACCCGACGAAGGAAGTGAAATGTTTTATCGGACAAGGCAATTTTGGAAAATTGTAAAAAATCTTTGTAGTCCCTGTTCTTGGGGTATGGTCTGGCAAGTTGGTGGTGTTGCTTAACCACTGCAACAGTAAAGCACGAGAGTAACAATAGGGAAATGATCTTTAGTACTGAAAGCATGGGAAAGATATGTTCCGACAATGACTCCCATGTTGGTGATCATATAACGTTTCGATTGGATGGAGTGGTAGTGTCTCCAGATGAAATATTTAGCACTTTTTCAACAATACGCAACTGAAGTCATCGCTATAGTATCGAAAATAAATGCTGACAAGTTCACATCATATATGGAATAAAGATTGAACTTTGTTGGGCCAGAGACCCAACAGCATCTGGTGGAATATTTCGTGCCCATGTTCGGTCAAACCAGAGTCATTATTTCTTATGTTAGATGATTTTTAATGCGAAATTATTTATCCCGATATCTCCAAGTTAATTGATGTGCGCCATCTGCTTCGCCATTCTGAAGTGTATTTATTAGACATTAGTTTGATGAACATTATTATAATCCTTCATCCGTGATATCTTACGAAATAAAAGTTGACTGAATGAACTGGTAGAACTGTTACTCTTGACGCCACTTCCCTTGAATCTACTAATTCGTTTCATTGGTTTACAACTTTCTTGGGGATTTTTATCAGTGAGTAGTGTGTAGGTATGCGCCTGATTTCATCTCCAGTTTAGTGGACTTTTCACTGTCTTGCCTACTGGCAAGTATTTAGGTAGAAAGTTCTGTAGTGTACTAACTGACCCTAGCAAATGGAAACAGGCGGAGTGCGGCTGGATAATCACATAAAATAAAAGCTCAGTGGAAATGAAAAAGAGATAGATGACAATAAAAGAGCTCATAGTTATTCACCGATCACAGTCAGATCTCCGGTTAAAAGAGTTCCGGAACAATCCGAAATCGGAAAGAGAAATTGTGCCGGAGAATACCATTATTTCCCAGTTCGTGGTGTCGTACCGCGTGGTCTCGGACTTATGTATGAAAGCGTTCAAAAGCGCATATCGGTTATTTCTATTTGATGCGGCAACTCAGAAAACAAAGTGGCCAACCAAGCAACAGTTTCAAATCACCTTGCACCAGAGAACATGGTAAGATTGAATCCAAAGGTTTCCCTGGCAGTTGTTTCAGTCACTGTTTGATGAGGTATGAATACAGCACGACGGCTCATATTCCATACTCAGTTACGAAATTCTTGCGTTGGATCTCGGAATGAAAGGCAAGAGCAAGAACCTCACCATATGAACAATGACGAAGGAAGCAACGTTCTTATCCACCAGAGCGGAATCCGAAATCGAATCCAATGCCACGTAGTCCTCGTTAAGGGGGAATTCTGTGTGAAGTCTTTGTGTAAGTGGATAGTAATATACCAGGCTATCGACTAGATACACTCTGGCGGCTTCTGAGTATCATCATTTTCGTGTCACGCTAGACTATGGAGATCAGTTTACTTTTGGGGCGCGACATACCCGAAACTAATTGGGTAGGAGATCAACGTCTGAGTGATACAAATGAACCGTACGCTGTCCAAAAGGCCTTTCAGGATGGATGATGATGATGAGATCCATTTCAGTAGGTTTAACTGGTATCAAGAGAGCTCATTTTTCTAAGATCGCTGAACTCGGAGAAGAATTGGAGAGATTCTACCAACAAGACTTGTTAAATGGGGGACCAAAATAAGATGTAAATGTGTCCGTGGAAAACAATGAATCTTCACCAACCATGAAAAGGACCATGTGCTTTTGTAAATGGGGATTTCTTGTTAATGCTGCCTTGGTGATCAGATATAGTGAACTTACCGAACAATAAAGCTTCTCAGCTTGGTAAACTTCTCAGCAGTTCAGAGAACCTTCGACAAAAATATGTAAAAACAGAGAGAGAATATTTAGAACGAGAAAGCTCTGAAGAAACGTTAGCCAGGAAAATAAACAATCACTTCTAACTCCCTCATCACCCTGTGGTTCATTCAGCCAAGTCATATAAAGTGCAAGTGGTGTTTGGCTGCGCAGCCAGATTTGGTGGGCACTCTCTGAACAAACAAATTCTGCCGGGACCAGACTTAATAAACAATTTAGTAGGAGTAGTGTTGCCATATTGGTAAGAGAACATTGCAGTAATGGCCGATATCGAATCGATGCTTCGTCAAGTTCAAGCTTCGAAGAAAGATCGCCACGTTTGTCAGTTTTGTGGTGGACGAATGGAGACCTCACACGCCACTCGAAAGAATATAGAATGACCGTATATCTATTCGGAGTGACATCCTTTCCGAGTTGTGCCAATTTCTCACTTGACCGAACTATCGATGACAATGTGGAAGCTTACGACCCAGATGTTATTCGAGAGACTAAGTGATGTTTCTACATGGATCACTGTCTCATCAGAGTCACATATGAAAGTGCTGCCGTTTGGTTTGCAGGACAGCTGAGATCTGTGTTGAGCAAAGGAGGCTTCATTTTGATCCAGTGGAAGAGCGACAGCATCGATTTCATGAGATTACTACCGGACTCGGAACAGACCACATCTGCGATGGGGATGCCTTGTCATAAGGGATCTGTTCAGTTGGAGCTCGGTATACAGTGGGGAGTGGATAACGGCCATCAATGTTGTCACATTCGATCAATGGCCGAAACGTTCACTAAGAGGAACATACTTTCCCACGGATCTTTCATTCTTGATCCCATGGCCCATATCGCTCCCGTTACAATATTTGCGAGAGTGGTTCTGCAGAAATTGTCTAAACGCACGATGGACAAGGATGAAGAAATCGCAGGGGATGTTTCGATGTTGTGGAATAAGTGGCTGAAGCAGACACCGGAATTGAAGCTCTTCTCTTCTCGCCGACTTATTTATTTCTCCAGAAATCGTAAAGTGTCTCGGGTTTCAGCTTCATATCTCATGCGGCTGATCTGAGATGGTGTACGAGCAATGGGTTGGGTTGATGACGAAGCCTGGCCGTAAGGGCCAAAAATGCCAGTTAGTACTCGTAAAGGCCAGAGTCGCCCCAATCCAGGTTGTAAGCACACCGCGCCTGGAATTGATGACAATCGTGATTGCAATGAAAATAGCCAAACTAAATCATAAAGAAAGGCTCTTTAAGATCTCCGCTGTCTTCTTCTGGACAGATTTCTTAGTCGTGTTATGAATCGTTCGCAACACGTCAAATCCCTTTCCTACGTTAGAACTCGAATTTGAAGGAACTGAACTTGTTCTCCAAGGGAAGGCTGACGCTGACAGAAATGAAAACGGCATCCATTGAAATAAAGAAGTTCGTACAAGCAGAAAAGTTTTCTCGTGAAATGAATGTACTTGACAATAACTCTGGTCCCGCTGGAAAACTTGAAAGAAAGAATTGCAGAAAAAACCATTAGGAAGATGGCCAGTCTGCTAAGGAATCTAACCGAAATTATCATAAATGGAGTGCTATCCGTAAGAAGAAGCCTCCACAACCCGCGGTAAACGAAACGTCGACTGACTACCATCATTTTCGATAACGCTGTGTTATCGAACAATAAACACTCTCCTGCCGTTCCTTTTGTTCAATGTATTCGCAACAGTCTAATCGCATCGGAATTAATCTGCCGCTCTTACTCGATTCCATCAACCATGAAAGATAGCAGTCTTTAATTATTTCCATCTCAGTAATTTCATCCCTCGCATAACTAAACGGTAACGTTAACACGAACTCATTTATTACAGTTCGCCCACAATCGGAATGGGAAATACTACGACGTGTAGTGTCTATAAAATTCATTTCTTTTTACAAGAGATTTGTACAAAGTAATGGTGGTAGGTGGTAGAATAAGTCGCATCCAAATCCATGTATTGATCGGTCATGTGTACCATTTCATCATTGGATTCCTCTAACGGAAATAATTTTAAACAATAATCATACATTTTGTGTCGATCTGCGCAAACTGTGATGCGTCCTGTACCCAGTTTCCTTTGTCACACCCCACCGCCATTGTATCAACTGACAGGAAATTTTCTTATCAAAGCACTGCACCTGCAAAGCAATAAACGTTCTTCATTGGTTTCAAAAAAAATTCTCCGACGACTATTTCCTAACTTTTGTTTTCCGGGAAGCCATTTTTCGGTGTGCTTCAGGGAAGTTCATCTCATTTGTGGTCTCGTTTTTCATTCGTTTAGGCATTAGCTGACTCACATAACGTTCAGCGGTTTCGCCGCACGTTGATATGAAAAAGGAATCCTGTAGGAACTGCAATGAATCGATGAACACTTATCAATTTCAGTCTATTTTTTCCTCGGGAAATAATGCGTCGAATTCTCGTAGTTCTTGGGCGCTCGAGAACGGGAATATGGTCGACCGATCCCCGTGTTGGTGATGGCATTCGATCCTTTTATCTGACCCCAAAGTAGCACACCTCTTTTTGTAGTGCAACAGTTTGCTTGCCCAACATTCTGGATCCACACTGTACAGCTAAAACAGTAGGGATATATATTGCAAGTTTGGCATTGAACAGGATAGATAATGTAGGAGTCGCAGCCGTAGGTATTCGAACGTTCACAAATGTTCTGAGCTTCGACGGCATCAAGTCCGTCTTGTAGCCCCAAAGGACAGACGTTAAAGTAATTGAATAGAGTATTTAAATTTACGTTCGTTTTCATTCCCCGAATACTGCTCGTCCACGAATACCGACAAAGTGAACTATAGGCTTCAGTTGTAATAACAAAGATGACGAGATTATTGTAATTCAAACTAATATTTTCCAGCAGCCCGCTAGAACTACAAAGAAAAGGGTTTCGGACTGCGAAAAAGCCAGGAAAGTTCAAAAAATAAATAAATAAATGAACTACGCACACACAATAACCACATCGATAAAGGGAGGTACATTCCAACAAACTAAAATGATACACAAAGAAAACAATAAAAAGCGAGAAAAACAGTCGCAAGGAATACGAAAATATAAAGATAAAAAACATTGTTATACAGAGAAAGAATGGTCGAATAGCAAACCAGTAAAATACAATCATCCAACTTGGCCGAGTCCATTGGTCAAGATTCTCATACCATTTTGTCATGTCATTTACTGACCACTTCGACCTACCCTCCAACCTCTAACTGTCTTCGAGTACAACGTACGAAAAGGGAGACGGTCGATCGACGTGCATAACACATGTTCGAGCCATCTTGATCGTTTGGATTTATTAGATTTGATTTTGCCATGCGCGCATTTGCTACTTGTTGTGTATGTTGTGCCGGTCACGCTCGCTCAGTTTAAGTGTTGTTTTTGGGCAGAGTGTGCGAAGCCCGGGAATCGAACCCAGATCGATTGCTTGGAAGGCAACCATGATAACCATTACACCAGCAGTAGCACGAGGGTGAGGGAACGCGTGACAGCATATCAAGTGGGAACGCAGCATTAGAGGCCACCTGTGCTAGTAGTAGTAGTAGCAGTAGTAGTGGTAGTACTATCATAATCAGTATTAGTATTAGTATTAGCATTACCAGTGTTATAATCCAGAAGGTGTGCCTTGGTCAACAGGTTGTTTACTGGCATTAACGTGTTCGGACATTGACAAAACAAAACAAACGTTACAAACATCCTCATTTGCCAAGTGGCTGTCCTGTTCACTTGAAAACAGTCATCGTCCAACGGAGGAGCGGTCAGGTGGTTTGCAGATCGTCGCTTACCTTATTGCGCCTGGATTGCTGAACTTAGCTGTGTTCGTTAATCCACAATTGGCCATAGTTCTGTCTTCAGCAATCAACTACTTACTAAGTAGTATATACACTCACAACACTCCTCCCCCCTGACAAAAAAAGGACGATCCAAATCCTGCAGACTGTCTTCAAGTCTTTCTCTATTCCGAGGTTCATACCTCCAACCCTGGTTCGTGGCAGTGTTGTCATCCGTCCCACAGTTCCTCCGGTGGTATGCTTTTTCCGGTCCGTGATATACACCGACACCAGCCTTGTTTCTAGATAGCAACAGTGAATACTAAACACAACATCTGACTTTTATCGCACGTCACCACGACATCGTGCCTGACCACTTCAAAGCTACTGAGTACCATGCGTTGTGTCATTCCACTATCATCCTGGATATGACTTCCAGCAGTCTCATTCCGGGATGCATAAGGTTGGACATCATCGCCCGGCACTTGCTCAGGTAGGGGGTAAACTTCTTCTGTTTCAACTTTGCAAGGCGCCTTAGTTTCACATTGCGCACGACATGACCCGTAGTCTCTCAATGCAATGGCAACTGCAGCAAATGACATGTCTTCGTTTCCACCATCATCCGGTTGACTTTCAGAGCAATCCCGGTTACAATTTCCCACATTTTCATGTATATGGTTCAGTTTCCCGACATTTTGCACCTCATCAGTAGTGATTGAAGTCTCCAGCAGGAATGTATCCGGTATACTTCCTTCAATGTCTTTCGGGCTAAACTCATTTTGGTCTTGAATTTCGACTTCAGTCTGAGTTTCCTCATATCTTGCAGCTTCAGTGACTGTGATATCAGCCGACATGTCTTCGGTTTCCTCGTCACAATGTTCATGTTCAAGGCAACCTGGGTAGCGATCTTCCGCATTTTCACAACGAATTTGGTTCGATTTTTCACAGTTCGCCAATTCATCGGTAATGGTTGAATTCTCGAGCGGTGATACTTCTGGTACAACTGTTTCGATGTTCTACTGACATTCCGGATATTCGTCCAAAACAGGTTCCACATTTCCACAGCAGAAACACCCGGCTTCTTCCAACTGTCTGGCTTCCACTATTCTGTCCTCCGTGTTCAAAATTTCTGGACCGTACGCCTTCTCCACACGATCCCCGTTCCTCCATGAATCTCCGACATGGGCCGTATTGACCACATGCACGCCAAGCATGGCCAGTTCCCGAGCCACATCCGCGAGCTGGACCAAATTCAATGAACGGCCGACACGGGCGACGCGTACCATCCCACGCAGGGGCTCCGGCAGACTATCCACAAATCGGTCTGCCAACAGGTCTGCCCGTGACGCCTCATCCAGCGTCGGCAACGCACGTTCCAGGAGTGAGCGGAGCGCGACGGCGTGCACCAGCGGGTCCGTACCAACCCCCAGCCGGGCATCCTTGAACCGGCGCATAGCGTCTTGACGGTCGGCCGGGGTGTCTAGTCCTGCAATCAGGGCGTCCTTTGCGGCGGCCCATTTCAGCTCCTTCGGGCCCCTTCGCGCCGCATCCAGCACCGCCCGCGGCCTGCCCTTGAGAAGCGCTCGAAGGACCGTCAACTTACCCCAGTCCGACTGGATCTCCGAGAGCTCCGCCAGATCCTCGAAATCCTCCAGGAAGATCCGTATGTCGCCATCCTCAAACGGCTCCGGCCATGGTAGATCCATCCTGGTCACGGCACCAAATGTTATAATCCAGAAGGCGTGCCTGGGTGAATAGGTCGTTTATTGCCATCAACGTGTTCGGACATTGACAAAACAAAACAAACGTTACAAACATCCTCATTTGCCAAGTGGCTGTCCTGTTCACTTGAAAACAGTCATCGTCCAACGGAGGAGCGGTCAGGTGGTTTGCAGATCGTCGCTTACCTTAATTCGCCTGGACTGCTGAACTTAGCTGTGTTCGTTAATCCACAATTGTCCATAGATCTGTCTTCAGCAATCAACTACTTATTAAGTAGTATAAACACTCACAACACCAGTAGTAGTAGTAGTAGCAGTAGTAGTGGTAGTATTAGCAGTAGTGTTGTGGTGTGTATATACTACTTGGTAAATAGTTGAGTGCTGAAGACGGAATTATGGACAATTGTGGATCAACGAAGGCCGCTATTTTCAACACTGCAAACACATTGAGGTAAAGGACGAGATGCAAACCACACGACTGCTCTTCCGTCTGATAATGATTGTCTTCGAGTGAACAAAACAGGCGTCGTGCAAAGAAGCATGTTTGTAATATATATGGTTAATTTTGTCGATGTCCGAACGAGGTCGTGGAAATAAACAACCTATTAATGAGAAATGTCTTGCTCGTGTTGTTCTTCCTATTTATTCGGGCATCGCATGTCTATGGTTGTTGTATGGTGAGTGATTATGATTGGACTATTCGGGCGTGGTCTATTGGTTAGGAGTGCTGGCTGTGACCCAGGCGACCAGGGTTCGATTCCCGGTGCGGCAGTGTCATCATCTTAGCGCGTTCGACCACACCAAATGTGCAACTATGATCATGAAAGACAGCCAGGCAAATGTCACACAGTCAGTTCACTATCTAAATGATTGGATGAATAAATGAATGAAATGAATGTATCTGGCTTCACAATTACTACATCCAATCACCTGGTAGGCGAGTCTCTCTGCACCCGAACTCGGAAGTCTCACACGTCCTACTTGGCCGAGTCCATTGGTCAAGATTCTCATACCATTTTGTCATGTCATTTACTGACCACTTCGACCTACCCTCCAACCTCTAACTGTCTTCGAGTACAACGTACGAAAAGGGAGACGGTCGATCGACGTGCATAACACATGTTCGAGCCATCTTGGTCGTTTGGATTTATTAGATTTGATTTTGCCATGCGCGCATTTGCTACTTGTTGTGTATGTTGTGCCGGTCATGCTCGTTCAGTTTAGGTGTTGTTTTTGGGCAGAGTGTGCGAAGCCCGGGAATCGAACCCGGATCGATTGCTTGGAAGGCAACCATGATAACCATTACACCAGCTTCGCACCCAACGTTTACTACCTAAGCACCATACATACCACTTGATCCATCTTGAACAGGAATCGGGATACAACGGAGAACAACCTGTATGAACAGTATCGAACGTAACCGAACGGAACGGAATGCAAGTCGATATCATGTGACTCGATCGACCGATTCAGTAGTATGAGGGGGAATAGAACGCGTGACAGCATATCAAGTGGGAACGCAGCATAAGAGGTCACCTGTGCTAGTAGTAGTAGTAGTAGTAGTAGTAGTAGTAGTAGTAGTAGTAGTAGTAGTAGTAGTAGTAGTATTGTCGTAGTAGTATTATTGGTGGTGTTAGTAGTAATAGAAGTAGTAGTAGAAGTAGTAGTAGTAGTAGTAGTAGTAGTAGTAGTAGTAGTAGTAGTAATAGAAGTAGTAGTAGTAGTAGTTGTAGAATTATTATCAGTTTTAGTATTGTCATTATTAGTAGTATTAGTAGTAGTAGAAGTAGTACTAGTATTAAAGGCAGTCGTGTCGTCGAAGTAGTTTCAGTAGTGGTAGTAGTTTCAGTGTTAGTATTAGTAATAGTAATATTGGTGATATAAACTATTAGTAGTGTTTCTCGAATTAATAGCAGTAGTAATGTTTTATTGGTAGTAGTAATATGTATAACAGTATTAGTAGTAATAATATTAGTAGCAGTAGTTGTAGTAGTAGTAGTAGCAGTATAGTAGTAGTAGTAATGGTAGTGGTGGACAATCATAATCACTCACCATACAACAACCATAGACATGCGATGCCCGAATAAATAGGAAGAACAACACGAGCAAGACATTTCTCATTAATAGGTTGTTTATTTCCACGACCTCGTTCGGACATCGACAAAATTAACCATATATATTACAAACATGCTTCTTTGCACGACGCCTGTTTTGTTCACTCGAAGACAATCATTATCAGACGGAAGAGCAGTCGTGTGGTTTGCATCTCGTCCTTTACCTCAATGTGTTTGCAGTGTTGAAAATAGCGGCCTTCGTTGATCCACAATTGTCCATAATTCCGTCTTCAGCACTCAACTATTTACCAAGTTGTATATACACACCACAACACTACTGCTCATACTACCACTAAAACTACCACTACTTCTACTACTACTACTACTACTACTACTACTATTAATAATAATAATAATAATAATAATAATAATACTTCTACTACTAATACTACTACTAGTACTACTACTACTAACACTACTACTACTACTACTACTACTAATTCTACTAGAAATACTACAAATACTATTAGAAATACTACTGCTGCTTCTAATACTATTATTACTACTACTACCGATGCTACTATTACTACTTGTACAGTTCGTTCAAACGAATCGTTTTTCTCACTGGCTAGTAGCAGCTTGTTAGTAGTCAAATTCTACATGTGAATCCCTTTCAAGTCATTCTCCTGTGTTGTTGGCACAAAGTTGGTCATTTTACTGAACTCAGTCCCGATTCGCGATTGGTCCTTAATCCAATCTGACGGTAGCATGACAATATGGTTATATTTTATTCACGTGGAATTGATCTTACTCTTTCATGTGATTTGAACAGTCTTATCCGTTTCCCTCTATCTGACATTGACCTGAATTTGTTTGAATGAACATATGACGCTCCCGCCTGGTTTAACAGTAAATTTGACTATCCACGATCTGTGTCTCGCTCGGTTCAAAATTTGGCTGTATGTTTTGTCTATTCATTGTTCATTAACGTTGTACTGATTATAGAACCGTATTTCGGTTTATTACGTCTATCAGTTGAAGTCTTTTGAAATTTGTTCGAGACGCGAAGTAAGCCACATCGAGAAGGAGCACAATAGAAAGGATTAAAGCAGCTAGGTCGTACGAACCTGAGTGGAATTCAACCGAAACGGCAAAAGTTGACGGTCAAAAGAAATTCGTTTATACTGCTAATATTATTAATACTAATACCACCACCAATAATAATACTAATACTAATAATAAAACTACTACTACTACTACTACTACTACTACTACTACTACTACTACTACTACTACTACAATTGTCCATAGTTCTGTCTTCAGCAATCAACTACTTACTAAGTAGTATATACACTCACAACACTCCTCCCCCCTGACAAAAAAAGGACGATCCAAATCCTGCAGACTGTCTTCAAGTCTTCCTCTACTTCAGATGCCAATCCTCCAATACCGGTTCGTGGCAGTGTTGTCATCTGTCCCAAAGTTCCTCCGGTGTTATGCTTTGTCCGGTCCGGGATGCGCACCGACACCAGCCTTGTTTCTAGATAGCAACCGTGGAGAGTGAATACTGAACACAACACTTGACTTTTATCGCACGTCACCACGACATCGTGCCTGACCACTTCAAAGCTACTGAGAACCATGCGTTGTGTCATTCCACTATCATCCTGGATATGACTTCCAGCAGTCTCATTCCGGGATGCATAAGGTTGGACATCATCGCCCGGCACTTGCTCAGGTAGGGGGTACACTTCTTCTGTTTCCACTTTGCAAGGCGCCTTAGTTTCACATTGCGCACGACATGACCCGTCGTCTCTCAATGCAATGGCAACTGCAGCAAATGACATGTCTTCGTTTCCACCATCATCCGGTTGACTTTCAGAGCAATCCCGGTTACAATTTCCCACATTTTCATGTATATGGTTCAGTTTCCCGACATTTTGCACCTCATCAGTAGTGATTGAAGTCTCCAGCAGGAATGTATCCGGTATACTTCCTTCAATGTCTTTCGGGCTAAACTCATTTTGGTCTTGAATTTCGACTTCAGTCTGAGTTTCCTCATATCTTGCAGCTTCAGTGACTGTGATATCAGCCGACATGTCTTCGGTTTCCTCGTCACAATGTTCATGTTCAAGGCAACCTGGGTAGCGATCTTCCGCATTTTCACAACGAATTTGGTTCGATTTTTCACAGTTCGCCAATTCATCGGTAATGGTTGAATTCTCGAGCGGTGATACTTCTGGTACAACTGTTTCGATGTTCTACTGACATTCCGGATATTCGTCCAAAACAGGTTCCACATTTCCACAGCAGAAACACCCGGCTTCTTCCAACTGTCTGGCTTCCACTATTCTGTCCTCCGTGTTCAAAATTTCTGGACCGTACGCCTTCTCCACACGATCCCCGTTCCTCCATGAATCTCCGACATGGGCCGTATTGACCACATGCACGCCAAGCATGGCCAGTTCCCGAGCCACATCCGCGAGCTGGACCAAATTCAATGAACGGCCGACACGGGCGACGCGTACCATCCCACGCAGGGGCTCCGGCAGACTATCCACAAATCGGTCTGCCAACAGGTCTGCCCGTGACGCCTCATCCAGCGTCGGCAACGCACGTTCCAGGAGTGAGCGGAGCGCGACGGCGTGCACCAGCGGGTCCGTACCAACCCCCAGCCGGGCATCCTTGAACCGGCGCATAGCGTCTTGACGGTCGGCCGGGGTGTCTAGTCCTGCAATCAGGGCGTCCTTTGCGGCGGCCCATTTCAGCTCCTTCGGGCCCCTTCGCGCCGCATCCAGCACCGCCCGCGGCCTGCCCTTGAGAAGCGCTCGAAGGACCGTCAACTTACCCCAGTCCGACTGGATCTCCGAGAGCTCCGCCAGATCCTCGAAATCCTCCAGGAAGATCCGTATGTCGCCATCCTCAAACGGCTCCGGCCATGGTAGATCCATCCTGGTCACGGCACCAAATGTTATAATCCAGAAGGCGTGCCTGGGTGAATAGGTCGTTTATTGCCATCAACGTGTTCGGACATTGACAAAACAAAACAAACGTTACAAACATCCTCATTTGCCAAGTGGCTGTCCTGTTCACTTGAAAACAGTCATCGTCCAACGGAGGAGCGGTCAGGTGGTTTGCAGATCGTCGCTTACCTTAATTCGCCTGGACTGCTGAACTTAGCTGTGTTCGTTAATCCACAATTGTCCATAGATCTGTCTTCAGCAATCAACTACTTATTAAGTAGTATAAACACTCACAACACCAGTAGTAGTAGTAGTAGCAGTAGTAGTGGTAGTATTAGCAGTAGTGTTGTGGTGTGTATATACTACTTGGTAAATAGTTGAGTGCTGAAGACGGAATTATGGACAATTGTGGATCAACGAAGGCCGCTATTTTCAACACTGCAAACACATTGAGGTAAAGGACGAGATGCAAACCACACGACTGCTCTTCCGTCTGATAATGATTGTCTTCGAGTGAACAAAACAGGCGTCGTGCAAAGAAGCATGTTTGTAATATATATGGTTAATTTTGTCGATGTCCGAACGAGGTCGTGGAAATAAACAACCTATTAATGAGAAATGTCTTGCTCGTGTTGTTCTTCCTATTTATTCGGGCATCGCATGTCTATGGTTGTTGTATGGTGAGTGATTATGATTGGACTATTCGGGCGTGGTCTATTGGTTAGGAGTGCTGGCTGTGACCCAGGCGACCAGGGTTCGATTCCCGGTGCGGCAGTGTCATCATCTTAGCGCGTTCGACCACACCAAATGTGCAACTATGATCATGAAAGACAGCCAGGCAAATGTCACACAGTCAGTTCACTATCTAAATGATTGGATGAATAAATGAATGAAATGAATGTATCTGGCTTCACAATTACTACATCCAATCACCTGGTAGGCGAGTCTCTCTGCACCCGAACTCGGAAGTCTCACACGTCCTACTTGGCCGAGTCCATTGGTCAAGATTCTCATACCATTTTGTCATGTCATTTACTGACCACTTCGACCTACCCTCCAACCTCTAACTGTCTTCGAGTACAACGTACGAAAAGGGAGACGGTCGATCGACATGCATAACACATGTTTGAGCCATCTTGGTCGTTTGGATTTATTAGATTTGATTTTGCCATGCGCGCATTTGCTACTTGTTGTGTATGTTGTGCCGGTCATGCTCGTTCAGTTTAGGTGTTGTTTTTGGGCAGAGTGTGCGAAGCCCGGGAATCGAACCCGGATCGATTGCTTGGAAGGCAACCATGATAACCATTACACCAGCTTCGCACCCAACGCTTACTACCTAAGCACCATACATATCACTTGATCCATCTTGAACAGGAATCGGGATACAACGGAGAACAACCTGTATGAACAGTATCGGACGGAACCGAACGGAACCGAATGGAACGGAATGCATGTCGATATCATGTGACTCGATCGACCGATTCAGTAGTATGAGGGGGAATAGAACGCAGGACAGCATATCAAGTGGGAACGCAGCATAAGAGGTCACCTGTGCTAATAGTAGTAGTAGTAGTAGTAGTAGTAGTAGTAGTAGTAGTAGTATTAGTAGTAGTGTTGTGAATGTATATACTACTTAGTAAGTAGTTGATTGCTGAAGACAGATCTATGGACAATTGTGGATTAACGAACACAGCTAAGTTCAGCAGTCCAGGCGAATTAAGGTAAGCGACGATCTGCAAACCACCTGACCGCTCCTCCGTTGGACGATGACTGTTTTCAAGTGAACAGGATAGCCACTTGGCAAATGAGGATGTTTGTAACGTTTGTTTTGTTTTGTCAATGTCCGAACACGTTGATGGCAATAAACGACCTATTCACCCAGGCACGCCTTGAGGATTATAACATTTGGTGCTGTGACCAGGAGCCGTTTGAGGATGGCGACATACGGATCTTCCTGGAGGATTTCGAGGATCTGGCGGAGCTCTCGGAGATCCAGTCGGACTGGGGTAAGTTGACGGTCCTTCGAGCGCTTCTCAAGGGCAGGCCGCGGGCGGTGCTGGATGCGGCGCGAAGGGGCCCGAAGGAGCTGAAATGGGCCGCCGCAAAGGACGCCCTGATTGCAGGACTAGACACCCCGGCCGACCGTCAAGACGCTATGCGCCGGTTCAAGGATGCCCGGCTGGGGGTTGGTACGGACCCGCTGGTGCACGCCGTCGCGCTCCGCTCACTCCTGGAACGTGCGTTGCCGACGCTGGATGAGGCGTCACGGGCAGACCTGTTGGCAGACCGATTTGTGGATAGTCTGCCGGAGCCCCTGCGTGGGATGGTACGCGTCGCCCGTGTCGGCCGTTCATTGAATTTGGTCCAGCTCGCGGATGTGGCTCGGGAACTGGCCATGCTTGGCGTGCATGTGGTCAATACGGCCCATGTCGGAGATTCATGGAGGAACGGGGATCGTGTGGAGAAGGCGTACGGTCCAGAAATTTTGAACACGGAGGACAGAATAGTGGAAGCCAGACAGTTGGAAGAAGCCGGGTGTTTCTGCTGTGGAAATGTGGAACCTGTTTTGGACGAATATCCGGAATGTCAGTAGAACATCGAAACAGTTGTACCAGAAGTATCACCGCTCGAGAATTCAACCATTACCGATGAATTGGCGAACTGTGAAAAATCGAACCAAATTCGTTGTGAAAATGCGGAAGATCGCTACCCAGGTTGCCTTGAACATGAACATTGTGACGAGGAAACCGAAGACATGTCGGCTGATATCACAGTCACTGAAGCTGCAAGATATGAGGAAACTCAGACTGAAGTCGAAATTCAAGACCAAAATGAGTTTAGCCCGAAAGACATTGAAGGAAGTATACCGGATACATTCCTGCTGGAGACTTCAATCACTACTGATGAGGTGCAAAATGTCGGGAAACTGAACCATATACATGAAAATGTGGGAAATTGTAACCGGGATTGCTCTGAAAGTCAACCGGATGATGGTGGAAACGAAGACATGTCATTTGCTGCAGTTGCCATTGCATTGAGAGACGACGGGTCATGTCGTGCGCAATGTGAAACTAAGGCGCCTTGCAAAGTGGAAACAGAAGAAGTGTACCCCCTACCTGAGCAAGTGCCGGGCGATGATGTCCAACCTTATGCATCCCGGAATGAGACTGCTGGAAGTCATATCCAGGATGATAGTGGAATGACACAACGCATGGTTCTCAGTAGCTTTGAAGTGGTCAGGCACGATGTCGTGGTGACGTGCGATAAAAGTCAAGTGTTGTGTTCAGTATTCACTCTCCACGGTTGCTATCTAGAAACAAGGCTGGTGTCGGTGCGCATCCCGGACCGGACAAAGCATAACACCGGAGGAACTTTGGGACAGATGACAACACTGCCACGAACCGGTATTGGAGGATTGGCATCTGAAGTAGAGGAAGACTTGAAGACAGTCTGCAGGATTTGGATCGTCCTTTTTTTGTCAGGGGGGAGGAGTGTTGTGAGTGTATATACTACTTAGTAAGTAGTTGATTGCTGAAGACAGAACTATGGACAATTGTAGTAGTAGTAGTAGTAGTAGTAGTAGTAGTAGTAGTAGTAGTAGTAGTAGTAGTAGTTTTATTATTAGTATTAGTATTATTATTGGTGGTGGTATTAGTATTAATAATATTAGCAGTATAAACGAATTTCTTTTGACCGTCAACTTTTGCCGTTTCGGTTGAATTCCACTCAGGTTCGTACGACCTAGCTGCTTTAATCCTTTCTATTGTGCTCCTTCTCGATGTGGCTTACTTCGCGTCTCGAACAAATTTCAAAAGACTTCAACTGATAGACGTAATAAATCGAAATACGGTTCTATAATCAGTACAACGTTAATGAACAATGAATAGACAAAACATACAGCCAAATTTTGAACCGAGCGAGACACAGATCGTGGATAGTCAAATTTACTGTTAAACCAGGCGGGAGCGTCATATGTTCATTCAAACAAATTCAGGTCAATGTCAGATAGAGGGAAACGGATAAGACTGTTCAAATCACATGAAAGAGTAAGATCAATTCCACGTGAATAAAATATAACCATATTGTCATGCTACCGTCAGATTGGATTAAGGACCAATCGCGAATCGGGACTGAGTTCAGTAAAATGACCAACTTTGTGCCAACAACACAGGAGAATGACTTGGAAGGGATTCACATGTAGAATGTGACTACTAACAAGCTGCTAGTAGTCAGTAAGAAAAACGTTTAGTTTGTACGAAAGTACACTCCCCGCAGGGTTCGAGCTGTTTGCTTGACGAGCACCCAAATTATTCTTACTCTGAAACATGGTTTTCCAATAAACACAGATATCGGACGTCTCTTAAGAGTCGTCCGCTGGCTGTCTGGACCCACCCCTATCGGACAACACCGTCTTTGGAAAGTCGAGTTTCTTTAACAATACCCCTTTTCCATTCGCCTCTGGGCAAGTTCTTGTCAACTATAAGCACCAGGTCACCGGTTTTCAGCTCCTGCGCTGTTTCTGTCCAACGCTGCTTGCTTTGCAGAAGTGGTAAGTACGATCTGATCCATTTACGCCAAAAATTTTCAGTGAGATTTTGAGCTTGCCGCCATCGCCGATCCAGCTTGCACGGTTCCGTTTCACTTTCATTGGAGGATGCATTGCGAGAGCCAAGTAATTGATGATTCGGGGTCAGTACGGCCTATTCGCAAGGGTCACAGCTATTCTTCACCAACGGTCTGTCGTTCATGATTTTCTCCACCTCGGTCATCAATGTCAGGAACGTTTCGTCCGTTACGGTTTGCGACCCGACCAATGATCGAAGTATTCTGCGGATGGATCGTATGAGGCGTTCCTACACACCCCCTCGATGACTAGCTGTAGGCGGCGTGAATATCTAGCCGCATTCCTTCTGTGTAAGCGAATTAGTTATGCGAGCTTGATTCCATCCTCGTAGTAATACGTTGACCTCGTTCTCGGCGCCCTTAAAGTTGAGCCCATTATCACTGTGAAGCCTCCGAGGACAGCCTCGTCTAGCGACGAACCTGGCAAACGCGCTGATAAACGAATCGGTGCTGAGGTTTTGAACCACTTCTATGTGAACGGCTCGAATGCTGAGGCATGTGAATAAACAGCAATATTTCCTTTCGAATCTCCGAGCCACTTTAACTTGGAACGGTCCAAAGTAGTCAACCCCCGCGATTGTAAACGGCGGGTTAAAAGGCTCCAAACGATCAGCCGGTAGTGGGGCCATTATTTATCAACATGGCAGTGAATACCAGCGTCTGCAATCAAAACAGGACCCGATAACTTGTTTTATTGTGGTGCAAGCACGTAAGATCCAGTACTTCTCCCGCAGAATGGCGCTCGTATGTGCTACGCCGACATGGCCATTCGTCTGGTGAGTGTGTTTGATTAGCAATCGACATACAAAGTGACTTTTTGGTAAAATTATGGGATGCTTTGTTTCGTAAGACACCGGCGCGAATTGAAGTCGTCCTCCCATGCGTATCAGACCTCTGTCCATAAAAGGTGAAAGGCCTTTCAGTGCACTATTCGTGGTCTTTAGCCTTTCGTTGCTAACTCCCGTGTAATCGACGTGGAGGGTTGTAATCTCGTTTTCGAAACACTGTTGCTGGACCAGCATGAAAATATTCTGTTTTGCGCATTCTAGCTCAGCGACGGTAAGATAGCTACTTTGGGGCAGTGCATGTCGTAGGTACTTCTCTACCATGTATCTTTTAAACAATATTAGCCACCCCACCCATTTGAGGAGTTTGATCCAACTATGGCAAGTCGAGAACCTAAGGATCCAATGATTATTCTCCCTTACTGAGGTCGTCACAGCCATTGTGGCTACTTTGAGCGAAGGAGGAGCTTTTCCATTGGGTTCCCGTGGTCATTCATCATACTTCTTTGTCAAGAACTCTGGGCCGGAGAACCATATACTCTTGCGCAGCTGTCCGATTCTTGACCCTCTTGATGCCAAGTCAGCCGGGTTGCTTTTGGAGTTCACATAACGCCATTTCGAAGGTGTGGATAAATCCCGAATAGTCGATATACGGTTTGCTACGAATATTTCCGGTCTGTTTGAGGTGTTACGGATCAGCTGTAGGACTACCATAGAGTCCGTCCACAGTGTTCTAGAGTCGAGCTCGATTGTCAATTCAAGTTCTGTCTGATGCAACAGCTTAACAGCTAGAACCGCCGCCGCGAGCTAGAGTCTGGGGATAGTGATAGCTTTGAGAGGGGCAACACGCGAATTCCCCATCAAGAATGCCGTGGTCGAAACACCATGCTTGTCACTCGTGCGTAAATATACTACGGCTCCATAGCCGTACTGTGATGCGTCTGAAAAGCAGTGCAGTTGGTATTCCCTGGTGGGCTCTAGTGTCGCTGGGATCAAGCAACGGCGAATTTTGATTCGGTTAATCTCTTGCAGTTGCTGGACTCAATCTGTCCATCGTTCATTGTGACGACTGTCGAGTTTGTCGTCCCATCCTAATTTCAGTCGGCATAGTTCTTGTAGCAACAGCTTTGCTGGAAACAAGGCAGGTGCCACAAAGCCTAACGGGTCATACAACGAGGCGACGTATGACAGGATTGATCTTCTGTTGATCCCAGGTTCAGGTGATTTGGTGGTAAAACTGAACGTATCTGACGTCCTGTCCCACTCGACGCCGAGAGTCCTATACGTATTTGTCGGTTTCAAGTCCAGACACCGGTTTTTGTCGGCCTGGTCTTTGACCGGTACATCGATAAGGGCATCGGCCGAGTTGCTACGCCACTTCGTCAGGTAAAAGCCCGAATCCCGGAGCGCAGACTGTAAATGGCTCGTCACTAGTCGGAGTTCTCTAACCGATTTGCAACTAATGAGGAGATCGTCCACGTAAAAGGACCTTTGCAAATACTTGGGGTCAAACTCTAATGATTGGTTCGCGTTATTGGAAATTGCTCTGTTCAAAGCGAATATGGCATAACATGGTGAGGAGGTCGCTCCAAAAGGGTGCACAGTCATTTGGTATATTTCTGGCGCACGTTCCAAGTCTCCTTCTGTCCACCACAAAAACCTAAGGCATGAGCGCTGATGTTGAGGTACCTTTACTTGATGAAACATGGCTTCAATATCCGCCACTACGGCGAAAGTGTGTTCTCGAAACCGTGTTAATACTCCGCATAGGTTATTTGTGAGGTCTGGGTCGGAAAATGACTGAAGGTTCAAAGAGGTGTTCTGATATTTACTTGCGCAGTCGAACACAACCCTTAGTTTCTCTGGTTTCATGGGGTTGATTACATGGTGATGGGGCAAATACCAAACTTGACCCGGGACGTCTTCTATAACATTTTGACAACTTTCAGCGTAACCTTTGGCTATGTAACCATTCATCACCTCCGCGTAGCGTTCTTTAAGATCAGCGTGTTCAATTAGTCGAGTCTTCAACCACAACAAACGTTTCCATGCTATCGACTGGTTGTTCGGAAGGCTTAGGCAACCATCTTTCCAGTGCAACGGGACTTCAAAATGGCCGTTTAAGAACCGAGTAGATGATTCTAGGGTTTTGAGCACTTGCTTATTATCCGCTGATGTTGATTTACCCAAAACTGTAGATTCTTTGAACTTCGAGGCCCACATAGCCTCTAACCGGTCCATAAGAGAGTCACCCTCATTTATATAATCAACGCGAGCCTTTCTTTGGTCATGGCTAAAGGCTGGTCCCACGACGGTCCAACCGAGGGGCGTACGTATAGCGTAGGGATCCGCTTTCCCACCATATCGATGTTCTAGCACCCAGTGTGCCGCTGGTACATTCATACATATCAGTATCGATACTCTCCCGCCTTCAATTGTCGGTAGGTTGATGTCGCGCAGATGAGCCCAATCGTTAGTTCGGCCAGGAACAAAACGTTTTAACTCGGGGAGCTGTCGGACTGTCCAAGCTCGATTGATTTCTATAAGCTCTCCTCTTTCTAAGGAACATAGCTGAAACCCAACCACCTAAGAGTTTATCTCAGTTGTCTGCATAATGATTGAAACTGAGAGCGTGGCTGGTTGTCCGGCTAAACCCAGTTCATTCGCCAGGTTCTTATCTATAAGTGTGGAGTCGGAACGCATAGGTTTTTACTGATCCTAGCGGCCCGAAAACCTTGACTGGTATGATTCCCAAAGAGGTTGTACAATTTCCAGCCGAAGTCACATGACAACGGGCGTTGTCTTGGATAGTCGCCGGATTCCGCCCCGTACTCACTGGGTCTTGCGGGTGTAGTAAGGGGTGGTGACCCAGCATACAACGTCCTATACCACAAGTCATGCGTGACCTGCAATTGACGGATTCGTGATTCGGTTTTAGGCATAAATGACAGTTTTTTAGACTCCACAAAGGAAAGCCTCTCCGGTACACTCCACGCTGTGAACTTCCCACACTGGTCCGTGTAATGGTCTCCCTCCCACTGCATACAGCACCTGCGTGCTATTGTCGGCTTAACAGATGGCGCTACAGTTGTTTGTGAGTGATGCAGCAACGCTTTGTGCGGTGCGTACCGATCAGCAGGAGGTCGTGCTTGTAAGTTCGGCCAAGTGACAGAATAGGATTGATGAACCATTTGTACATCGGCCCTCTCATCCACAAATTCCGTCAAATCCGAGAAGGTTGGCTCTTGGCCTAGTCGTATGATAGACGCGGCAACCTCAGACCACTTAAACTGGAGGGCTTGAGGTAGTCTGCGTACTATCTCCGAAAACTTTCTAGAGGCGTTGAGGTCGGCAACACGATTTAACTGACTCAGAGTGTTTTGGCAGTTCCGCATTTCCCCGGCCAATTTCATCAGCACCATTGGGTCCATGGTTTTAATGATGGGCCCGTCCACGAGGCTATCTAGGTGTGCCCTGGCTATCACGTGGGCTTGGCCAAACCTCCTACGGAGAATTTCTAAGGCGCCTTGGTATCCCTCGCTTGGGTCCAGGATAGAACAGCTCTCGATGGCTTCTTTAGCCTCACCCTTACAGTAGTGTATTAAATACGATAGACGACACTCGTCATCCATGTCTCGTTTCCCAATGGCACTATCAAAACTTCTCATGAACAGCCAATACTTTTTCGGGTTTCCATCAAAATAAATTATTTCTCTTTGTGGTAAAGTGAATGAATGAGATATGGGTGCCTGACTAAACTTCTGACAACCAATGGTCTTATTTGATGGAAATGGAGGTGTATCAAACCCGGAAACAGGTGGGGCACTGGCCCCAAATACCAATGTAGACAGCGGCCGCGATCGTTCGACCACTGGGGACTCACCACCGGGTTTCTCTTCGACTGTGGTAGCTCTTGCATACTGATCCTCATATTTTCCACTCTTCATGTTGAACTTGCACTCCAACAACCGCAAACGTTCTTTAAATTCCTTGACGAGATCCATAGTTTCTTCTGACTCAGTCGTGTAACGTTCCAGATCAGGGGCCGATAAAGACTTGTCTGAATCGGTCTGCATTGTTTGGTGAATTGGCTAACTATAAGCGAAATCCTTTCGACCGTCAACTTTGACCGTTTCGATTGAATTCCACTCAGGTTCGTACGACCTAGCTGCTTTAATCCTTTCTATTGTGCTCCTTCTCGATGTGGCTTACTTCGCGTCTCGAACAAATTTCAAAAGACTTCAACTGATAGACGTAATAAACCGAAATACGGTTCTATAATCAGTACAACGTTAATGAACAATGAATAGACAAAACATACAGCCAAATTTTGAACCGAGCGAGACACAGATCGTGGATAGTCAGGTAGTCATATACGGTCCACCCTTAAATGTTGTCATTTTGCCGTTATGGATGCATACCTTGGGAAATCGCTTTAACGGAATGTTGTTTTCGCGTAGAAAATGAGAATGGTATATATAATGTTACTCGCATTTTTGTTTGAGTCAGGCCCAGAGCAGTATATAAGTAACTGTGATCAAGGTTACGGACATTCTTCCTGGCTTGTTGTCATGGCTGCCCACACTGGTTCTGCCCCCATGGTCGATGATACGGAGCTATTCTGTCGGACTGTTCGTACAACCTACAAGTCTTTCAAAGCGTTTGAGGAGGATTTTCTACTATTCCAAAGGAATAGTTTGACATCCTTCTACATTTATGCAAGTGTGAGTGCGGATAATTGGGTTCGCACCCACCCTGGCGCATTACCAAAGTCGTTTCCGTATTATCGCGTCAAATATTGCTGTGTACACAACAGACGTCCTCAGCGGTCCGCCACGAGGTAAGTATTCTTGTTGAATTGCTAATTGACATTTCAGATACAAGAACATTCACTGCCCGGCGTTTGTCATGGTTCGGGCTGTGGGAACCCAGTACAAGATTGTGTCTCACTGATTGAGACATAATCATAGGTTTCACTTGTTAAACGAGCAGTTGTACGTTAGTAATAGACGTCTGACTCCTGAACAGGAGTCTCACATAAGCAAGTTGATGAAGACGTTTCACAACTCGCAGGAAATTTGTTCCTATGCTCGAGATAGGTATAACAGATTGTTTACTGTTGCTGACCTGCAGTCCATCAGGAACAAGGCTGCGAACTTGGACAGCCGAACAGATGCGCTGCAGGTCAAGCAGTTAGTTAGTGGCCGGGGTTTCTTGCGACTTGTTTACCGGGAATCCTTAGTGAGGTACGCATTTTTTATTCCACGAACGGTTGTTCCGTTGGTGGATAAATTTAGCGAAGTTTTGTTGGCTGATGCGACGCATCAGCTAAATTGTGGAGGCTATATTTTGTGGCACGCAATGCTTATAGACGAAAGCGGGTTAGGTAGGTCCATTTTTTATGCAATTCTCCCGAACGAGAGTTGCCTAAGTTATAAGCGTGCTATCAGGGAAATGAGAGAACGGCTACCCAGTTCTCTGAATGCCAAGACGATAATTATCGATAGGAGTTTAGCGCAGTATAATGCCTTCAGGGAGCATTATCCTAACTGCGCAGTAGTCTTTTGCCGGTTTCATGTTCTGCAAGACATGAGACGGCATTGTTTTCAGTTAAATGGTTTGTCATTAAATGACAAACGGGTTCTGTATCGCTGGATGAGGTCTCTAGTTTATTCATCTACAAAGGATCAGTTTGATAGGTTTAAGGTGGCCATAGCCGGTCGATGTATTGCTGCTAAGCACTATTTGGATCGGGCATGGTTACCTTTCGAGAATATGTGGGCTGGTTACGCCGTTAAATCTGTGGTCAATCTCGGCGTATTGACAACTAATCGGGTTGAGATAGAAAATAGGTATTTGAAAGTGGGATTATCAAAGAGATCGTCATTGGTTGATGTGTTCGCTCGTATTATAAAGCGAACCGAAAATTTGGACGAGGGCAGGCGTCGTCGATTGTCTAAGTTGATGGCGGGTTCATTTAAGGATAGTGAGGGGATGGAGAAGTTTAAAGGTTTCCTTAGTCGACTTAGTGTGTACGCGCGGTCTGCCGTTGAGCAGCACGTTCGTACACATGTAATCACAGGAGTTGCTGCTGGGGACGGTTTCTGGGTTGTTCACTGCAGTAGGTCGCACACAGCTAGGGTTAAAATGGGTGCAAACCCGCAGTGTTCGTGTAGCTTCAACAAACAGTGGCTACTCGTCTGCGGGCATATCCTGAAGGTATGCGAAGTGATCAAGTACGACACCCACAGGCTACCTGCGGGTCGTTGGGCTCTGCCGGATGAAGGCACAGGGGAAAGCATATCGCCTCCGGCTATGGAGCCAGAAGTGGTTCACGAAGCACCCGTTGTAAGCCCTAGTAAGAAATTGTCGTTGTGCGACGACGTTTCGAAGGATATTGCAACTGCTTTAAGCAGTGTTGGGTACAGCAAGTTCATGCAGCTTTTGCCGCAATTAAGAAATCTTGCTGCCATAATCGGTTCCGGGAGGGATATTGACATTCATTGCTACGATAGATCTTCCGGAAACACTGTCGATTTGTCGAATGCCAACATACAGTCCCAGTATGTAGGCAAACACGTCGCTGAACGCAAGATGATGCGTGCAACCCAAATTTCACAACCTGTCCCCAGCTCGTCAAACACATTGATGAAGCCTCCGTCTTCAAAACGGAAGGCTGCCATTAGTATTAGGAACACCGATGAGAGGGACATAGAAATTATAGGGGACAAAATGCAACTGGTACGGTTCCGCAGATTCCGAACAATGACGTCAGCCGCGTATAAGAACAAAGAAAAAAGAAGACGTCTCGAAGTGGTGGATTCACCCGTCAGAGAGGACGTCTGCAGTGTTTGCCGCATGGAGGATCCATCAACAGATATAGACGAGAACACAAATTGGGTCCAATGCTGTGCGTGCAGCCGATGGACGCACTATCAGTGCGCAAACTATGACAACCAGGAGGATTATGTTTGCGTCCATTGTTTATCAAATTGGAGGTACGTTTCGCTGCTAAGAACCGCAACGTACAACAGCAACATTCGTAATTAACTGCTACTAACGACAAACTTTTTATTCCATTTCAGATGACGTACGTTAACAACGAAGACGGAATACGGACACCTAGGTGAGGGTCGACTAGGAGATCGCTAAGTCCCGTGTGCATGGTTCTCCTCCACCGGCGGCACGGGTGGATGGTGACATCGCTACATGGTTCCCTAGATGACCGGTGCCACCTGAAATTCGTTTGGCCAAGGGTGGCCGGCGCACGGTACGCCCTCATTTAGATCGAAGGGTCTCCAAAGTTGTTCTCTTCTAGGGGGAGGATGGCCCAGGAGATCTGGAGATGTCACGGCTTGCTTGTGTAAAATCATATTAAAATATAGATTTCCCTGTACATAGGCTTAGGCTGTCCGTATGACGTACGATGCAACAGGGGAATGTTGCGATATCTGCTGTCCTTCTCTGTTTTTCACGCTTATACTATTTACTTATGCTTTCGTGATGTTGTTTATGAGTTTGCTTTTTTTAATGCTTCCTTTCACATTATTATTTTCGTTAAAGGTATTTTTATCTTCATGTTTGATTGACGATGCCTGATGAGAAGGTCCCTCAGCTGATCCCGTCAACGGTGTCCAAAATAGCCTGTATTTCTTTTTGTTAGAATAAATAATAATTAAACTATCCCAACGTCTTTTCATTGACTTATGGCTAACGTCGGAACTTACGGCTTGTTGCCCGTTCCATAGGCCAACTTAGACAGGGGTGGGATCACGTTAGTCGTCAACTGATTCCGTGTACTGCGTATGATAGTCTTGAGTTCCCATGTGGAAAAGTAAGAAGATGAACGTCCTCAGGTAGCTTCCATAGTCCTGCACGCAAGCGTTCGCAGTTAACCAGAAACCGCATGTATAATAACAGGGAATATAGTATTGCGCCGAACCACGGGAATTAGTGGTAATAACGGGTGTGCGTTCATTTACGCCTTCATTAGAAAAGGCATCAGTTAGGATCATTTTTAATGTACGTCCTATAGTCAGCCTAAAGCGATTTTTCTATCAACGGTACTAATGCATTTCCAAAGCAGCACTGCTCCATTGGGCCCCGGTAGGGCAAACGGTGGCATTGCCCATCACAACGTTGGGCAACTCATTCGCACAATATCACTAAAGTATTCTCCTTCCTTTCTAGCTTAGCCACTGATTTACCCTTATAATTATGAGGAAAATGACAATTGCATTTAAAAATGTAGATAAATTTATTGAAAACAATGTCACATTCATTTGGCACGGATGCCGCTTTCGATCAATCCAACCCACGTGTAGATGCTCCTGGCTATTCTTCTCAATGCTCATAGGATCTGGAAAATTAAGGCAAGGAAATGCGAGTATTAGTTACATCTTTGGCAATTGAAGTAAAAGAAGCAGTATCGTTAGCTTTCAATGTTAAGCATTTAAAGAATAGGTCCGCAATAGATTTCATATATGTATTACATATACACATTTACATATATATACACATATATATATATATATATACATGTATATATATAGATCAACAGACCCTGGACAATATGTCAACTTACGATGCTGCTAAGTTACAACGGATAAGCCCGTGATGAACACAATATCTAAGAGCACATTAAGTCATGTAAACTTTGCAGGCAATAAAACTGTTATGTGACACCGTATATTTAGGAGAATAACGTACCGTCTTCATTCGCCTCCATCTGTAATTTTCTTATGTAAGTTTATCTCAAAAACGTATATACTGCACAGAAAATTATCTGTGTGCTGCTATTTACCATTACACGAGGAGGTGTCCACTTGTAATAGATAAATTGTGACACCAATTCATAGTTCAATACGCATATCCGTGGATGACATTCTGCACCATCAATTGGAAACGAAGCGATGGTTACGCAGAAACCATGAATCAGTGAAAACCAAAAAAATAAAAAACAACATACCTGCTTAGCCGTCTTTCTTCGGCTTGATCCCCAGCCTTTCAATGTATTTCCAGTTATTATTAACCCTTATTATACAGTCCCGTTCTGTAAGTAGACGCGTCAACAAGTGACCTTTAAGTGCACTCATCAAGTAAGCCAAAAAATAGGTTACACGTGTTCATCTTTCACAGCTACGTAGTACCAATGAAGAAAAAAAGCTAAAATTTAATACAGTCAGCTGTTCCAACAACAGCCACACCAGTTGTACTTTTGGCAGTTATCGCGAGCTGAACAATTCCCCAAATTGGTTATGAGTTATCGCGCACCACTGTCAAACAGGCCGCCTTTTCCACATTTTCCCGCCGGTGGACCGGATATGAATACCGGATAGTCAAATTTACTGTTAAACCAGGCGGGAGCGTCATATGTTCATTCAAACAAATTCAGGTCAATGTCAGATAGAGGGAAACGGATAAGACTGTTCAAATCACATGAAAGAGTAAGATCAATTCCACGTGAATAAAATATAACCATATTGTCATGCTACCGTCAGATTGGATTAAGGACCAATCGCGAATCGGGACTGAGTTCAGTAAAATGACCAACTTTGTGCCAACAACACAGGAGAATGACTTGGAAGGGATTCACATGTAGAATGTGACTACTAACAAGCTGCTAGTAGTCAGTAAGAAAAACGATTAGTTTGAACGAAACGTAAAAGTGGTATCAGTAGTATCAGTAGTAGTAGTAGCAATAGAATAAGAAGTAGCAGTAGTATTTGTAGTAGTATTTGTAGAATTTCTAGTAGTATTGTTAGTATTATTAATAGAGGTAGTATTAGTATTAGTAGTAGTAATAGCGGTCCTAATAATTGTAGTAGTATTAGTACTAGTAGTAGTATTTGTAGTAGTAATAGTATTATTTGTAGTAGTAGTAGTAGTAGTATTAGTGGTGGTGGTGGTAGTGGTAGTGGTAGTATTAGCAGTAGTGTTGTGGTGTGTATATACTACCTAAGCACCATACATACCACTTGATCCATCTTGAACAGGAATCGGGATACAACGGAGAACAACCTGTATGAACAGTATCGAACGGAACCGAACGGAACCGAACGGAACGGAATGCATGTCGATATCATGTGACTCGATCGATCGATTCAGTAGTATGAGGGGGAATAGAACGCGTGACAGCATATCAAGTGGGAACGCAGCATAAGAGGTCACCTGTGCTAGTAGTAGTAGTAGTAGTAGCAGTAGTATTAGTATTAGCAGTAGTAGTAGTAGTAGTGTCGTAGTAGTATTATTAGTGGTATTAGTAGTAATAGAAGTAGTAGTAGTAGTATTCTTTGTAGTAGTGTTAGTAATATTAATGGTGGTAGTATTAGTATTAGTAGTAGTAATAGTGGTACTAATAATTGAAGTAGTAGTAGTACTAGTAGTAGTATTTGTAGTAGTAATAGTAGTATTTGTATTTGTAGTAGTAGTAGTAGTAGTAGTGTTGTGAGTGTATATACTACTTATTAGGTAGTTGATTGCTGAAGACAGACCTATGGACAATTGTGGATTAACGAACACAGCTAAGTTCAGCAATCCAGGCGCAATAAGGTAAGCGACGATCTGCAAACCACCTGACCGCTCCTCCGTTGGACGATGACTGTTTTCAAGTGAACAGGACAGCCACTTGGCAAATGAGGATGTTTGTAACGTTTGTTTTGTTTTGTCAATGTCCGAACACGTTGATGTCAATAAACGACCTATTCACGAAGGCACGCCTCCTGGATTATAAAATTTGGTGCCGTGACCAGGATGGATCTACCATGGCCGGAGCCGTTTGAGGATGGCGACATACGGATCTTCCTGGAGGATTTCGAGGATCTGGCGGAGCTCTCGGGGATCCAGTCGGACCGGGGTAAGTTGACGGCCCTTCGAGCGCTTCTCAAGGGCAGGCCGCGGGCGGTGCTGGATGCGGCGCGAAGGGGCCCGAAGGAGCTGAAATGGGCCGCCGCAAAGGAAGCCCTGATTGCAGGGCTAGACACCCCGGCAGACCGTCAAGACGCTATGCGCCGGTTCAAGGATGCCCAGCTGGGGGTTGGTACGGATCCGCTGGTGCACGCCGTCGCGCTCCGCTCACTCCTGGAACGTGCGTTGCCGACGCTGGATGAGGCGTCACGGGCAGACCTGTTGGCAGACCGATTTGTGGATAGTCTGCCGGAGCCCCTGCGTGGGATGGTACGCGTCGCCCGTGTCGGCCGTTCATTGAATTTGGTCCAGCTCGCGGATGTGGCTCGGGAACTGGCCATGCTTGGCGTGCATGTGGTCAATACGGCCCATGTCGGGGATTCATGGAGGAACAGGGATCGTGTGGAGAAGGCGTACGGTCCAGAAATTTTGAACACGGAGGACAGAATAGTGGAAGCCAGACAGTTGGAAGAAGCCGGGTGTTTCTGCGGTGGAAATGTGGAACCTGTTTTGAACGAATATCCTGAATATCAGCAGAACATCGAAACAGTTGTACCAGAAGTATCACCGCTCGAGAATCCAACCATTACCGATGAGTTGGCGAACTGTGAAAAATCGAACCAAATCCGTTGTGAAAATGCGGAAGATCGCTACCCAGGTTGCCTTGAACATGAACATTGTGACGAGGAAACCGAAGACATGTCGTCTAATATCACAGTCACTGAAGCTGCAAACTATGAGGAAACTCAGACTGAAGTCGAAATTCAAGACCAAAATGAGTTTAGCCCGAAGACTGCAAGAGAAGTTGCGTGTGCTCCAGAGAATCTGCCGAAGGAGGAAGCCGAATATGATGCCGTTCAAATCAAGACAGTTAAACACTCGGTTCTGGATCACGTTCAAATGACACAACGCGCGGTCCCACTAGGAAAGGAAGCAGCTTTGCACTATTTCGTGGTAATCTCCCACGACAGCCAAGCAGCCTGGGGCACGCTAAAGGTGGGTACTGATCGTGGAAGTCGCCTCAGCACAAGGTTTCATTCTATGCGGATTATTCACCTGAAGAAGCACACCTCCGGAGGAGTTGTGGGGTTGATGACAACACCGCCACGAACCGGGGTTGGAGGTATGAACCTCGGAATAGAGAAAGACTTGAAGGCAGTCCTCTGGATATGGAGTATCTTTATTTTGTCAGGGGGGAGGAGTGTTGTGAGTGTATATACTACTTATTAGGTAGTTGATTGCTGAAGACAGACCTATGGACAATTGTGGATTAACGAACACAGCTAAGTTCAGCAATCCAGGCGCAATAAGGTAAGCGACGATCTGCAAACCACCTGACCGCTCCTCCGTTGGACGATGACTGTTTTCAAGTGAACAGGACAGCCACTTGGCAAATGAGGATGTTTGTAACGTTTGTCTTGTTTTGTCAATGTCCGAACACGTTGATGTCAATAAACGACCTATTCACGAAGGCACGCCTCCTGGATTAAAAAAGTAGGAGTAGTGGTGGTGGTAGTGGTAGTGTTAGTATTAGCAGTAGTGTTGTGGTGTGTATATACTACTTGGTAAATAGTTGAGTGCTGAAGACGGAATTATGGACAATTGTGGATCAACGAAGGCCGCTATTTTCAACACTGCAAACACATTGAGGTAAAGGACGAAATGCAAACCACACGACTGCTCTTCCGTCTGCTAATGATTGTCTTCGAGTGAACAAAACAGGCGTCGTGCAAAGAAGCATGTTTGTAATATATATGGTTAATTTTGTCGATGTCCGAACGAGGTCGTGGAAATAAACAACCTATTAATGAGAAATGTCTTGCTCGTGTTGTTCTTCCTATTTATTCGGGCATTGCGTGTCTATGGTTGTTGTATGGTGAGTGATTATGACTAGACTATTCGGGCGTGGTCTATTGGTTAGGAGTGCTGGCTGTGACCCAGGCGACCAGGGTTCGATTCCCGGTGCGGCAGTGTCATCATCTTAGCGCGTTCGACCACACCAAATGTGCAACTATGATCATGAAAGACAGCCAGGCAAATGTCACACAGTCAGTTCACTATCTAAATGATTGGATGAATAAACGAATGAAATGAATTTATCTGGCTTCACAATTACTACATCCAATCACCTGGTAGGCGAGTCTCTCTGCACCCGAACTCGGAAGTCTCACACGTCCTACTTGGCCGAGTCCATTGGTCAAGATTCTCATACCATTTTGTCATGTCATTTACTGACCACTTCGACCTACCCTCCAACCTCTAACTGTCTTCGAGTACAACGTACGAAAAGGGAGACGGTCGATCGACGTGCATAACACATGTTCGAGCCATCTTGGTCGTTTGGATTTATTAGATTTGATTTTGCCATGCGCGCATTTGCTACTTGTTGTGTATGTTGTGCCGGTCATGCTCGCTCAGTTTAAGTGTTGTTTTTTTTGGGCAAAATGTGCGAAGCCCGGGAATCGAACCCGGATCGATTGCTTGGAAGGCAACCATGATAACCATTACACCAGCTTCGCACCCAACGTTTACTACCTAAGCACCATACATACCACTTGATCCATCTTGAACAGGAATCGGGATACAACGGAGAACAACTTGTATGAACAGTATCGAACGGAACCGAACGGAACGGAATGCATGTCGATATCATGTGACTCGATCGACCGATTCAGTAGTATGAGGGGGAATAGAACGCGTGACAGCATATCAAGTGGGAACGCAGCATAAGAGGTCACCTGTGCTAATAGTAGTAGTAGTAGTAGTAGTAGTAGTAGTAGTAGTAGTGGTAGTAGTGTCGTGGTAGTATTATTAGTGGTATTGTTATTAATAGAAGTAGTAGAAGTAGTATTTTTAGTAGTAGTGTTAGTAATATTAATGGTGGTAGTATTAGTATTAGTAGTAGTAATAGTGGTACTAATAATTGTAGTAGTAGTAGTACTAGTAGTAGTATTTGTAGTAGTAATAGTATTATTTGTAGTAGCAGTATTAGTAGTTGTAGTTGTAGTAGTAGTGGTGGTGGTGGTGGTAGTGGTAGTGGTAGTATTAGCAGTAGTGTTGTGGTGTGTATATACTACTTGGTAAATAGTTGAGTGCTGAAAACGGAATTATGGACAATTGTGGATCAACGAAGGCCGCTATTTTTAACACTGCAAACACATTGAGGTAAAGGACGAAATGCAAACCACACGACTGCTCTTCCGTCTGCTAATGATTGTTTTCGAGTGAACAAAACAGGCGTCGTGCAAAGAAGCATGTTTGTAATATATATGGTTAATTTTGTCGATGTCCGAACGAGGTCGTGGAAATAAACAACCTATTAATGAGAAATGTCTTGCTCGTGTTGTTCTTCCTATTTATTCGGGCATTGCATGTCTATGGTTGTTGTATGGTGAGTGATTATGATTGGACTATTCGGGCGTGGTCTATTGGTTAGGAGTGCTGGCTGTGACCCAGGCGACCAGGGTTCGATTCCCGGTGCGGAAGTGTCATCATCTTAGCGCGTTCGACCACACCAAATGTGCAACTATGATCATGAAAGACAGCCAGGCAAATGTCACACAGTCAGTTCACTATCTAAATGATTGGATGAATAAATGAATGAAATGAATTTATCTGGCTTCACAATTACTACATCCAATCACCTGGTAGGCGAGTCTCTCTGCACCCGAACTCGGAAGTCTCACACGTCCTACTTGGCCGAGTCCATTGGTCAAGATTCTCATACCATTTTGTCATGTCATTTACTGACCACTTCGACCTACCCTCCAACCTCTAACTGTCTTCGAGTACAACGTACGAAAAGGGAGACGGTCGATCGACGTGCATAACACATGTTCGAGCCATCTTGGTCGTTTGGATTTATTAGATTTGATTTTGCCATGCGCGCATTTGCTACTTGTTGTGTATGTTGTGCCGGTCATGCTCGCTCAGTTTAAGTGTTGTTTTTGGGCAAAATGTGATAAGCCCGGGAATCGAAACCGGATCGATTGCTTGGAAGGCAACCATGATAACCATTACACCAGCTTCGCACCCAACGTTTACTACCTAAGCACCATACATACCACTTGATCCATCTTGAACAGGAATCGGGATACAACGGAGAACAACTTGTATGAACAGTATCGAACGTAACCGAACGGAACGGAATGCATGTCGATATCATGTGACTCGATCGACCGATTCAGTAGTATGAGGGGGAAAAGAACGCGTGACAGCATATCAAGTGGGAACGCAGCATAAGAGGTCACCTGTGCTAATAGTAGTAGTAGTAGTAGTAGTAGTAGTAGTAGTAGTAGTAGTAGTAGTGGTAGTAGTGTCGTGGTAGTATTATTAGTGGTATTGTTATTAATAGAAGTCGTAGAAGTAGTATTTTTAGTAGTAGTGTTAGTAATATTAATGGTGGTAGTATTAGTATTAGTAGTAGTAATAGTGGTACTAATAATTGTAGTAGTAGTAGTACTAGTAGTAGTATTTGTAGTAGTAATAGTATTATTTGTAGTAGCAGTATTAGTAGTAGTAGTAGTAGTAGTAGTGGTGGTGGTGGTGGTAGTGGTAGTGGTAGTATTAGCAGTAGTGTTGTGGTGTGTATATACTACTTGGTAAATAGTTGAGTGCTGAAAACGGAATTATGGACAATTTTGGATCAACGAAGGCCGCTATTTTTAACACTGCAAACACATTGAGGTAAAGGACGAAATGCAAACCACACGACTGCTCTTCCGTCTGCTAATGATTGTTTTCGAGTGAACAAAACAGGCGTCGTGCAAAGAAGCATGTTTGTAATATATATGGTTAATTTTGTCGATGTCCGAACGAGGTCGTGGAAATAAACAACCTATTAATGAGAAATGTCTTGCTCGTGTTGTTCTTCCTATTTATTCGGGCATCGCATGTCTATGGTTGTTGTATGGTGAGTGATTATGATTGGACTATTCGGGCGTGGTCTATTGGTTAGGAGTGCTGGCTGTGACCCAGGCGACCAGGGTTCGATTCCCGGTGCGGCAGTGTCATCATCTTAGCGCGTTCGACCACACCAAATGTGCAACTATGATCATGAAAGACAGCCAGGCAAATGTCACACAGTCAGTTCACTATCTAAATGATTGGATGAATAAATGAATGAAATGAATTTATCTGGCTTCACAATTACTACATCCAATCACCTGGTAGGCGAGTCTCTCTGCACCCGAACTCGGAAGTCTCACACGTCCTACTTGGCCGAGTCCATTGGTCAAGATTCTCATACCATTTTGTCATGTCATTTACTGACCACTTCGACCTACCCTCCAACCTCTAACTGTCTTCGAGTACAACGTACGAAAAGGGAGACGGTCGATCGACGTGCATAACACATGTTCGAGCCATCTTGGTCGTTTGGATTTATTAGATTTGATTTTGCCATGCGCGCATTTGCTACTTGTTGTGTATGTTGTGCCGGTCATGCTCGCTCAGTTTAAGTGTTGTTTTTGGGCAAAATGTGCGAAGCCCGGGAATCGAACCCGGATCGATTGCTTGGAAGGCAACCATGATAACCATTACACCAGCTTCGCACCCAACGTTTACTACCTAAGCACCATACATACCACTTGATCCATCTTGAACAGGAATCGGGATACAACGGAGAACAACTTGTATGAACAGTATCGAACGGAACCGAACGGAACGGAATGCATGTCGATATCATGTGACTCGATCGACCGATTCAGTAGTATGAGGGGGAATAGAACGCGTGACAGCATATCAAGTGGGAACGCAGCATAAGAGGTCACCTGTGCTAATAGTAGTAGTAGTAGTAGTAGTAGTAGTAGTAGTAGTAGTAGTAGTTGTAGTAGTGTCGTAGTAGTATTATTAGTGGTATTGTTAGTAATAGAAGTAGTAGAAGTAGTATTTTTAGTAGTAGTGTTAGTAATATTAATGGTGGTAGTATTAGTATTAGTAGTAGTAATAGTGGTACTAATACTTGTAGTAGTAGTAGTACTAGTAGTAGTATTTGTAGTAGTAATAGTAGTATTTGTAGTAGCAGTATTAGTAGTAGTAGTAGTAGTAGTAGTGGTGGTGGTGGTGGTAGTGGTAGTGGTAGTATTAGCAGTAGTGTTGTGGTGTGTATATACTACTTGGTAAATAGTTGAGTGCTGAAAACGGAATTATGGACAATTTTGGATCAACGAAGGCCGCTATTTTTAACACTGCAAACACATTGAGGTAAAGGACGAAATGCAAACCACACGACTGCTCTTCCGTCTGCTAATGATTGTTTTCGAGTGAACAAAACAGGCGTCGTGCAAAGAAGCATGTTTGTAATATATATGGTTAATTTTGTCGATGTCCGAACGAGGTCGTGGAAATAAACAACCTATTAATGAGAAATGTCTTGCTCGTGTTGTTCTTCCTATTTATTCGGGCATCGCATGTCTATGGTTGTTGTATGGTGAGTGATTATGATTGGACTATTCGGGCGTGGTCTATTGGTTAGGAGTGCTGGCTGTGACCCAGGCGACCAGGGTTCGATTCCCGGTGCGGCAGTGTCATCATCTTAGCGCGTTCGACCACACCAAATGTGCAACTATGATCATGAAAGACAGCCAGGCAAATGTCACACAGTCAGTTCACTATCTAAATGATTGGATGAATAAATGAATGAAATGAATTTATCTGGCTTCACAATTACTACATCCAATCACCTGGTAGGCGAGTCTCTCTGCACCCGAACTCGGAAGTCTCACACGTCCTACTTGGCCGAGTCCATTGGTCAAGATTCTCATACCATTTTGTCATGTCATTTACTGACCACTTCGACCTACCCTCCAACCTCTAACTGTCTTCGAGTACAACGTACGAAAAGGGAGACGGTCGATCGACGTGCATAACACATGTTCGAGCCATCTTGGTCGTTTGGATTTATTAGATTTGATTTTGCCATGCGCGCATTTGCTACTTGTTGTGTATGTTGTGCCGGTCATGCTCGCTCAGTTTAAGTGTTGTTTTTGGGCAAAATGTGCGAAGCCCGGGAATCGAACCCGGATCGATTGCTTGGAAGGCAACCATGATAACCATTACACCAGCTTCGCACCCAACGTTTACTACCTAAGCACCATACATACCACTTGATCCATCTTGAACAGGAATCGGGATACAACGGAGAACAACTTGTATGAACAGTATCGAACGTAACCGAACGGAACGGAATGCATGTCGATATCATGTGACTCGATCGACCGATTCAGTAGTATGAGGGGGAATAGAACGCGTGACAGCATATCAAGTGGGAACGCAGCATAAGAGGTCACCTGTGCTAATAGTAGTAGTAGTAGTAGTAGTAGTAGTAGTAGTAGTAGTAGTTGTAGTAGTGTCGTAGTAGTATTATTAGTGGTATTGTTAGTAATAGAAGTAGTAGAAGTAGTATTTTTAGTAGTAGTGTTAGTAATATTAATGGTGGTAGTATTAGTATTAGTAGTAGTAATAGTGGTACTAATAATTGTAGTAGTAGTAGTACTAGTAGTAGTATTTGTAGTAGTAATAGTATTATTTGTAGTAGCAGTATTAGTAGTAGTAGTAGTAGTAGTAGTGGTGGTGGTGGTGGTAGTGGTAGTGGTAGTATTAGCAGTAGTGTTGTGGTGTGTATATACTACTTGGTAAATAGTTGAGTGCTGAAAACGGAATTATGGACAATTGTGGATCAACGAAGGCCGCTATTTTCAACACTGCAAACACATTGAGGTAAAGGACGAAATGCAAACCACACGACTGCTCTTCCGTCTGCTAATGATTGTCTTCGAGTGAACAAAACAGGCTTCGTGCAAAGAAGCATGTTTGTAATATATATGGTTAATTTTGTCGATGTCCGAACGAGGTCGTGGAAATAAACAACCTATTAATGAGAAATGTCTTGCTCGTGTTGTTCTTCCTATTTATTCGGGCATCGCATGTCTATGGTTGTTGTATGGTGAGTGATTATGATTGGACTATTCGGGCGTGGTCTATTGGTTAGGAGTGCTGGCTGTGACCCAGGCGACCAGGGTTCGATTCCCGGTGCGGAAGTGTCATCATCTTAGCGCGTTCGACCACACCAAATGTGCAACTATGATCATGAAAGACAGCCAGGCAAATGTCACACAGTCAGTTCACTATCTAAATGATTGGATGAATAAATGAATGAAATGAATGTATCTGGCTTCACAATTACTACATCCAATCACCTGGTAGGCGAGTCTCTCTGCACCCGAACTCGGAAGTCTCACACGTCCTACTTGGCCGAGTCCATTGGTCAAGATTCTCATACCATTTTGTCATGTCATTTACTGACCACTTCGACCTACCCTCCAACCTCTAACTGTCTTCGAGTACAACGTACGAAAAGGGAGACGGTCGATCGACGTGCATAACACATGTTCGAGCCATCTTGGTCGTTTGGATTTATTAGATTTGATTTTGCCATGCGCGCATTTGCTACTTGTTGTGTATGTTGTGCCGGTCATGCTCGCTCAGTTTAAGTGTTGTTTTTGGGCAAAATGTGCGAAGCCCGGGAATCGAACCCGGATCGATTGCTTGGAAGGCAACCAGGATAACCATTACACCAGCTTCGCACCCAACGTTTACTACCTAAGCACCATACATACCACTTGATCCATCTTGAACAGGAATCGGGATACAACGGAGAACAACTTGTATGAACAGTATCGAACGGAACCGAACGGAACGGAATGCATGTCGATATCATGTGACTCGATCGACCGATTCAGTAGTATGAGGGGGAATAGAACGCGTGACAGCATATCAAGTGGGAACGCAGCATAAGAGGTCACCTGTGCTAATAGTAGTAGTAGTAGTAGTAGTAGTAGTAGTAGTAGTAGTAGTTGTAGTGTCGTAGTAGTATTATTAGTGGTATTGTTAGTAATAGAAGTAGTAGAAGTAGTATTTTTAGTAGTAGTGTTAGTAATATTAATGGTGGTAGTATTAGTATTAGTAGTAGTAATAGTGGTACTAATAATTGTAGTAGTAGTAGTACTAGTAGTAGTATTTGTAGTAGTAATAGTATTATTTGTAGTAGCAGTATTAGTAGTAGTAGTAGTAGTAGTAGTGGTGGTGGTGGTGGTAGTGGTAGTGGTAGTATTAGCAGTAGTGTTGTGGTGTGTATATACTACTTGGTAAATAGTTGAGTGCTGAAAACGGAATTATGGACAATTGTGGATCAACGAAGGCCGCTATTTTCAACACTGCAAACACATTGAGGTAAAGGACGAAATGCAAACCACACGACTGCTCTTCCGTCTGATAATGATTGTCTTCGAGTGAACAAAACAGGCTTCGTGCAAAGAAGCATGTTTGTAATATATATGGTTAATTTTGTCGATGTCCGAACGAGGTCGTGGAAATAAACAACCTATTAATGAGAAATGTCTTGCTCGTGTTGTTCTTCCTATTTATTCGGGCATCGCATGTCTATGGTTGTTGTATGGTGAGTGATTATGATTGGACTATTCGGGCGTGGTCTATTGGTTAGGAGTGCTGGCTGTGACCCAGGCGACCAGGGTTCGATTCCCGGTGCGGAAGTGTCATCATCTTAGCGCGTTCGACCACACCAAATGTGCAACTATGATCATGAAAGACAGCCAGGCAAATGTCACACAGTCAGTTCACTATCTAAATGATTGGATGAATAAATGAATGAAATGAATGTATCTGGCTTCACAATTACTACATCCAATCACCTGGTAGGCGAGTCTCTCTGCACCCGAACTCGGAAGTCTCACACGTCCTACTTGGCCGAGTCCATTGGTCAAGATTCTCATACCATTTTGTCATGTCATTTACTGACCACTTCGACCTACCCTCCAACCTCTAACTGTCTTCGAGTACAACGTACGAAAAGGGAGACGGTCGATCGACGTGCATAACACATGTTCGAGCCATCTTGGTCGTTTGGATTTATTAGATTTGATTTTGCCATGCGCGCATTTGCTACTTGTTGTGTATGTTGTGCCGGTCATGCTCGCTCAGTTTAAGTGTTGTTTTTGGGCAAAATGTGCGAAGCCCGGGAATCGAACCCGGATCGATTGCTTGGAAGGCAACCATGATAACCATTACACCAGCTTCGCACCCAACGTTTACTACTTAAGCACCATACATACCACTTGATCCATCTTGAACAGGAATCGGGATACAACGGAGAACAACTTGTATGAACAGTATCGAACGTAACCGAACGGAACGGAATGCATGTCGATATCATGTGACTCGATCGACCGATTCAGTAGTATGAGGGGGAATAGAACGCGTGACAGCATATCAAGTGGGAACGCAGCATAAGAGGTCACCTGTGCTAATAGTAGTAGTAGTAGTAGTAGTAGTAGTAGTAGTAGTAGTAGTTGTAGTAGTGTCGTAGTAGTATTATTAGTGGTATTGTTAGTAATAGAAGTAGTAGAAGTAGTATTTTTAGTAGTAGTGTTAGTAATATTAATGGTGGTAGTATTAGTATTAGTAGTAGTAATAGTGGTACTAATAATTGTAGTAGTAGTAGTACTAGTAGTAGTATTTGTAGTAGTAATAGTATTATTTGTAGTAGCAGTATTAGTAGTAGTAGTAGTAGTAGTAGTGGTGGTGGTGGTGGTAGTGGTAGTGGTAGTATTAGCAGTAGTGTTGTGGTGTGTATATACTACTTGGTAAATAGTTGAGTGCTGAAAACGGAATTATGGACAATTGTGGATCAACGAAGGCCGCTATTTTCAACACTGCAAACACATTGAGGTAAAGGACGAAATGCAAACCACACGACTGCTCTTCCGTCTGCTAATGATTGTCTTCGAGTGAACAAAACAGGCGTCGTGCAAAGAAGCATGTTTGTAATATATATGGTTAATTTTGTCGATGTCCGAACGAGGTCGTGGAAATAAACAACCTATTAATGAGAAATGTCTTGCTCGTGTTGTTCTTCCTATTTATTCGGGCATCGCATGTCTATGGTTGTTGTATGGTGAGTGATTATGATTGGACTATTCGGGCGTGGTCTATTGGTTAGGAGTGCTGGCTGTGACCCAGGCGACCAGGGTTCGATTCCCGGTGCGGAAGTGTCATCATCTTAGCGCGTTCGACCACACCAAATGTGCAACTATGATCATGAAAGACAGCCAGGCAAATGTCACACAGTCAGTTCACTATCTAAATGATTGGATGAATAAATGAATGAAATGAATGTATCTGGCTTCACAATTACTACATCCAATCACCTGGTAGGCGAGTCTCTCTGCACCCGAACTCGGAAGTCTCACACGTCCTACTTGGCCGAGTCCATTGGTCAAGATTCTCATACCATTTTGTCATGTCATTTACTGACCACTTCGACCTACCCTCCAACCTCTAACTGTCTTCGAGTACAACGTACGAAAAGGGAGACGGTCGATCGACGTGCATAACACATGTTCGAGCCATCTTGGTCGTTTGGATTTATTAGATTTGATTTTGCCATGCGCGCATTTGCTACTTGTTGTGTATGTTGTGCCGGTCATGCTCGCTCAGTTTAAGTGTTGTTTTTGGGCAAAATGTGCGAAGCCCGGGAATCGAACCCGGATCGACTGCTTGGAAGGCAACCATGATAACCATTACACCAGCTTCGCACTCAACGTTTACTACCTAAGCACCATACATACCACTTGATCCATCTTGAACAGGAATCGGGATACAACGGAGAACAACTTGTATGAACAGTATCGAACGGAACCGAACGGAACGGAATGCATGTCGATATCATGTGACTCGATCGACCGATTCAGTAGTATGAGGGGGAATAGAACGCGTGACAGCATATCAAGTGGGAACGCAGCATAAGAGGTCACCTGTGCTAATAGTAGTAGTAGTAGTAGTAGTAGTAGTAGTAGTAGTAGTAGTTGTAGTAGTGTCGTAGTAGTATTATTAGTGGTATTGTTAGTAATAGAAGTAGTAGAAGTAGTATTTTTAGTAGTAGTGTTAGTAATATTAATGGTGGTAGTATTAGTATTAGTAGTAGTAATAGTGGTACTAATAATTGTAGTAGTAGTAGTACTAGTAGTAGTATTTGTAGTAGTAATAGTATTATTTGTAGTAGCAGTATTAGTAGTAGTAGTAGTAGTAGTAGTGGTGGTGGTGGTGGTAGTGGTAGTGGTAGTATTAGCAGTAGTGTTGTGGTGTGTATATACTACTTGGTAAATAGTTGAGTGCTGAAAACGGAATTATGGACAATTGTGGATCAACGAAGGCCGCTATTTTCAACACTGCAAACACATTGAGGTAAAGGACGAAATGCAAACCACACGACTGCTCTTCCGTCTGCTAATGATTGTCTTCGAGTGAACAAAACAGGCGTCGTGCAAAGAAGCATGTTTGTAATATATATGGTTAATTTTGTCGATGTCCGAACGAGGTCGTGGAAATAAACAACCTATTAATGAGAAATGTCTTGCTCGTGTTGTTCTTCCTATTTATTCGGGCATTGCATGTCTATGGTTGTTGTATGGTGAGTGATTATGATTGGACTATTCGGGCGTGGTCTATTGGTTAGGAGTGCTGGCTGTGACCCAGGCGACCAGGGTTCGATTCCCGGTGCGGCAGTGTCATCATCTTAGCGCGTTCGACCACACCAAATGTGCAACTATGATCATGAAAGACAGCCAGGCAAATGTCACACAGTCAGTTCACTATCTAAATGATTGGATGAATAAATGAATGAAATGAATGTATCTGGCTTCACAATTACTACATCCAATCACCTGGTAGGCGAGTCTCTCTGCACCCGAACTCGGAAGTCTCACACGTCCTACTTGGCCGAGTCCATTGGTCAAGATTCTCATACCATTTTGTCATGTCATTTACTGACCACTTCGACCTACCCTCCAACCTCTAACTGTCTTCGAGTACAACGTACGAAAAGGGAGACGGTCGATCGACGTGCATAACACATGTTCGAGCCATCTTGGTCGTTTGGATTTATTAGATTTGATTTTGCCATGCGCGCATTTGCTACTTGTTGTGTATGTTGTGCCGGTCATGCTCGCTCAGTTTAAGTGTTGTTTTTGGGCAAAATGTGCGAAGCCCGGGAATCGAACCCGGATCGACTGCTTGGAAGGCAACCATGATAACCATTACACCAGCTTCGCACTCAACGTTCACTACCTAAGCACCATACATACCACTTGATCCATCTTGAACAGGAATCGGGATACAACGGAGAACAACTTGTATGAACAGTATCGAACGGAACCGAACGGAACGGAATGCATGTCGATATCATGTGACTCGATCGACCGATTCAGTAGTATGAGGGGGAATAGAACGCGTGACAGCATATCAAGTGGGAACGCAGCATAAGAGGTCACCTGTGCTAATAGTAGTAGTAGTAGTAGTGGTAGTAGTGTCGTGGTAGTATTATTAGTGGTATTATTAGTAATAGAAGTAGTAGTAGTAGTATTTTTAGTAGTAGTGTTAGTAATATTAATGGTGGTAGTATTAGTATTAGTAGTAGTAATAGTGGTACTAATAATTGTAGTAGTAGTAGTACCAGTAGTAGTATTTGTAGTAGTAGTAGTAGTAGTATTAGTGGTGGTGGTGGTAGTGGTAGTGGTAGTATTAGCAGTAGTGTTGTGGTGTGTATATACTACTTGGTAAATAGTTGAGTGCTGAAAACGGAATTATGGACAATTTTGGATCAACGAAGGCCGCTATTTTCAACACTGCAAACACATTGAGGTAAAGGACGAAATGCAAACCACACGACTGCTCTTCCGTCTGATAATGATTGTCTTCGAGTGAACAAAACAGGCGTCGTGCAAAGAAGCATGTTTGTAATATATATGGTTAATTTTGTCGATGTCCGAACGAGGTCGTGGAAATAAACAACCTATTAATGAGAAATGTCTTGCTCGTGTTGTTCTTCCTATTTATTCGGGCATTGCGTGTCTATGGTTGTTGTATGGTGAGTGATTATGACTAGACTATTCGGGCGTGGTCTATTGGTTAGGAGTGCTGGCTGTGACCCAGGCGACCAGGGTTCGATTCCCGGTGCAGCAGTGTCATCATCTTAGCGCGTTCGACCACACCAAATGTGCAACTATGATCATGAAAGACAGCCAGGCAAATGTCACACAGTCAGTTCACTATCTAAATGATTGGATGAATAAATGAATGAAATGAATGTATCTGGCTTCACAATTACTACATCCAATCACCTGGTAGGCGAGTCTCTCTGCACCCGAACTCGGAAGTCTCACACGTCCTACTTGGCCGAGTCCATTGGTCAAGATTCTCATACCATTTTGTCATGTCATTTACTGACCAATTCGACCTACCCTCCAACCTCTAACTGTCTTCGAGTACAACGTACGAAAAGGGAGACGGTCGATCGACGTGCATAACACATGTTCGAGCCATCTTGGTCGTTTGGATTTATTAGATTTGATTTTGCCATGCGCGCATTTGCTACTTGTTGTGTATGTTGTGCCGGTCATGCTCGCTCAGTTTAAGTGTTGTTTTTTTGGGCAAAATGTGCGAAGCCCGGGAATCGAACCCGGATCGATTGCTTGGAAGGCAACCATGATAACCATTACACCAGCTTCGCACCCAACGTTTACTACCTAAGCACCATACATACCACTTGATCCATCTTGAACAGGAATCGGGATACAACGGAGAACAACTTGTATGAACAGTATCGAACGGAACCGAACGGAACGGAATGCATGTCGATATCATGTGACTCGATCGACCGATTCAGTAGTATGAGGGGGAATAGAACGCGTGACAGCATATCAAGTGGGAACGCAGCATAAGAGGTCACCTGTGCTAATAGTAGTAGTAGTAGTAGTAGTAGTAGTAGTAGTAGTAGTAGTAGTAGTAGTAGTAGTAGTAGTAGTAGTAGTGTCGTAGTAGTATTATTAGTGGTATTAGTAGTAATAGAAGTAGTAGAAGTAGTATTTTTAGTAGTAGTGTTAGTAATATTAATGGTGGTAGTATTAGTATTAGTAGTAGTAATAGTGGTACTAATAATTGTAGTAGTAGTAGTACTAGTAGTAGTATTTGTAGTAGTAATAGTATTATTTGTAGTAGCAGTATTAGTAGTAGTAGTAGTAGTAGTAGTGGTGGTGGTGGTGGTAGTGGTAGTGGTAGTATTAGCAGTAGTGTTGTGGTGTGTATATACTACTTGGTAAATAGTTGAGTGCTGAAAACGGAATTATGGACAATTGTGGATCAACGAAGGCCGCTATTTTCAACACTGCAAACACATTGAGGTAAAGGACGAAATGCAAACCACACGACTGCTCTTCCGTCTGCTAATGATTGTCTTCGAGTGAACAAAACAGGCGTCGTGCAAAGAAGCATGTTTGTAATATATATGGTTAATTTTGTCGATGTCCGAACGAGGTCGTGGAAATAAACAACCTATTAATGAGAAATGTCTTGCTCGTGTTGTTCTTCCTATTTATTCGGGCATCGCATGTCTATGGTTGTTGTATGGTGAGTGATTATGATTGGACTATTCGGGCGTGGTCTATTGGTTAGGAGTGCTGGCTGTGACCCAGGCGACCAGGGTTCGATTCCCGGTGCAGCAGTGTCATCATCTTAGCGCGTTCGACCACACCAAATGTGCAACTATGATCATGAAAGACAGCCAGGCAAATGTCACACAGTCAGTTCACTATCTAAATGATTGGATGAATAAATGAATGAAATGAATGTATCTGGCTTCACAATTACTACATCCAATCACCTGGTAGGCGAGTCTCTCTGCACCCGAACTCGGAAGTCTCACACGTCCTACTTGGCCGAGTCCATTGGTCAAGATTCTCATACCATTTTGTCATGTCATTTACTGACCACTTCGACCTACCCTCCAACCTCTAACTGTCTTCGAGTACAACGTACGAAAAGGGAGACGGTCGATCGACGTGCATAACACATGTTCGAGCCATCTTGGTCGTTTGGATTTATTAGATTTGATTTTGCCATGCGCGCATTTGCTACTTGTTGTGTATGTTGTGCCGGTCATGCTCGCTCAGTTTAAGTGTTGTTTTTGGGCAAAATGTGCGAAGCCCGGGAATCGAACCCGGATCGATTGCTTGGAAGGCAACCATGATAACCATTACACCAGCTTCGCACCCAACGTTTACTACCTAAGCACCATACATACCACTTGATCCATCTTGAACAGGAATCGGGATACAACGGAGAACAACTTGTATGAACAGTATCGAACGTAACCGAACGGAACGGAATGCATGTCGATATCATGTGACTCGATCGACCGATTCAGTAGTATGAGGGGGAATAGAACGCGTGACAGCATATCAAGTGGGAACGCAGCATAAGAGGTCACCTGTGCTAATAGTAGTAGTAGTAGTAGTGGTAGTAGTGTCGTGGTAGTATGATTAGTGGTATTATTAGTAATAGAAGTAGTAGTAGTAGTATTCTTAGTAGTAGTGTTAGTAATATTAATGGTGGTAGTATTAGTATTAGTAGTAGTAATAGTGGTACTAATAATTGTAGTAGTAGTAGTACTAGTAGTAGTATTTGTAGTAGTAATAGTATTATTTGTAGTAGCAGTATTAGTAGTAGTAGTAGTAGTAGTAGTGGTGGTGGTGGTGGTAGTGGTAGTGGTAGTATTAGCAGTAGTGTTGTGGTGTGTATATACTACTTGGTAAATAGTTGAGTGCTGAAAACGGAATTATGGACAATTGTGGATCAACGAAGGCCGCTATTTTCAACACTGCAAACACATTGAGGTAAAGGACGAAATGCAAACCACACGACTGCTCTCCCGTCTGCTAATGATTGTCTTCGAGTGAACAAAACAGGCTTCGTGCAAAGAAGCATGTTTGTAATATATATGGTTAATTTTGTCGATGTCCGAACGAGGTCGTGGAAATAAACAACCTATTAATGAGAAATGTCTTGCTCGTGTTGTTCTTCCTATTTATTCGGGCATTGCATGTCTATGGTTGTTGTATGGTGAGTGATTATGATTGGACTATTCGGGCGTGGTCTATTGGTTAGGAGTGCTGGCTGTGACCCAGGCGACCAGGGTTCGATTCCCGGTGCAGCAGTGTCATCATCTTAGCGCGTTCGACCACACCAAATGTGCAACTATGATCATGAAAGACAGCCAGGCAAATGTCACACAGTCAGTTCACTATCTAAATGATTGGATGAATAAATGAATGAAATGAATGTATCTGGCTTCACAATTACTACATCCAATCACCTGGTAGGCGAGTCTCTCTGCACCCGAACTCGGAAGTCTCACACGTCCTACTTGGCCGAGTCCATTGGTCAAGATTCTCATACCATTTTGTCATGTCATTTACTGACCAATTCGACCTACCCTCCAACCTCTAACTGTCTTCGAGTACAACGTACGAAAAGGGAGACGGTCGATCGACGTGCATAACACATGTTCGAGCCATCTTGGTCGTTTGGATTTATTAGATTTGATTTTGCCATGCGCGCATTTGCTACTTGTTGTGTATGTTGTGCCGGTCATGCTCGCTCAGTTTAAGTGTTGTTTTTGGGCAAAATGTGCGAAGCCCGGGAATCGAACCCGGATCGATTGCTTGGAAGGCAACCATGATAACCATTACACCAGCTTCGCACCCAACGTTTACTACCTAAGCACCATACATACCACTTGATCCATCTTGAACAGGAATCGGGATACAACGGAGAACAACTTGTATGAACAGTATCGAACGGAACCGAACGGAACGGAATGCATGTCGATATCATGTGACTCGATCGACCGATTCAGTAGTATGAGGGGGAATAGAACGCGTGACAGCATATCAAGTGGGAACGCAGCATAAGAGGTCACCTGTGCTAATAGTAGTAGTAGTAGTAGTAGTAGTAGTAGTAGTAGTAGTAGTGTTGTATTAGTATTATTAGTGGTATTAGTAGTAATAGAAGTAGTAGTAGTAGTATTCTTAGTAGTAGTGTTAGTAATATTAATGGTGGTATTATTAGCATTAGTAGTAGTAATAGTGGTACTTATAATTGTAGTAGTAGTAGTACTAGTAGTAGTATTTGTAGTAGTAATAGTATTATTTGTAGTAGCAGTATTAGTAGTAGTAGTAGTAGTAGTAGTATTAGTGGTGGTGGTGGTAGTGGTAGTGGTAGTATTAGCAGTAGTGTTGTGGTGTGTATATACTACTTGGTAAATAGTTGAGTGCTGAAAACGGAATTATGGACAATTTTGGATCAACGAAGGCCGCTATTTTCAACACTGCAAACACATTGAGGTAAAGGACGAAATGCAAACCACACGACTGCTCTTCCGTCTGCTAATGATTGTCTTCGAGTGAACAAAACAGGCGTCGTGCAAAGAAGCATGTTTGTAATATATATGGTTAATTTTGTCGATGTCCGAACGAGGTCGTGGAAATAAACAACCTATTAGTGAGAAATGTCTTGCTCGTGTTGTTCTTCCTATTTATTCGGGCATCGCATGTCTATGGTTGTTGTATGGTGAGTGATTATGATTGGACTATTCGGGCGTGGTCTATTGGTTAGGAGTGCTGGCTGTGACCCAGGCGACCAGGGTTCGATTCCCGGTGCAGCAGTGTCATCATCTTAGCGCGTTCGACCACACCAAATGTGCAACTATGATCATGAAAGACAGCCAGGCAAATGTCACACAGTCAGTTCACTATCTAAATGATTGGATGAATAAATGAATGAAATGAATGTATCTGGCTTCACAATTACTACATCCAATCACCTGGTAGGCGAGTCTCTCTGCACCCGAACTCGGAAGTCTCACACGTCCTACTTGGCCGAGTCCATTGGTCAAGATTCTCATACCATTTTGTCATGTCATTTACTGACCAATTCGACCTACCCTCCAACCTCTAACTGTCTTCGAGTACAACGTACGAAAAGGGAGACGGTCGATCGACGTGCATAACACATGTTCGAGCCATCTTGGTCGTTTGGATTTATTAGATTTGATTTTGCCATGCGCGCATTTGCTACTTGTTGTGTATGTTGTGCCGGTCATGCTCGCTCAGTTTAAGTGTTGTTTTTGGGCAAAATGTGCGAAGCCCGGGAATCGAACCCGGATCGATTGCTTGGAAGTCAACCATGATAACCATTACACCAGCTTCGCACCCAACGTTTACTACCTAAGCACCATACATACCACTTGATCCATCTTGAACAGGAATCGGGATACAACGGAGAACAACTTGTATGAACAGTATCGAACGGAACCGAACGGAACGGAATGCATGTCGATATCATGTGACTCGATCGACCGATTCAGTAGTATGAGGGGGAATAGAACGCGTGACAGCATATCAAGTGGGAACGCAGCATAAGAGGTCACCTGTGCTAATAGTAGTAGTAGTAGTAGTAGTAGTAGTAGTAGTAGTAGTAGTAGTAGTAGTGGTGGTAGTAGTGTCGTATTAGTATTATTAGTGGTATTAGTAGTAATAGAAGTAGTAGTAGTAGTATTCTTAGTAGTAGTGTTAGTAATATTAATGGTGGTAGTATTAGTATTGATAGTAGTAATAGTGGTACTAATACTTGTAGTAGTAGTAGTACTAGTAGTAGTATTTGTAGTAGTAATAGTAGTATTTGTAGTAGCAGTATTAGTAGTAGTAGTTGTAGTAGTAGTGGTGGTGGTGGTGGTAGTGGTAGTGGTAGTATTAGCAGTAGTGTTGTGGTGTGTATATACTACTTGGTAAATAGTTGAGTGCTGAAAACGGAATTATGGACAATTTTGGATCAACGAAGGCCGCTATTTTCAACACTCCAAACACATTGAGGTAAAGGACGAAATGCAAACCACACGACTGCTCTTCCGTCTGCTAATGATTGTCTTCGAGTGAACAAAACAGGCGTCGTGCAAAGAAGCATGTTTGTAATATATATGGTTAATTTTGTCGATGTCCGAACGAGGTCGTGGAAATAAACAACCTATTAATGAGAAATGTCTTGCTCGTGTTGTTCTTCCTATTTATTCGGGCATCGCATGTCTATGGTTGTTGTATGGTGAGTGATTATGATTGGACTATTCGGGCGTGGTCTATTGGTTAGGAGGGCTAGCTGTGACCCAGGCGACCAGGGTTCGATTCCCGGTGCGACAGTGTCATCATCTTAGCGCGTTCGACCACACCAAATGTGCAACTATGATCATGAAAGACAGCCAGGCAAATGTCACACAGTCAGTTCACTATCTAAATGATTGGATGAATAAATGAATGAAATGAATGTATCTGGCTTCACAATTACTACATCCAATCACCTGGTAGGCGAGTCTCTCTGCACCCGAACTCGGAAGTCTCACACGTCCTACTTGGCCGAGTCCATTGGTCAAGATTCTCATACCATTTTGTCATGTCATTTACTGACCACTTCGACCTACCCTCCAACCTCTAACTGTCTTCGAGTACAACGTACGAAAAGGGAGACGGTCGATCGACGTGCATAACACATGTTCGAGCCATCTTGGTCGTTTGGATTTATTAGATTTGATTTTGCCATGCGCGCATTTGCTACTTGTTGTGTATGTTGTGCCGGTCATGCTCGCTCAGTTTAAGTGTTGTTTTTGGGCAAAATGTGCGAAGCCCGGGAATCGAACCCGGATCGATTGCTTGGAAGGCAACCATGATAACCATTACACCAGCTTCGCACCCAACGTTTACTACCTAAGCACCATACATACCACTTGATCCATCTTGAACAGGAATCGGGATACAACGGAGAACAACTTGTATGAACAGTATCGAACGGAACCGAACGGAACGGAATGCATGTCGATATCATGTGACTCGATCGACCGATTCAGTAGTATGAGGGGGAATAGAACGCGTGACAGCATATCAAGTGGGAACGCAGCATAAGAGGTCACCTGTGCTAATAGTAGTAGTAGTAGTAGTAGTAGTAGTAGTAGTAGTAGTAGTAGTAGTAGTGGTGGTAGTAGTGTCGTATTAGTATTATCAGTGGTATTAGTAGTAATAGAAGTAGTAGTAGTAGTATTCTTAGTAGTAGTGTTAGTAATATTAATGGTGGTAGTATTAGTATTAGTAGTAGTAATAGTGGTACTAATAATTGTAGTAGTAGTAGTACTAGTAGTAGTATTTGTAGTAGTAATAGTATTATTTGTAGTAGCAGTATTAGTAGTAGTAGTTGTAGTAGTAGTGGTGGTGGTGGTGGTAGTGGTAGTGGTAGTATTAGCAGTAGTGTTGTGGTGTGTATATACTACTTGGTAAATAGTTGAGTGCTGAAAACGGAATTATGGACAATTTTGGATCAACGAAGGCCGCTATTTTCAACACTCCAAACACATTGAGGTAAAGGACGAAATGCAAACCACACGACTGCTCTTCCGTCTGCTAATGATTGTCTTCGAGTGAACAAAACAGGCGTCGTGCAAAGAAGCATGTTTGTAATATATATGGTTAATTTTGTCGATGTCCGAACGAGGTCGTGGAAATAAACAACCTATTAATGAGAAATGTCTTGCTCGTGTTGTTCTTCCTATTTATTCGGGCATCGCATGTCTATGGTTGTTGTATGGTGAGTGATTATGATTGGACTATTCGGGCGTGGTCTATTGGTTAGGAGTGCTGGCTGTGACCCAGGCGACCAGGGTTCGATTCCCGGTGCGACAGTGTCATCATCTTAGCGCGTTCGACCACACCAAATGTGCAACTATGATCATGAAAGACAGCCAGGCAAATGTCACACAGTCAGTTCACTATCTAAATGATTGGATGAATAAATGAATGAAATGAATGTATCTGGCTTCACAATTACTACATCCAATCACCTGGTAGGCGAGTCTCTCTGCACCCGAACTCGGAAGTCTCACACGTCCTACTTGGCCGAGTCCATTGGTCAAGATTCTCATACCATTTTGTCATGTCATTTACTGACCACTTCGACCTACCCTCCAACCTCTAACTGTCTTCAAGTACAACGTACGAAAAGGGAGACGGTCGATCGACGTGCATAACACATGTTCGAGCCATCTTGGTCGTTTGGATTTATTAGATTTGATTTTGCCATGCGCGCATTTGCTACTTGTTGTGTATGTTGTGCCGGTCATGCTCGCTCAGTTTAAGTGTTGTTTTTGGGCAAAATGTGCGAAGCCCGGGAATCGAACCCGGATCGATTGCTTGGAAGGCAACCATGATAACCATTACACCAGCTTCGCACCCAACGTTTACTACCTAAGCACCATACATACCACTTGATCCATCTTGAACAGGAATCGGGATACAACGGAGAACAACTTGTATGAACAGTATCGAACGGAACCGAACGGAACGGAATGCATGTCGATATCATGTGACTCGATCGACCGATTCAGTAGTATGAGGGGGAATAGAACGCGTGACAGCATATCAAGTGGGAACGCAGCATAAGAGGTCACCTGTGCTAATAGTAGTAGTAGTAGTAGTAGTAGTAGTAGTAGTAGTAGTGGTGGTAGTAGTGTCGTATTAGTATTATTAGTGGTATTAGTAGTAATAGAAGTAGTAGTAGTAGTATTCTTAGTAGTAGTGTTAGTAATATTAATGGTGGTAGTATTAGTATTAGTAGTAGTAATAGTGGTACTAATAATTGTAGTAGTAGTAGTACTAGTAGTAGTATTTGTAGTAGTAATAGTATTATTTGTAGTAGCAGTATTAGTAGTAGTAGTTGTAGTAGTAGTGGTGGTGGTGGTGGTAGTGGTAGTGGTAGTATTAGCAGTAGTGTTGTGGTGTGTATATACTACTTGGTAAATAGTTGAGTGCTGAAAACGGAATTATGGACAATTTTGGATCAACGAAGGCCGCTATTTTCAACACTCCAAACACATTGAGGTAAAGGACGAAATGCAAACCACACGACTGCTCTTCCGTCTGCTAATGATTGTCTTCGAGTGAACAAAACAGGCGTCGTGCAAAGAAGCATGTTTGTAATATATATGGTTAATTTTGTCGATGTCCGAACGAGGTCGTGGAAATAAACAACCTATTAATGAGAAATGTCTTGCTCGTGTTGTTCTTCCTATTTATTCGGGCATCGCATGTCTATGGTTGTTGTATGGTGAGTGATTATGATTGGACTATTCGGGCGTGGTCTATTGGTTAGGAGGGCTAGCTGTGACCCAGGCGACCAGGGTTCGATTCCCGGTGCGACAGTGTCATCATCTTAGCGCGTTCGACCACACCAAATGTGCAACTATGATCATGAAAGACAGCCAGGCAAATGTCACACAGTCAGTTCACTATCTAAATGATTGGATGAATAAATGAATGAAATGAATGTATCTGGCTTCACAATTACTACATCCAATCACCTGGTAGGCGAGTCTCTCTGCACCCGAACTCGGAAGTCTCACACGTCCTACTTGGCCGAGTCCATTGGTCAAGATTCTCATACCATTTTGTCATGTCATTTACTGACCACTTCGACCTACCCTCCAACCTCTAACTGTCTTCGAGTACAACGTACGAAAAGGGAGACGGTCGATCGACGTGCATAACACATGTTCGAGCCATCTTGGTCGTTTGGATTTATTAGATTTGATTTTGCCATGCGCGCATTTGCTACTTGTTGTGTATGTTGTGCCGGTCATGCTCGCTCAGTTTAAGTGTTGTTTTTGGGCAAAATGTGCGAAGCCCGGGAATCGAACCCGGATCGATTGCTTGGAAGGCAACCATGATAACCATTACACCAGCTTCGCACCCAACGTTTACTACCTAAGCACCATACATACCACTTGATCCATCTTGAACAGGAATCGGGATACAACGGAGAACAACTTGTATGAACAGTATCGAACGGAACCGAACGGAACGGAATGCATGTCGATATCATGTGACTCGATCGACCGATTCAGTAGTATGAGAGGGAATAGAACGCGTGACAGCATATCAAGTGGGAACGCAGCATAAGAGGTCACCTGTGCTAATAGTAGTAGTAGTAGTAGTAGTAGTAGTAGTAGTAGTAGTAGTAGTAGTAGTATTAGTGGTATTAGTAGTAATAGAAGTAGTAGTAGTAGTATTCTTAGTAGTAGTGTTAGTAATATTAATGGTGGTAGTATTAGTATTAGTAGTAGTAATAGTGGTACTAATAATTGTAGTAGTAGTAGTAGTACCAGTAGTAGTATTTGTAGTAGTAATAGTAGTATTTGTATCAGTATTAGTAGTAGTAGTATTAGTAGTGGTGGTGGTAGTGGTAGTGGTAGTATTAGCAGTAGTGTTGTGGTGTGTATATACTACTTGGTAAATAGTTGAGTGCTGAAAACGGAATTATGGACAATTTTGGATCAACGAAGGCCGCTATTTTCAACACTCCAAACACATTGAGGTAAAGGACGAAATGCAAACCACACGACTGCTCTTCCGTCTGCTAATGATTGTCTTCGAGTGAACAAAACAGGCGTCGTGCAAAGAAGCATGTTTGTAATATATATGGTTAATTTTGTCGATGTCCGAACGAGGTCGTGGAAATAAACAACCTATTAATGAGAAATGTCTTGCTCGTGTTGTTCTTCCTATTTATTCGGGCATCGCATGTCTATGGTTGTTGTATGGTGAGTGATTATGATTGGACTATTCGGGCGTGGTCTATTGGTTAGGAGGGCTAGCTGTGACCCAGGCGACCAGGGTTCGATTCCCGGTGCGACAGTGTCATCATCTTAGCGCGTTCGACCACACCAAATGTGCAACTATGATCATGAAAGACAGCCAGGCAAATGTCACACAGTCAGTTCACTATCTAAATGATTGGATGAATAAATGAATGAAATGAATGTATCTGGCTTCACAATTACTACATCCAATCACCTGGTAGGCGAGTCTCTCTGCACCCGAACTCGGAAGTCTCACACGTCCTACTTGGCCGAGTCCATTGGTCAAGATTCTCATACCATTTTGTCATGTCATTTACTGACCACTTCGACCTACCCTCCAACCTCTAACTGTCTTCAAGTACAACGTACGAAAAGGGAGACGGTCGATCGACGTGCATAACACATGTTCGAGCCATCTTGGTCGTTTGGATTTATTAGATTTGATTTTGCCATGCGCGCATTTGCTACTTGTTGTGTATGTTGTGCCGGTCATGCTCGCTCAGTTTAAGTGTTGTTTTTGGGCAAAATGTGCGAAGCCCGGGAATCGAACCCGGATCGATTGCTTGGAAGGCAACCATGATAACCATTACACCAGCTTCGCACCCAACGTTTACTACCTAAGCACCATACATACCACTTGATCCATCTTGAACAGGAATCGGGATACAACGGAGAACAACTTGTATGAACAGTATCGAACGGAACCGAACGGAACGGAATGCATGTCGATATCATGTGACTCGATCGACCGATTCAGTAGTATGAGAGGGAATAGAACGCGTGACAGCATATCAAGTGGGAACGCAGCATAAGAGGTCACCTGTGCTAATAGTAGTAGTAGTAGTAGTAGTAGTAGTAGTAGTAGTAGTAGTAGTAGTATTAGTGGTATTAGTAGTAATAGAAGTAGTAGTAGTAGTATTCTTAGTAGTAGTGTTAGTAATATTAATGGTGGTAGTATTAGTATTAGTAGTAGTAATAGTGGTACTAATAATTGTAGTAGTAGTAGTAGTACCAGTAGTAGTATTTGTAGTAGTAATAGTAGTATTTGTATCAGTATTAGTAGTAGTAGTATTAGTAGTGGTGGTGGTAGTGGTAGTGGTAGTATTAGCAGTAGTGTTGTGGTGTGTATATACTACTTGGTAAATAGTTGAGTGCTGAAAACGGAATTATGGACAATTTTGGATCAACGAAGGCCGCTATTTTCAACACTCCAAACACATTGAGGTAAAGGACGAAATGCAAACCACACGACTGCTCTTCCGTCTGATAATGATTGTCTTCGAGTGAACAAAACAGGCTTCGTGCAAAGAAGCATGTTTGTAATATATATGGTTAATTTTGTCGATGTCCGAACGAGGTCGTGGAAATAAACAACCTATTAATGAGAAATGTCTTGCTCGTGTTGTTCTTCCTATTTATTCGGGCATCGCATGTCTATGGTTGTTGTATGGTGAGTGATTATGATTGGACTATTCGGGCGTGGTCTATTGGTTAGGAGTGCTGGCTGTGACCCAGGCGACCAGGGTTCGATTCCCGGTGCGGAAGTGTCATCATCTTAGCGCGTTCGACCACACCAAATGTGTAACTATGATCATGAAAGACAGCCAGGCAAATGTCACACAGTCAGTTCACTATCTAAATGATTGGATGAATAAATGAATGAAATGAATGTATCTGGCTTCACAATTACTACATCCAATCACCTGGTAGGCGAGTCTCTCTGCACCCGAACTCGGAAGTCTCACACGTCCTACTTGGCCGAGTCCATTGGTCAAGATTCTCATACCATTTTGTCATGTCATTTACTGACCACTTCGACCTACCCTCCAACCTCTAACTGTCTTCGAGTACAACGTACGAAAAGGGAGACGGTCGATCGACGTGCATAACACATGTTCGAGCCATCTTGGTCGTTTGGATTTATTAGATTTGATTTTGCCATGCGCGCATTTGCTACTTGTTGTGTATGTTGTGCCGGTCATGCTCGCTCAGTTTAAGTGTTGTTTTTGGGCAAAATGTGCGAAGCCCGGGAATCGAACCCGGATCGATTGCTTGGAAGGCAACCATGATAACCATTACACCAGCTTCGCACCCAACGTTTACTACCTAAGCACCATACATACCACTTGATCCATCTTGAACAGGAATCGGGATACAACGGAGAACAACTTGTATGAACAGTATCGAACGGAACCGAACGGAACGGAATGCATGTCGATATCATGTGACTCGATCGACCGATTCAGTAGTATGAGAGGGAATAGAACGCGTGACAGCATATCAAGTGGGAACGCAGCATAAGAGGTCACCTGTGCTAATAGTAGTAGTAGTAGTAGTAGTAGTAGTAGTAGTAGTAGTAGTGTCGTAGTAGTATTATTAGTGGTATTATTAGTAATAGAAGTAGTAGTAGTAGTATTCTTAGTAGTAGTGTTAGTAATATTAATGGTGGTAGTATTAGTATTAGTAGTAGTAATAGTGGTACTAATAATTGTAGTAGTAGTAGTACCAGTAGTAGTATTTGTAGTAGTAATAGTAGTATTTGTAGTAGTAGTAGTAGTAGTAGTATTAGTGGTGGTGGTGGTAGTGGTAGTGGTAGTATTAGCAGTAGTGTTGTGGTGTGTATATACTACTTGGTAAATAGTTGAGTGCTGAAAACGGAATTATGGACAATTTTGGATCAACGAAGGCCGCTATTTTCAACACTCCAAACACATTGAGGTAAAGGACGAAATGCAAACCACACGACTGCTCTTCCGTCTGATAATGATTGTCTTCGAGTGAACAAAACAGGCTTCGTGCAAAGAAGCATGTTTGTAATATATATGGTTAATTTTGTCGATGTCCGAACGAGGTCGTGGAAATAAACAACCTATTAATGAGAAATGTCTTGCTCGTGTTGTTCTTCCTATTTATTCGGGCATCGCATGTCTATGGTTGTTGTATGGTGAGTGATTATGATTGGACTATTCGGGCGTGGTCTATTGGTTAGGAGTGCTGGCTGTGACCCAGGCGACCAGGGTTCGATTCCCGGTGCGACAGTGTCATCATCTTAGCGCGTTCGACCACACCAAATGTGCAACTATGATCATGAAAGACAGCCAGGCAAATGTCACACAGTCAGTTCACTATCTAAATGATTGGATGAATAAATGAATGAAATGAATGTATCTGGCTTCACAATTACTACATCCAATCACCTGGTAGGCGAGTCTCTCTGCACCCGAACTCGGAAGTCTCACACGTCCTACTTGGCCGAGTCCATTGGTCAAGATTCTCATACCATTTTGTCATGTCATTTACTGACCACTTCGACCTACCCTCCAACCTCTAACTGTCTTCGAGTACAACGTACGAAAAGGGAGACGGTCGATCGACGTGCATAACACATGTTCGAGCCATCTTGGTCGTTTGGATTTATTAGATTTGATTTTGCCATGCGCGCATTTGCTACTTGTTGTGTATGTTGTGCCGGTCATGCTCGCTCAGTTTAAGTGTTGTTTTTGGGCAAAATGTGCGAAGCCCGGGGATCGAACCCGGATCGATTGCTTGGAAGGCAACCATGATAACCATTACACCAGCTTCGCACCCAACGTTTACTACCTAAGCACCATACATACCACTTGATCCATCTTGAACAGGAATCGGGATACAACGGAGAACAACTTGTATGAACAGTATCGAACGGAACCGAACGGAACGGAATGCATGTCGATATCATGTGACTCGATCGACCGATTCAGTAGTATGAGGGGGAATAGAACGCGTGACAGCATATCAAGTGGGAACGCAGCATAAGAGGTCACCTGTGCTAATAGTAGTAGTAGTAGTAGTAGTAGTAGTAGTAGTAGTAGTAGTAGTAGTAGTGTCGTAGTAGTATTATTAGTGGTATTAGTAGTAATAGAAGTAGTAGTAGTAGTATTCTTAGTAGTAGTGTTAGTAATATTAATGGTGGTAGTATTAGTATTAGTAGTAGTAATAGTGGTACTAATAATTGTAGTAGTAGTAGTACTAGTAGTAGTATTTGCAGTAGTAATAGTAGTATTTGTAGTAGTAGTAATAGTAGTAGTATTAGTGGTGGTGGTGGTAGTGGTAGTGGTAGTATTAGCAGTAGTGTTGTGGTGTGTATATACTACTTGGTAAATAGTTGAGTGCTGAAAACGGAATTATGGACAATTTTGGATCAACGAAGGCCGCTATTTTCAACACTCCAAACACATTGAGGTAAAGGACGAAATGCAAACCACACGACTGCTCTTCCGTCTGATAATGATTGTCTTCGAGTGAACAAAACAGGCTTCGTGCAAAGAAGCATGTTTGTAATATATATGGTTAATTTTGTCGATGTCCGAACGAGGTCGTGGAAATAAACAACCTATTAATGAGAAATGTCTTGCTCGTGTTGTTCTTCCTATTTATTCGGGCATCGCATGTCTATGGTTGTTGTATGGTGAGTGATTATGATTGGACTATTCGGGCGTGGTCTATTGGTTAGGAGTGCTGGCTGTGACCCAGGCGACCAGGGTTCGATTCCCGGTGCGGAAGTGTCATCATCTTAGCGCGTTCGACCACACCAAATGTGCAACTATGATCATGAAAGACAGCCAGGCAAATGTCACACAGTCAGTTCACTATCTAAATGATTGGATGAATAAATGAATGAAATGAATGTATCTGGCTTCACAATTACTACATCCAATCACCTGGTAGGCGAGTCTCTCTGCACCCGAACTCGGAAGTCTCACACGTCCTACTTGGCCGAGTCCATTGGTCAAGATTCTCATACCATTTTGTCATGTCATTTACTGACCACTTCGACCTACCCTCCAACCTCTAACTGTCTTCGAGTACAACGTACGAAAAGGGAGACGGTCGATCGACGTGCATAACACATGTTCGAGCCATCTTGGTCGTTTGGATTTATTAGATTTGATTTTGCCATGCGCGCATTTGCTACTTGTTGTGTATGTTGTGCCGGTCATGCTCGCTCAGTTTAAGTGTTGTTTTTGGGCAAAATGTGCGAAGCCCGGGAATCGAACCCGGATCGATTGCTTGGAAGGCAACCATGATAACCATTACACCAGCTTCGCACCCAACGTTTACTACCTAAGCACCATACATACCACTTGATCCATCTTGAACAGGAATCGGGATACAACGGAGAACAACTTGTATGAACAGTATCGAACGGAACCGAACGGAACGGAATGCATGTCGATATCATGTGACTCGATCGACCGATTCAGTAGTATGAGAGGGAATAGAACGCGTGACAGCATATCAAGTGGGAACGCAGCATAAGAGGTCACCTGTGCTAGTTGTAGTAGTAGTAGTAGTAGTAGTAGTAGTAGTAGTAGTGTCGTAGTAGTATTATTAGTGGTATTAGTAGTAATAGAAGTAGTAGTAGTAGTATTCTTAGTAGTAGTGTTAGTAATATTAATGGTGGTAGTATTAGTATTAGTAGTAGTAATAGTGGTACTAATAATTGTAGTAGTAGTAGTACCAGTAGTAGTATTTGTAGTAGTAATAGTAGTATTTGTAGTAGTAGTAGTAGTAGTAGTATTAGTGGTGGTGGTGGTAGTGGTAGTGGTAGTATTAGCAGTAGTGTTGTGGTGTGTATATACTACTTGGTAAATAGTTGAGTGCTGAAAACGGAATTATGGACAATTTTGGATCAACGAAGGCCGCTATTTTCAACACTCCAAACACATTGAGGTAAAGGACGAAATGCAAACCACACGACTGCTCTTCCGTCTGATAATGATTGTCTTCGAGTGAACAAAACAGGCTTCGTGCAAAGAAGCATGTTTGTAATATATATGGTTAATTTTGTCGATGTCCGAACGAGGTCGTGGAAATAAACAACCTATTAATGAGAAATGTCTTGCTCGTGTTGTTCTTCCTATTTATTCGGGCATCGCATGTCTATGGTTGTTGTATGGTGAGTGATTATGATTGGACTATTCGGGCGTGGTCTATTGGTTAGGAGTGCTGGCTGTGACCCAGGCGACCAGGGTTCGATTCCCGGTGCGACAGTGTCATCATCTTAGCGCGTTCGACCACACCAAATGTGCAACTATGATCATGAAAGACAGCCAGGCAAATGTCACACAGTCAGTTCACTATCTAAATGATTGGATGAATAAATGAATGAAATGAATGTATCTGGCTTCACAATTACTACATCCAATCACCTGGTAGGCGAGTCTCTCTGCACCCGAACTCGGAAGTCTCACACGTCCTACTTGGCCGAGTCCATTGGTCAAGATTCTCATACCATTTTGTCATGTCATTTACTGACCACTTCGACCTACCCTCCAACCTCTAACTGTCTTCGAGTACAACGTACGAAAAGGGAGACGGTCGATCGACGTGCATAACACATGTTCGAGCCATCTTGGTCGTTTGGATTTATTAGATTTGATTTTGCCATGCGCGCATTTGCTACTTGTTGTGTATGTTGTGCCGGTCATGCTCGCTCAGTTTAAGTGTTGTTTTTGGGCAAAATGTGCGAAGCCCGGGGATCGAACCCGGATCGATTGCTTGGAAGGCAACCATGATAACCATTACACCAGCTTCGCACCCAACGTTTACTACCTAAGCACCATACATACCACTTGATCCATCTTGAACAGGAATCGGGATACAACGGAGAACAACTTGTATGAACAGTATCGAACGGAACCGAACGGAACGGAATGCATGTCGATATCATGTGACTCGATCGACCGATTCAGTAGTATGAGGGGGAATAGAACGCGTGACAGCATATCAAGTGGGAACGCAGCATAAGAGGTCACCTGTGCTAATAGTAGTAGTAGTAGTAGTAGTAGTAGTAGTAGTAGTAGTAGTAGTAGTAGTGTCGTAGTAGTATTATTAGTGGTATTAGTAGTAATAGAAGTAGTAGTAGTAGTATTCTTAGTAGTAGTGTTAGTAATATTAATGGTGGTAGTATTAGTATTAGTAGTAGTAATAGTGGTACTAATAATTGTAGTAGTAGTAGTACTAGTAGTAGTATTTGCAGTAGTAATAGTAGTATTTGTAGTAGTAGTAATAGTAGTAGTATTAGTGGTGGTGGTGGTAGTGGTAGTGGTAGTATTAGCAGTAGTGTTGTGGTGTGTATATACTACTTGGTAAATAGTTGAGTGCTGAAAACGGAATTATGGACAATTTTGGATCAACGAAGGCCGCTATTTTCAACACTGCAAACACATTGAGGTAAAGGACGAAATGCAAACCACACGACTGCTCTTCCGTCTGATAATGATTGTCTTCGAGTGAACAAAACAGGCTTCGTGCAAAGAAGCATGTTTGTAATATATATGGTTAATTTTGTCGATGTCCGAACGAGGTCGTGGAAATAAACAACCTATTAATGAGAAATGTCTTGCTCGTGTTGTTCTTCCTATTTATTCGGGCATCGCATGTCTATGGTTGTTGTATGGTGAGTGATTATGATTGGACTATTCGGGCGTGGTCTATTGGTTAGGAGTGCTGGCTGTGACCCAGGCGACCAGGGTTCGATTCCCGGTGCGGCAGTGTCATCATCTTAGCGCGTTCGACCACACCAAATGTGCAACTATGATCATGAAAGACAGCCAGGCAAATGTCACACAGTCAGTTCACTATCTAAATGATTGGATGAATAAATGAATGAAATGAATGTATCTGGCTTCACAATTACTACATCCAATCACCTGGTAGGCGAGTCTCTCTGCACCCGAACTCGGAAGTCTCACACGTCCTACTTGGCCGAGTCCATTGGTCAAGATTCTCATACCATTTTGTCATGTCATTTACTGACCACTTCGACCTACCCTCCAACCTCTAACTGTCTTCGAGTACAACGTACGAAAAGGGAGACGGTCGATCGACGTGCATAACACATGTTCGAGCCATCTTGGTCGTTTGGATTTATTAGATTTGATTTTGCCATGCGCGCATTTGCTACTTGTTGTGTATGTTGTGCCGGTCATGCTCGCTCAGTTTAAGTGTTGTTTTTAGGCAAAATGTGCGAAGCCCGGGAATCGAACCCGGATCGATTGCTTGGAAGGCAACCATGATAACCATTACACCAGCTTCGCACCCAACGTTTACTACCTAAGCACCATACATACCACTTGATCCATCTTGAACAGGAATCGGGATACAACGGAGAACAACTTGTATGAACAGTATCGAACGGAACCGAACGGAACGGAATGCATGTCGATATCATGTGACTCGATCGACCGATTCAGTAGTATGAGAGGGAATAGAACGCGTGACAGCATATCAAGTGGGAACGCAGCATAAGAGGTCACCTGTGCTAATAGTAGTAGTAGTAGTAGTAGTAGTAGTAGTAGTAGTAGTAGTAGTAGTAGTAGTAGTAGTAGTGTCGTAGTAGTATTAATAGTGGTATTAGTAGTAATAGAAGTAGTAGTAGTAGTATTCTTAGTAGTAGTGTTAGTAATATTAATGGTGGTAGTATTAGTATTAGTAGTAGTAATAGTGGTACTAATAATTGTAGTAGTAGTAGTACTAGTAGTAGTATTTGTAGTAGTAATAGTAGTATTTGTAGTAGTAGTAGTAGTAGTAGTAGTATTAGTGGTGGTGGTGGTAGTGGTAGTGGTAGTATTAGCAGTAGTGTTGTGGTGTGTATATACTACTTGGTAAATAGTTGAGTGCTGAAAACGGAATTATGGACAATTTTGGATCAACGAAGGCCGCTATTTTCAACACTGCAAACACATTGAGGTAAAGGACGAAATGCAAACCACACGACTGCTCTTCCGTCTGATAATGATTGTCTTCGAGTGAACAAAACAGGCTTCGTGCAAAGAAGCATGTTTGTAATATATATGGTTAATTTTGTCGATGTCCGAACGAGGTCGTGGAAATAAACAACCTATTAATGAGAAATGTCTTGCTCGTGTTGTTCTTCCTATTTATTCGGGCATCGCATGTCTATGGTTGTTGTATGGTGAGTGATTATGATTGGACTATTCGGGCGTGGTCTATTGGTTAGGAGTGCTGGCTGTGACCCAGGCGACCAGGGTTCGATTCCCGGTGCGGCAGTGTCATCATCTTAGCGCGTTCGACCACACCAAATGTGCAACTATGATCATGAAAGACAGCCAGGCAAATGTCACACAGTCAGTTCACTATCTAAATGATTGGATGAATAAATGAATGAAATGAATGTATCTGGCTTCACAATTACTACATCCAATCACCTGGTAGGCGAGTCTCTCTGCACCCGAACTCGGAAGTCTCACACGTCCTACTTGGCCGAGTCCATTGGTCAAGATTCTCATACCATTTTGTCATGTCATTTACTGACCACTTCGACCTACCCTCCAACCTCTAACTGTCTTCGAGTACAACGTACGAAAAGGGAGACGGTCGATCGACGTGCATAACACATGTTCGAGCCATCTTGGTCGTTTGGATTTATTAGATTTGATTTTGCCATGCGCGCATTTGCTACTTGTTGTGTATGTTGTGCCGGTCATGCTCGCTCAGTTTAAGTGTTGTTTTTGGGCAAAATGTGCGAAGCCCGGGAATCGAACCCGGATCGATTGCTTGGAAGGCAACCATGATAACCATTACACCAGCTTCGCACCCAACGTTTACTACCTAAGCACCATACATACCACTTGATCCATCTTGAACAGGAATCGGGATACAACGGAGAACAACTTGTATGAACAGTATCGAACGGAACCGAACGGAACGGAATGCATGTCGATATCATGTGACTCGATCGACCGATTCAGTAGTATGAGAGGGAATAGAACGCGTGACAGCATATCAAGTGGGAACGCAGCATAAGAGGTCACCTGTGCTAATAGTAGTAGTAGTAGTAGTAGTAGTAGTAGTAGTAGTGTCGTAGTAGTATTATTAGTGGTATTAGTAGTAATAGAAGTAGTAGTAGTAGTATTCTTAGTAGTAGTGTTAGTAATATTAATGGTGGTAGTATTAGTATTAGTAGTAGTAATAGTGGTACTAATAATTGTAGTAGTAGTAGTACTAGTAGTAGTATTTGTAGTAGTAATAGTAGTATTTGTAGTAGTAGTAGTAGTAGTAGTATTAGTGGTGGTGGTGGTAGTGGTAGTGGTAGTATTAGCAGTAGTGTTGTGGTGTGTATATACTACTTGGTAAATAGTTGAGTGCTGAAAACGGAATTATGGACAATTTTGGATCAACGAAGGCCGCTATTTTCAACACTGCAAACACATTGAGGTAAAGGACGAAATGCAAACCACACGACTGCTCTTCCGTCTGATAATGATTGTCTTCGAGTGAACAAAACAGGCTTCGTGCAAAGAAGCATGTTTGTAATATATATGGTTAATTTTGTCGATGTCCGAACGAGGTCGTGGAAATAAACAACCTATTAATGAGAAATGTCTTGCTCGTGTTGTTCTTCCTATTTATTCGGGCATCGCATGTCTATGGTTGTTGTATGGTGAGTGATTATGATTGGACTATTCGGGCGTGGTCTATTGGTTAGGAGTGCTGGCTGTGACCCAGGCGACCAGGGTTCGATTCCCGGTGCGGCAGTGTCATCATCTTAGCGCGTTCGACCACACCAAATGTGCAACTATGATCATGAAAGACAGCCAGGCAAATGTCACACAGTCAGTTCACTATCTAAATGATTGGATGAATAAATGAATGAAATGAATGTATCTGGCTTCACAATTACTACATCCAATCACCTGGTAGGCGAGTCTCTCTGCACCCGAACTCGGAAGTCTCACACGTCCTACTTGGCCGAGTCCATTGGTCAAGATTCTCATACCATTTTGTCATGTCATTTACTGACCACTTCGACCTACCCTCCAACCTCTAACTGTCTTCGAGTACAACGTACGAAAAGGGAGACGGTCGATCGACGTGCATAACACATGTTCGAGCCATCTTGGTCGTTTGGATTTATTAGATTTGATTTTGCCATGCGCGCATTTGCTACTTGTTGTGTATGTTGTGCCGGTCATGCTCGCTCAGTTTAAGTGTTGTTTTTGGGCAAAATGTGCGAAGCCCGGGGATCGAACCCGGATCGATTGCTTGGAAGGCAACCATGATAACCATTACACCAGCTTCGCACCCAACGTTTACTACCTAAGCACCATACATACCACTTGATCCATCTTGAACAGGAATCGGGATACAACGGAGAACAACTTGTATGAACAGTATCGAACGGAACCGAACGGAACGGAATGCATGTCGATATCATGTGACTCGATCGACCGATTCAGTAGTATGAGAGGGAATAGAACGCGTGACAGCATATCAAGTGGGAACGCAGCATAAGAGGTCACCTGTGCTAATAGTAGTAGTAGTAGTAGTAGTAGTAGTAGTAGTAGTAGTAGTAGTAGTAGTAGTAGTGTCGTAGTAGTATTAATAGTGGTATTAGTAGTAATAGAAGTAGTAGTAGTAGTATTCTTAGTAGTAGTGTTAGTAATATTAATGGTGGTAGTATTAGTATTAGTAGTAGTAATAGTGGTACTAATAATTGTAGTAGTAGTAGTACTAGTAGTAGTATTTGTAGTAGTAATAGTAGTATTTGTAGTAGTAGTAGTAGTAGTAGTAGTATTAGTGGTGGTGGTGGTAGTGGTAGTGGTAGTATTAGCAGTAGTGTTGTGGTGTGTATATACTACTTGGTAAATAGTTGAGTGCTGAAAACGGAATTATGGACAATTTTGGATCAACGAAGGCCGCTATTTTCAACACTGCAAACACATTGAGGTAAAGGACGAAATGCAAACCACACGACTGCTCTTCCGTCTGATAATGATTGTCTTCGAGTGAACAAAACAGGCTTCGTGCAAAGAAGCATGTTTGTAATATATATGGTTAATTTTGTCGATGTCCGAACGAGGTCGTGGAAATAAACAACCTATTAATGAGAAATGTCTTGCTCGTGTTGTTCTTCCTATTTATTCGGGCATCGCATGTCTATGGTTGTTGTATGGTGAGTGATTATGATTGGACTATTCGGGCGTGGTCTATTGGTTAGGAGTGCTGGCTGTGACCCAGGCGACCAGGGTTCGATTCCCGGTGCGGCAGTGTCATCATCTTAGCGCGTTCGACCACACCAAATGTGCAACTATGATCATGAAAGACAGCCAGGCAAATGTCACACAGTCAGTTCACTATCTAAATGATTGGATGAATAAATGAATGAAATGAATGTATCTGGCTTCACAATTACTACATCCAATCACCTGGTAGGCGAGTCTCTCTGCACCCGAACTCGGAAGTCTCACACGTCCTACTTGGCCGAGTCCATTGGTCAAGATTCTCATACCATTTTGTCATGTCATTTACTGACCACTTCGACCTACCCTCCAACCTCTAACTGTCTTCGAGTACAACGTACGAAAAGGGAGACGGTCGATCGACGTGCATAACACATGTTCGAGCCATCTTGGTCGTTTGGATTTATTAGATTTGATTTTGCCATGCGCGCATTTGCTACTTGTTGTGTATGTTGTGCCGGTCATGCTCGCTCAGTTTAAGTGTTGTTTTTAGGCAAAATGTGCGAAGCCCGGGAATCGAACCCGGATCGATTGCTTGGAAGGCAACCATGATAACCATTACACCAGCTTCGCACCCAACGTTTACTACCTAAGCACCATACATACCACTTGATCCATCTTGAACAGGAATCGGGATACAACGGAGAACAACTTGTATGAACAGTATCGAACGGAACCGAACGGAACGGAATGCATGTCGATATCATGTGACTCGATCGACCGATTCAGTAGTATGAGAGGGAATAGAACGCGTGACAGCATATCAAGTGGGAACGCAGCATAAGAGGTCACCTGTGCTAATAGTAGTAGTAGTAGTAGTAGTAGTAGTAGTAGTAGTAGTAGTAGTAGTAGTGTCGTAGTAGTATTATTAGTGGTATTAGTAGTAATAGAAGTAGTAGTAGTAGTATTCTTAGTAGTAGTGTTAGTAATATTAATGGTGGTAGTATTAGTATTAGTAGTAGTAATAGTGGTACTAATAATTGTAGTAGTAGTAGTACTAGTAGTAGTATTTGTAGTAGTAATAGTAGTATTTGTAGTAGTAGTAGTAGTAGTAGTAGTATTAGTGGTGGTGGTGGTAGTGGTAGTGGTAGTATTAGCAGTAGTGTTGTGGTGTGTATATACTACTTGGTAAATAGTTGAGTGCTGAAAACGGAATTATGGACAATTTTGGATCAACGAAGGCCGCTATTTTCAACACTGCAAACACATTGAGGTAAAGGACGAAATGCAAACCACACGACTGCTCTTCCGTCTGATAATGATTGTCTTCGAGTGAACAAAACAGGCTTCGTGCAAAGAAGCATGTTTGTAATATATATGGTTAATTTTGTCGATGTCCGAACGAGGTCGTGGAAATAAACAACCTATTAATGAGAAATGTCTTGCTCGTGTTGTTCTTCCTATTTATTCGGGCATCGCATGTCTATGGTTGTTGTATGGTGAGTGATTATGATTGGACTATTCGGGCGTGGTCTATTGGTTAGGAGTGCTGGCTGTGACCCAGGCGACCAGGGTTCGATTCCCGGTGCGGCAGTGTCATCATCTTAGCGCGTTCGACCACACCAAATGTGCAACTATGATCATGAAAGACAGCCAGGCAAATGTCACACAGTCAGTTCACTATCTAAATGATTGGATGAATAAATGAATGAAATGAATGTATCTGGCTTCACAATTACTACATCCAATCACCTGGTAGGCGAGTCTCTCTGCACCCGAACTCGGAAGTCTCACACGTCCTACTTGGCCGAGTCCATTGGTCAAGATTCTCATACCATTTTGTCATGTCATTTACTGACCACTTCGACCTACCCTCCAACCTCTAACTGTCTTCGAGTACAACGTGCGAAAAGGGAGACGGTCGATCGACGTGCATAACACATGTTCGAGCCATCTTGGTCGTTTGGATTTATTAGATTTGATTTTGCCATGCGCGCATTTGCTACTTGTTGTGTATGTTGTGCCGGTCATGCTCGCTCAGTTTAAGTGTTGTTTTTGGGCAAAATGTGCGAAGCCCGGGAATCGAACCCGGATCGATTGCTTGGAAGGCAACCATGATAACCATTACACCAGCTTCGCACCCAACGTTTACTACCTAAGCACCATACATACCACTTGATCCATCTTGAACAGGAATCGGGATACAACGGAGAACAACTTGTATGAACAGTATCGAACGGAACCGAACGGAACGGAATGCATGTCGATATCATGTGACTCGATCGACCGATTCAGTAGTATGAGAGGGAATAGAACGCGTGACAGCATATCAAGTGGGAACGCAGCATAAGAGGTCACCTGTGCTAATAGTAGTAGTAGTAGTAGTAGTAGTAGTAGTAGTAGTAGTAGTAGTAGTAGTAGTGTCGTAGTAGTATTATTAGTGGTATTATTAGTAATAGAAGTAGTAGTAGTAGTATTCTTAGTAGTAGTGTTAGTAATATTAATGGTGGTAGTATTAGTATTAGTAGTAGTAATAGTGGTACTAATAATTGTAGTAGTAGTAGTACTAGTAGTAGTATTTGTAGTAGTAATAGTAGTATTTGTAGTAGTAGTAGTAGTAGTAGTAGTATTAGTGGTGGTGGTGGTAGTGGTAGTGGTAGTATTAGCAGTAGTGTTGTGGTGTGTATATACTACTTGGTAAATAGTTGAGTGCTGAAAACGGAATTATGGACAATTTTGGATCAACGAAGGCCGCTATTTTCAACACTGCAAACACATTGAGGTAAAGGACGAAATGCAAACCACACGACTGCTCTTCCGTCTGATAATGATTGTCTTCGAGTGAACAAAACAGGCTTCGTGCAAAGAAGCATGTTTGTAATATATATGGTTAATTTTGTCGATGTCCGAACGAGGTCGTGGAAATAAACAACCTATTAATGAGAAATGTCTTGCTCGTGTTGTTCTTCCTATTTATTCGGGCATCGCATGTCTATGGTTGTTGTATGGTGAGTGATTATGATTGGACTATTCGGGCGTGGTCTATTGGTTAGGAGTGCTGGCTGTGACCCAGGCGACCAGGGTTCGATTCCCGGTGCGGCAGTGTCATCATCTTAGCGCGTTCGACCACACCAAATGTGCAACTATGATCATGAAAGACAGCCAGGCAAATGTCACACAGTCAGTTCACTATCTAAATGATTGGATGAATAAATGAATGAAATGAATGTATCTGGCTTCACAATTACTACATCCAATCACCTGGTAGGCGAGTCTCTCTGCACCCGAACTCGGAAGTCTCACACGTCCTACTTGGCCGAGTCCATTGGTCAAGATTCTCATACCATTTTGTCATGTCATTTACTGACCACTTCGACCTACCCTCCAACCTCTAACTGTCTTCGAGTACAACGTACGAAAAGGGAGACGGTCGATCGACGTGCATAACACATGTTCGAGCCATCTTGGTCGTTTGGATTTATTAGATTTGATTTTGCCATGCGCGCATTTGCTACTTGTTGTGTATGTTGTGCCGGTCATGCTCGCTCAGTTTAAGTGTTGTTTTTAGGCAAAATGTGCGAAGCCCGGGAATCGAACCCGGATCGATTGCTTGGAAGGCAACCATGATAACCATTACACCAGCTTCGCACCCAACGTTTACTACCTAAGCACCATACATACCACTTGATCCATCTTGAACAGGAATCGGGATACAACGGAGAACAACTTGTATGAACAGTATCGAACGGAACCGAACGGAACGGAATGCATGTCGATATCATGTGACTCGATCGACCGATTCAGTAGTATGAGAGGGAATAGAACGCGTGACAGCATATCAAGTGGGAACGCAGCATAAGAGGTCACCTGTGCTAATAGTAGTAGTAGTAGTAGTAGTAGTAGTAGTAGTAGTAGTAGTAGTAGTAGTAGTAGTGTCGTAGTAGTATTATTAGTGGTATTAGTAGTAATAGAAGTAGTAGTAGTAGTATTCTTAGTAGTAGTGTTAGTAATATTAATGGTGGTAGTATTAGTATTAGTAGTAGTAATAGTGGTACTAATAATTGTAGTAGTAGTAGTACTAGTAGTAGTATTTGTAGTAGTAATAGTAGTATTTGTAGTAGTAGTAGTAGTAGTAGTAGTATTAGTGGTGGTGGTGGTAGTGGTAGTGGTAGTATTAGCAGTAGTGTTGTGGTGTGTATATACTACTTGGTAAATAGTTGAGTGCTGAAAACGGAATTATGGACAATTTTGGATCAACGAAGGCCGCTATTTTCAACACTGCAAACACATTGAGGTAAAGGACGAAATGCAAACCACACGACTGCTCTTCCGTCTGATAATGATTGTCTTCGAGTGAACAAAACAGGCTTCGTGCAAAGAAGCATGTTTGTAATATATATGGTTAATTTTGTCGATGTCCGAACGAGGTCGTGGAAATAAACAACCTATTAATGAGAAATGTCTTGCTCGTGTTGTTCTTCCTATTTATTCGGGCATCGCATGTCTATGGTTGTTGTATGGTGAGTGATTATGATTGGACTATTCGGGCGTGGTCTATTGGTTAGGAGTGCTGGCTGTGACCCAGGCGACCAGGGTTCGATTCCCGGTGCGGCAGTGTCATCATCTTAGCGCGTTCGACCACACCAAATGTGCAACTATGATCATGAAAGACAGCCAGGCAAATGTCACACAGTCAGTTCACTATCTAAATGATTGGATGAATAAATGAATGAAATGAATGTATCTGGCTTCACAATTACTACATCCAATCACCTGGTAGGCGAGTCTCTCTGCACCCGAACTCGGAAGTCTCACACGTCCTACTTGGCCGAGTCCATTGGTCAAGATTCTCATACCATTTTGTCATGTCATTTACTGACCACTTCGACCTACCCTCCAACCTCTAACTGTCTTCGAGTACAACGTGCGAAAAGGGAGACGGTCGATCGACGTGCATAACACATGTTCGAGCCATCTTGGTCGTTTGGATTTATTAGATTTGATTTTGCCATGCGCGCATTTGCTACTTGTTGTGTATGTTGTGCCGGTCATGCTCGCTCAGTTTAAGTGTTGTTTTTGGGCAAAATGTGCGAAGCCCGGGAATCGAACCCGGATCGATTGCTTGGAAGGCAACCATGATAACCATTACACCAGCTTCGCACCCAACGTTTACTACCTAAGCACCATACATACCACTTGATCCATCTTGAACAGGAATCGGGATACAACGGAGAACAACTTGTATGAACAGTATCGAACGGAACCGAACGGAACGGAATGCATGTCGATATCATGTGACTCGATCGACCGATTCAGTAGTATGAGAGGGAATAGAACGCGTGACAGCATATCAAGTGGGAACGCAGCATAAGAGGTCACCTGTGCTAATAGTAGTAGTAGTAGTAGTAGTAGTAGTAGTAGTAGTAGTAGTAGTAGTAGTAGTAGTGTCGTAGTAGTATTATTAGTGGTATTATTAGTAATAGAAGTAGTAGTAGTAGTATTCTTAGTAGTAGTGTTAGTAATATTAATGGTGGTAGTATTAGTATTAGTAGTAGTAATAGTGGTACTAATAATTGTAGTAGTAGTAGTAGTACCAGTAGTAGTATTTGTAGTAGTAATAGTATAATTTGTAGTAGTAGTTGTAGTAGTAGTGGTGGTGGTGGTGGTAGTGGTAGTGGTAGTATTAGCAGTAGTGTTGTGGTGTGTATATACTACTTGGTAAATAGTTGAGTGCTGAAAACGGAATTATGGACAATTTTGGATCAACGAAGGCCGCTATTTTCAACACTGCAAACACATTGAGGTAAAGGACGAAATGCAAACCACACGACTGCTCTTCCGTCTGATAATGATTGTCTTCGAGTGAACAAAACAGGCTTCGTGCAAAGAAGCATGTTTGTAATATATATGGTTAATTTTGTCGATGTCCGAACGAGGTCGTGGAAATAAACAACCTATTAATGAGAAATGTCTTGCTCGTGTTGTTCTTCCTATTTATTCGGGCATCGCATGTCTATGGTTGTTGTATGGTGAGTGATTATGATTGGACTATTCGGGCGTGGTCTATTGGTTAGGAGTGCTGGCTGTGACCCAGGCGACCAGGGTTCGATTCCCGGTGCGGCAGTGTCATCATCTTAGCGCGTTCGACCACACCAAATGTGCAACTATGATCATGAAAGACAGCCAGGCAAATGTCACACAGTCAGTTCACTATCTAAATGAT